>JADKLZ010000728.1:13215050-13235659 GCA_021533235.1 Biomphalaria straminea | reverse complement strand
GATATAGATAGATCTAGTTAATTAAGATGTTGTCTAGATTAGAATAATCATAATCTCTAGCACTCTAGATTTAGTTTCAATCTTTATTAGAATTAGAGTCTACAGCATTTGCAAAGTAATCAAAGAAACACTTGTCAAAAGTTAATGACAGAGTGTCTAAAAAAATTGAGAGTACTCCTTGACTTGAATTCATTTGAAGTCAATACTTGTCAATAGTCAGGTCCAGACATGTGATGTGGATCTATCCATTGCCACTTTTTCCCAGCTACTAGTGTCGATTTGAAGAGCTTCATGTTGCATTAGCATACATCTGTATACAGTAAGAGTGGGCGACCAGCAGCTCTCCTGCCTTCTATAAGATCGCCATTCAGTATGTCTTGTGGTAGTCGACCTACTGGCATTCTGCAAACGTGGCCAAGCCAGCCAAGGCGTCTGCTGCTGATAACAGAATGGATGTCCTGGCACCCTGCTCTTCATAGCACTTCCTCATTGGTTATCTTATCTTGCCACCTTATTTTAAAGATCCGCCTTAGGCATCGGAGGTGGAAGACATTCAGCTTTTTTTCCTGCCTTAGTCTACTAGACTAGTAGAATCTAGTAATCTAGATCTAAAAAGATTTAATAAATCATTTCAATATATTGAATGAATAGCCTTAGCTCTTCTTATTTATTAATAAATGTGTTAAAGCAGGAGTTCTCAGTCTGTGGGTTGCGATTCCTTTGGGGGTCGAATGACCATTTGCCAGCCTAAAAAGACCATTGCAAATTTTAATTGTTTTGTTTTTGTTTTTTATTTGTTATTTATCCTATAATTTTTTTTTGTTCTCTAGTGTTTTGTAACAAGCATATTTGTATGGTGCCTACTATAGTCGATATACCGGTATACATTTATATTTGTAATGCTGCAGCAATAGAAGATAACTCAGATTACATTATTATTAAACAAATTATGAAACGATTGTCAAGTATCAATAAGATAAAATAAATTGTGGGGATAACAAATACAGAACTAAGAACATAGACATAAAGCCAGAGGATGTGGATGACACTTTAAGTGAATGTAACATCACTGTTTGAAAATGTACATGATTTTTATTGGTAGTTACTTTTTTTTTTTTTATTGTTATTTGAAAATAGTTGTGCGGACCACTTCTTCATTGTTGCAGAAACCATTTTTCAACAATTGAAATTACTGTCCATCCAATTAATCATAACATCAACGCATGATCAAACATTTCTATGGTGAAGATCTAATCAGGTCATGAAGAAAATGTAAATTGAAGAAAATAATTTATTCATTATGGAACAACCCAACACAGATAAAACCTTGTTGAGAGAAAAAAAAAACAATTATTTTGTGGTCTGTTTTTCAACAGTTCTAGCAGGAATTGAAATACCCCTGATGTGTCATTTGTAATGAAGTTCTTTCTGTAAATGTATGAGGCTGAACAAACGTCAGAACTTTGATGATAAGGACATCCAGTATTTTAGTTTTAAAGACTGGTGGAGTCAAGAAATTCATACTAAAATTAAAACATGGAAGTCCTTGCAGCTTCATATTTGCTAGATCTCATAAATTGCCAGAGCTGTGAAATCTCATACCATTACCAAGGGGTTCTTGTCAACATTGCATGAGTTATATGATTAGAGCTGAATTCGTTTATAATTTTAGTGCAATTTCCATGTGTAATGACACAGTTCACTGGAGAATAGTTCACATCTCTTATGATATTATCAATCAGGTAATTCCAGAAATGATATCTGCTCCTTTACCAATATTTAGCATTCAGCTTGAAGAGTCCAAAGATATTTTAAATTGCTCACAATTACTGGTTTACTTGAGATATATACATAATTGGCAAATTTAAAGTTTATAGTTTCTATGCAAACCTCTTGAAACGACCTGTACAGCACGTGATATACCTGTAATTGACAAAGCTGATTAATTTCTGGATAATTAAAAGACCTCTTGGAAAAATATTTGTGGTGGCTGCTCAGAATGTGATTTCTATTTAATGTCAGTCACAGAATTCTGGATCAATTGTTTGTAGTTATTCTGTTCTATTTTAATTTTTTTTTTTCGCAACTTCCTTTTCCATTTTCAAAACATTCTTTGCAAAAAATATTTTTTGCTTGTTAGTTATCAAGGTTAAAACAGAAATAAACTTGATGCAAAAGTTGTGAATTTCTAATATAGTGAAATAAAAACAAGCTCGTTAACTTTGGCATCTTTGAAAATACGAATGTATGAAAATATGAAGGTCAATACACGTTTTTGTTATTTAATTGCAAATTTATTTTACACTAAATAAAGCTTTTGTTATGTTCAGTTTTTAACAATGGAATTAACTAAGTTAATATTATATATAAGCGACTCTACATTCCCAAAAATCTATTAATGCGGCCCTCGATAGAAAAGGTTTGCCCAATCCTGATCTAGATCCGTGAAATATTAAGCTGAATGAAGGCAGGAAAGCTGCTGGTCACTCACTTTTACGGTATACAGATGTATGTTAATGCGACATGAAGTTCTTCACAATCGATACTAGCAGCTGGGAAAAAGTGGCACTGGATAGATCCACTGGGTGGTAAATCATAAAGGTAGGGTTTTGAATTGCAGATGCCATACACAACACCAGGAGAAAATGCAACTGCGCCTGGTGATTACACGTGCTCAACCTGTGACCGCAGCTGTGTATCAAGGATTGGCCTCTTTAGTCACACAAGGGAAAACATTATCTCTTGAGACGCAAAATGCCACACTTCTAAATCTGCACCTACATTTCAATCCTAGCTGTCAATAACTGCACTTATTTAGTGGAGGCATGACCTGCCACATTATTGAGATAGCATGTAAGGTTATCTTTTATAGTCACAGTTTCAGTCTCTTCATACAAAAAGACTTAGTACTAGACTTACTGGTACTTATCAAATTGAGACAGCTCACATCTCGCTGAGTAACATTTAGTGTGTAAAACTACTAAAGTTGCCTACAACCTAACCCCATTAAATCCACTAATAGGATCAACTAAATAGCATCAACTAAACACTAGTACAAATAAAAAGATAAATAAAAAAAACAAAACAATAGGAACACTTAGTAGTGGTATCACAGCAGTCAAATGAGAAAAACTTTTTATTTACAGTTACTTATTGTTCTCCTCCCCCTTTTTTGGTACGCCTCTACTTTTTATTATCTTTTCATTCATTAAATCTTTTACTATACTTGTATACTGTGTATTTTTGTGAGCGTACGCACTGTTATGGCGTACGGCCACATTTTTCAATGTGGGGAAAAATTATTACTTTTCTTGTATTTTAACTTTTATTATTAATTTATTATATTATTAATTTGTTAAAATTGAGTTTTTAAAAATATCGCACAATAAGAATCAAAATATTAAATGCTAAACTGCTTAATAAAGCAATATTAAAACAATTTAAGTTGATTTATTATAAAATAAAGTTGTTTTAGACATTTAGTATCTTTGCAGTTGTGATTTAGCTTGCATCGAGGTGCGAACTGGGAGTTAAAAGTTAGGCAATCTATTACAGAGTACCAACACCTATTTTTTACACACAAAAAAAGCACTGCTCATATGAAAAATTAAAATTATCTCTTTCTCTGATTATTGTAAGTCATCTTAATCTGTCTTATTGGCTCATTCGAACAACTCAGGCCAAACTTACAGAATAGGAAACCATGCACAAACAATAAATGTATACTAGCATAATAACCTTAGACCCCTAACTAATATCTAATTAATTAAACTAAACACAGCAAGTTTTTCAATGGTATTTTATTAGTCTGAATCTTTTAATTTTTTATTTTTTTAAAGGTTTATTTATAACACTGAAAAAGGGCAGTTCAAAACACTTTGTTCAATCACTTTAGTGGAGAGAACCGTACATTGCACTGGTGTACTGAACTCTCTATCTGGTACTGGACTGTCTTGACTCTTTTTATATAGGGTCCCTAAAGTCCTTTTTGAATATATCAGAAACACAATGGCCAGTTGTTGCCAGTCCTTAATAGAGGATATGCTATGATGGCATAGCCAGTATCAGATATACCTTTGTGGTCCTCTATTAGCCCATTGGGGAACAGGCTAGATAGAGCTTAACTCATGAATGCAGCCCTCATGCCACTTCTGCTAAGTCTGTGCCAGTGAGCTCATCTTTGTCCATCATGGAGACCTACAAATTATTTGTAACTGATTGATAACCAAACAATGTAAAATTGCCAGCTTGAACCACTGCACAATTGCTTTTCTGTAGAGAACCGTATGATACTATAACATACTGCTGTACTGAACTCAACTGCATTCTCTGTCTTGCATTGGACTGTACCAGACTGTCTTTATTCTGCCACATTCTCTTTCAATAGGGCCCCAAAAGGTCTTTTAAAAAATGACACCTTGGGCATGTCACCAGTCCTTTCTGGCTGTGGATCACATGATCATCAGTATTTGCAGTATGTTGGCCTGTGTCACATGTATTGACCAGTCACACATTTGAAAACTCATACATGCCGTGCCAGTTCTTCTATTATGATACATTTATCAACCCATTTAATCTCTGTATATCATTTTAGTATTACTGAATTTAATTTTTGAAATTGTAAATAATCTTTTCTATCACTAAAAATACATAAAATTTACTTCAGATGAAACAAGCCGCAAGGTTCCATAAAACCAAATCACATGGAATTGCTAATATGCCAATCATTGAAGATGGTAAGAAAGGTTGCATAATTGAATAAGAAAGGATAATTCTTTATAACTTTACTTGGGTTACTTACCATCACCATTTAAATACCATGTTTATGTTTTTTGGCAATCCCATCCATCTTTACTTAGTTCTAGTGTTTGAACTTATAATTACTTACTGTTAGTAAAATGGTTGTGATATGCTTTGATTTCATAATGTACTTAAAATATTTTATCTAAATGATAGGATTACTTATATTAGAATTATTCTGCTGTATACAAATGTTTAAAATGTAAATTTAAACAAAAAAAGTTTAAATGAAAAAAAAATGTTCTTATGCAACAATACAACTTTGAAGTTTGTTAAATAAATATTATTTTTATGGTACAAAACATTTAATTTATTTTGTTGATAGGTCATACTGATACCATCTTGTCTTGATGTTATACATTATCCATTTTGTCTGAAAATAGTTTTGACAAAGTATAATAATACTGATTGACTGAAGTAAAACTGAATAATGGTAAATGCTGTTTTACCTATCTATTCAGCCAAAGTTTCTTGTGTGGAGCTTTTGATTTTCCATTTTAATTTCAAACTCTTCTCTCGCGAGCCACATAATAAAAAAAGTTACAAAAACTTAATGAAATTGTTCTGAAACTATTTTACCAGAGTGGGCCAAATGAAACCACGTTGCAGGCCGGATCTGGCACGCGGGCAGTATTTTGAGCCACATTGGTCTAGATCTATTAAAAAATTTAATTACACCACTGATACAAACTGATTCTTCTTTTTTTTTAAAGTTTTTTTTTTTATATTTGTCTTGTTTAAATTAGTCATTTGGACCAGCTGGCTGATTAAGCTAAAAAATAAAGTTGAAGCTTTTGGTTTGCAAAGCAGTGATGGATAAGGGGGTACCCACTTTAGCATTTTAGGTGCATCACCCGGACACCATTGATGATTGAAGTACCGGTACAACTATTTATTTATTTGTTTCTATATTTAATGTTTTATTGTTTTAAGCAGCTAGACAAAAAAATTGAAGTTTCTAAGCAGTAAGTTACATTTATGCTCAGTTTTTAAAAAATGGGACACCGTAGCACTTGTAACACTAGTGGTAACAGTTTTTTTTAATAAATAAGATTTATTGTATACATTTGCATGCAATATAGCTAAATATATAGGCTATTATTATAGGCTGTTATTTGCTGCAATATCTATATCACAAGATATAACCCTTAACAAAGGGTTACCAATTTTAAAAGTATAGCTTCATTTTCAATACATGCAGAAATAATTTATTTTTTTTTTAGTCTGTAAATGCATTATCAATTATTTTTTTATTAGTGATTCACAAAATTGTTTTCTTTAACCACTAATAAATCTAAAAGGCCTTTGTTTTTGTGTATGTTCAGCAACGTTTAAAAAATATAGTAGACATAATTGCCTTAAACAGGACCTAATCATTCATTAAGGAGTATTACTTCAGCTTTAATTTTCAAATCTCTAGCTGTCTTTGAATTTTCCAGATAAACATAAACTATTTTTTTTTACTACCTTTATTTCTAATAATTATAACTACACATTTTTTGAAAAACTCTTTTTATAGATACTGCTGAAATTTCAAAAGAAGAAATGAAAGAAATTTATCAAGAGTTACAAGCTATCAGTGACAAATTAAGAGTAATTCTTGTATAATTATTATTATTTGTATTATTATAATCATTATTATACTTAAAACAGGGATGAAAGATATTTTAATCAATTCAAAAAACAATGTTGTATCAATTTGACATATTTTCATTATAAAAGTTCATATTGGCTGTTCTCTGCATATGATTGAAAAGTTCAAAAATAAGGTCAGCTTTTGTTTAAACCTCTAGTGTTGAGTTTTTGATCTCCCATTGAGCACCTCCACAAATAGCAGATAGGGTAATGCTGTCTAGATTATGGTGGATACTGGGAAATAAAATACTCAGGGTGGGCCAAAATAGAACCTGCTGCCTAGCAGGAAATGGAGGGATCCACAAAAGACTAAAGCACCTTACCTGGCCTTATTATCTGTTGGCCAAAGAGACAGATGACGATTACATCATCTGCACTCTAGAGTGTTTGTTCTGAAAAGCGTTTTTAATTTTTACTGATTAATTATTGATTAGTATATAAATTTTAAGTGCCAAATGTATGTTATACTGATTCTTAATAGGATGTTTTTGGGATATAAAACAAAGATACAGCAAATAATGTTTGTCATATGATAAAGTGCTACTAAATATTAGTCATTTGATTTACTGCTAGCACTATCTTTGGCTCACAAATAAAATTCTTGACATTTACCTACTCAACAAAAAAAATTATACTAATGTAAATTTTATTATGTGGGTACAAATTAACTAAAAAAATATCATATGGCAACATTAATTATTCCTTTTCTATAGGAAGAAAATAACATTCTTCATGAACGTGAAGTCAAGTTAAAAGAAAGGGAGCGCATGCTTACCATTTCCCAGGAAAGCTTACAGACAGTCACAGATCATCAAATGAGATCAAAAATAATTGCATTAGAAGAGGTAATTATTAATAAACTTGTAAAGTAACTGTGGATTGATTCATTGAAATGGGGATTGATTCAGTGATATGTGATAATGCTTCCCCTTCTGTCTAGAAAGAGAATGGATACACCTAGTTGAATTACTGATGTAGGTTTCTTCTATTTGAATCTGGTTAGAATCTGCATTGACAAGCTGATTTTCAGATCAGCAAACTATTCCACAATTCATACTTATTTATGCATCTGTTGTAGGGCACTATTGGATAAGGTAGATTTCTTTCTGACTCCTTTTGCTCTTAGCAAGGATCGTACTAGCATGAACTCCATGTTATCCTATCTTGGACAGTTCCCTCTCACATACTTTCATTGAGGTCTGTAGTCTTGAGATTCTGCTTTCAGACATCTCTGTAGGTTGTCTTAGGCAACCCTTAGGTCTGACTCACCAGGCACGCTCATATGAAGGATGTCTTTAGGAATTCTTCCATCTGGCATGTGGGTGACTATGTCCAAGCCAGCATAATCTTCTCTGTTGTCATTAGAGCATAGACAGTGTATGTATATGCCAATTTCAAAACTTCATGATTGAAATGACAATATCTGCAGAATATGCACATTATGAGTTACAAGCAGCACTTTTGAAAACAAATCTATACTTTTGATGCAAGTGTTTTGATTACTATTATAAAGCAAAGTACTAAGTACTTAGGCTTTGTAGACTAGCACATTGGTTGTTGTGTCAATTGGGCATCTTCCCAGAGTTTTGACATGCTGGCAGACTTTTTAAAATTTTTTTTTGTCACCTCAATGTCTAAAGTTAGGTTGCTGGTAATAGACTTAGGATTGGCCACACCTACATCATACACTCCTTTATACTAAGAAGAGTGGAGCTCTTACTGTGTCATTATTTTAATTGTGACCTTACTGTAGAACATTCTACTTGGCTACCTCAGATACCAGGACATTAGAAGAAGAAATATTTTTATTGAAACGACCTTAAAAACACTTTGACAGGGTAGATGCTGGGAAAGTACTGGGTTTTAGCACAGAGAAGTAGGACTGACTGATAATATTTAAGAGAGTACAGTACTGAAATAACAAAAAAAACAAACTATTAGATGATAAGCTCCATAAACTATATCTGAACAACAAAACTCTGCAAACAAATGCAAACATGTGCAAAAACAGTTACTCCAAATGCAAGATACTGCTAAGCATGAAAGTGGAAACAATACAGGAATTTACTGAAAGCATGACATGAAGAACTTCTTCCATGCCATAAATGGCATGATCTTTGTGGCAAGGGGGGCTTCAGGAAAAATGCCAAGAACAAAGTGCTGACCTCTTCTCAATATGTGTAGACCTAATAAAAGCATTTGACACTGTTATCAGAGAAGGATTCTGGACGATAATGTCAAAGTATGGATGTCCACAAAAATTCATATCCATGATGAGACTATTGCATGAAGGCTCATGTCCAGGAAAGTGGAGAACCATCAGAGCCCTTTGAAGTATCAACCACACTATTATGTTCTCTGCTAGCTGAAAGATGCATTCACAAATAGAGATAAAAACAGGATAAATATAACTTACAGATTTGATGGCAGCCTATTCAACCAGAGGCGGCTCAAAGAAAAATAAAAACAGCAGTAATCAGTGACCTGCTTTTACTTAACACTGTGCCCTAAATACCTGCTCTAAAATGATCTGCAGAGCATTGTCATTGACTTCTCTAGAGCATTTCAGACTGTGGCCTTACCATTAACACACAAAAAAAACTGTCTTATATTTGCCTGCTCCAGTTAAAGCCTACTCGGATCAAAGCATCAAGATAAATGAACATGATATAAATGCAGTGGACAAATTCACCTATCTAGTCAGCACACTCTCCAGAAACAGAAAGATCTATTGATCACCAAGGCCAGTGCATCCTATGGCAGACTGTCTAAAAATGTCTGAAACAGATGAGGTATCACCACAAACACAAAGCTAGGGGTCTATCGAGCTGTCATCCTCCCTACATTGCTATATGCCTCAGAAACGTGGACAGTATACAGAAAACATGAAAAAAAAACTAAAAACTAAGAAAAATACTGAATGTTAAATAGGAAGAAAAAATATCAGATACTTAAGTCCTTCCAAGAGCGGGTTCAAAGCATTCACACAATTCTGATGCAGTCCCAACTGCGATAGTCCTAAACGACTACTGTATGACCAATAAAGGAAGGGAAACACTCACAAGGTGGACAAAGAAAACGGTTTAGGGACACCCTCAAAGTTTCTCTGAAAGCATTCAGCATTGACCCAGCCACCTGGAAGACAGAAGCACATGACAGGGCAACATGGTGTCACACTGTGAAAGCTGGCTCACAAATTGCTGCGGAAAAGAGAACAGCACTGGCAGAAGAAAAGCATCAGAGAAGAAAAGCAAGGCCATTGACACTAGCTTCAGCTGGAATAACCTGCCCAGTGTGCAGCCAAACATTCTGAGCTCATTTAGGTCTCACCAGCCACATGGTCTATGAGGCACAAACCCCCAATGCAAAGCCCTCAGCCCCCTGGATGACTAAAGTGGTCATCATTGAACCCCGATGGACGAACTATGTAGATGAAAGTTTATTTGGGATCAAGTCCATATATAGGTAAATAAATATATATATATTGTTATGATTCTCTCTCTCCTAATCAGGCCTTCTGTAAACACTGCTTAATACAAAACACATCAAGAACTTGACAACAAGAGTTCCAAATAATCTGGTACTTTAATAATGGAACAGCCATTATGACACAATTTGCAACACAATAAACTACTACAAATGCTACACTGTACATCACAGAATTTTTGTACTAAACTCTGTCTATCTCTTCCTGGACTCGTAGGTTTCACTCAAGGACTCCACCAGAATCGACTTCATTGCCAACTCACAGTCCTGTACTGAACTGCACTGCCTTGCACACTGTCTCTGGTCCACGAAGGCTTCTGATCACAAAGCCATATAACGGGTCATATTCACATGCAAAGTTCATATCAGTACTGTCCCTTGTCCATCGACATAGCATTCTAAACTGTATTAATGGCCTGTGTCACATGTCAGCTAATCATACAGTTAAACCTATCGCATCTCCAATAGGATTACAACATTGCCCCCGTCTCAGATTTGTCCATCCGGACAAAATCTACCTTACATCATGGGCTGTGGAGGTTATTGTGGGAGCAACGATGGGCTTATATTGCCATCTCGATGGAGCCTTTGGTGTTGTAGTCTGCGTATGTATCTTTATCTTTCCGGCAAGAAAAATACCTGGTATTTGCCCAGTGACAAGAACTGCTAGATTCCAAAATAATATAGAACAGTCTATGACAAAGGCTAAATATGTAATTATTTTGAAAAATGTCTTGTGTAACTTTATGCTGTGTTAATTTTTTGGATTGCTGCATTTCGTGTATGTTATGTACTTGAATGATTTAGTCTTTCTTTAGTATATTTCCTTATATTTAGGAAAATACACATTTCCATTTTGCCATGTAGGCATCTCTGAATTTCTGCAATTTAACTCTTTGACACTGTAATTATTTTCCACGTTTGGACGGAATTTACAGCTTAATATCTGGATAGAATCAACGATGAGAGCGTCGTTGCGAGGTCAAAGAGTTAAGGGGAATCCACCCATACCCTGAATTATTTTTAGACAAAGAGAATTTTTTTGTTGTGGAAACTTCTGAATTTTTAAATTTTCTCTCTCATAAAATAACTAAATAAGAAATGTCACAGGGCATTAAACATATAAAAGTACTCAGCAACACTGAAAAGTTAAGGGCACTACATGACCTTAAAAGTGCTGATGTGCAAATAAATTAAAACCTTGTGGGTTTAGTGTCTATGCCACATGAAGCTTCCAAATAAATTAACTGTTTAATAACTCATTAAATGTAAGAGCTGTGATTTTAGATTCTAAGTTTCAAATATAATTTATAATTAACTAGTCGATCCACTGTGTAGCATATGCCATTATTTTGCAGGCCAATGCAACCTATGCGACAGCAGTGGTCCCCACACTTTCATAGGTCCTGCGCTAATTCTAGGTGTAATTATTAAATTAAACCATTTTATAACTTATAACAGAATTCCCGCAGACTCCTGATTTACCAGGAGCTCCTTGAAATCTCCTGAAATTGCAAAATATTGTTACGAATCTCACTATCCAGGCTCTCTGCAAGCTGCACCATACACCACCAACTTAAAGAACTTGACAACTCCGGGCTCCAAAGTAACGTAAAAGTTTAATGTGAAGAAAGAACAGCCAATATGGTACAATTGGCAGCACGTAACAGACTGTACTAATATCTCTCCAATAGCATCGTATCGCCGTATCAACTGTTGCACTGGTCACTCCGTCTTGTTCCGGGCTTGCATTGGGTTCAACAGTTCAGGACTGACTTCACACACTTGGGCTCGTTGTGTCTGACTCGATCGTAGATCAAGATCAAGACGCCAGCCGTCTCAACTGTACTTGACAGTACTCCGCAATGAACCGTCGTAATGCTCCGTACAGAACCACACCTCTAAACTGTGCTGTAGTCGACCGTGCTTTGAACCCCTTTTTCCGGACTGTCTTGACTGCGACACCTCTGCTCTTTATATAGGGTCCCTGCTGGCCTTCTCGAACAGGACAGAACGCCCCTCGACATTTCTAGGTGGTCAGATGACTATAATTCTTGTGGCGCTCCTGAGCTGTGTTCACGCCGCGGAACTCTCCCGAAACTTCTTGTTGAGATGCGTCGCGGCTGATCATAGTAACTCGTCACGCTTGACCGCTCGTCTGGCCTGGGGCGATTTGCGTCGGCTGACTACACACACACCGCTACTCCCCCGTTGCTGTGCCCCCACCAGGTTTATAACAATATCTTAAAAAGTCATGGAAATTATTAAAATCTTTTGAAATCTCATACAAATCTTCTGAAATATATAGACAAAAATGATAATTTTGGGGTGTCATTCAATATGGAAAACGCCAATCCTACGCGGGATAAATAAAAACGGCATTATGCATTACCCGTAATTGTGTAATCTGGTGAAATGCTTCTTGTGCCTCAAACTAATGAAGAACTACTTGATATCAACAATTCTCATAGATGTCAACAATTCTCTTAGAGAAATTAAAACATTTGGTAATTTTTGCTATTGAGCATGATCTGTGTAGGAAATAAAACTTTTATGATATTCTGTATGACTTCACTGTACGCATGGCTTGTAAAGTAGTTCTGTACATGGTAACGAATGAATAAAATCCAAAGACGAATTTATTTTCTAATACAAACTCTTAATTTTCACTTATTATCCGTATTTCCGTCCAAACCTGTTCCGCGAAATCTGTTTCACATAGGGCCAACAACGGTTGAGTCTGGCCCTGCTATTTAGTGGCAGGTGAATACAGAGTAAATTACTTGTTCTCTCCCAATAAAAGAATGATCTTTCCTTTACGTGGTGTCTAAACTCTTGAGCCAGGAAGAGAATTATATATTACTAGTCGACCAGTGGCCTAGCATACGCCGCTATTTTGTGAATGAAAATGGTGCAGATTTGGACATTGAATGGAAGTGAAAATAAAAGGGGGAAGCTAGAAGGATATGAACAGGAAGCCAGTGAAATTATGATGTTAACATAATTTGTGATATTAATTAAAATACTTCTAAAGTGAAACCTGAGACTATCTGTGTATTGTCGTTCTAGTTTCAAGAGTCTTACGACACAGGACTCTTCAAAATAATAAAACACTCTCAGGTTATAATCTGGAAATACTTATAACATTATGACAAATTACGTAGACATAAAAATTTCATCTCTCTTCCTGTTCATCTCTTCCGGCTTCCAATTTTTCAACCTTCTATTCACTACACAAATTCACACTATTTTCCATTCACACCATGCTGCGCCATGGGATAACTATCCGCAGAAATAGTAGAGTGATCTTTCCTTTACTTTTTCTCGCTTGAACTTTGAGAAGAAGAGAATTAAATATATAGATATAATAAATAATTTTTATATTATTTATGATATTTTTGTCAACAGAAATTTAGCTCAGAAATTGTACATCTTGAACAGACATTAAAAGAAAAACTTAAGGAGAATAAAAGATTGAAGGAGAATTTTGAAACTATGAAGCAAGCCAATGATGCTTTAAAGAAAGAGGTTAGATTATGCCTGTTCTATTTTTTAAATCAAGACTTATAAACCTTCAATACTATGCAAGTGTCCAGGTAAAAATAAACATTTGATGGCATTTTAATTTTCGACTATACACAAGCTACCAGTACTTGAGTAGTAACTATAATGGGCTTATTGAGTTTTTAAGTGCTTTAGGGTAGGGATATGTGGTTTTGACTACAGTAATCTAACTGGGTTTTGACTGCATTGATTGCTGCATTGATTACTTGGATTTTGATGTGGGATGAATTGTGATTTAATCCAAAACACTTACTAGTTCAAACAGCGTCTACATCACTGCATATTAATAATGCTTAAAATTTTTTTTATTTCTTTAAAAAAGAAAAGTTATTCACTATAGTGGAATGTGTTTTTTTTTTTTTTTACTAATAACCATTTATTTGTTCTCTACCCTAAAACTGTTGTCATCATTTTCTGTCTAAACATTATAACTACTTTGATACCAGATTATGAAATACCCAATAAGTAAATCTAAATACAATTCCAAGTAGCAATGACTTTTTTTGTACCCAGTTATACTCAATCAAAAGTTTTGAATCAGGGTCGATGGCTCCAATATATTGGGCCCTGTGTCTTGCAGAGGCTACCCAATTTGCATTAGGCATATCACTATGAGTTTAGTCACAGGCTTTTTAAGGTGTATATGCAACAAGGGTTAACATTTAGTGTAGGCCTATCGTATGATTGCCATAGCTTTAATTAACCCACTGGTGCTTATTGCATTTGATTTGCTTCTTATGCATGTTGTATAACAAATGTTCAAAATGTTGGTAAAATGATCTAATTAATAGTAATAGTTAGGAGGTGCAGTGGCTGAGTGGTAAAGTGCTTGGCTTCCAAACCAGGGGTCCTGGTGAAGACTGGGATTTTGAATTTTGGGACCTTAAGGACGCCTCTGATTTCACCCATCTCTAATGGCTATCTGACATTAGTTGGGAAAAGTAAAGACAGTTGGTCATTGTGCTGGTCACATAACACCTTCATTAACTGTGGGCTACAGAAACATATGACTTTTACATCATCTGCCCTGTAGATCGCAAGGTCTGAAAGGGGAACTTTACTTTTAATAGTAATAGTTACTACATGAAGGCCAGGAGTTGGCTGGACTCCCAAAGCCTTTCCTGTGATTAGGCATAGTTTGGATTAGCTGCAAGGCAAAAGAGGTTTGAATTTAAAATTTCTCTTATATTAAAAACCTCAGAACAGCACTTACAAAACTCAAAAACAACAGCAAAAAACTGTTATTCAATGGGAACCAGCTCATATAGAACTAGAAGGGACTGACACACTCGCCATGAGTGGGAGAACTAACTCACAAATATACTCTGCACTCTACCCGGAAGAAATGAAGAAATTAATTGTAAAAAAAAAATAAATGAGAAATGGACGAGCTCACATCCAAATCACAAGAAAGATGATGCTTACTATAAGCTATCCCGACAAGATCACACGTCTAATCTTTCGACTTAGGACCGGACACAACAGAATGCAGCAACACATGTACCGGAAGCTCAAAATTGGAACCAGTGACATCTGCCCATGTGGAGTGTCACCAGAGAATGCAGACAACATCCTCCAACACTGCTCTTTTTACCAAGAGGCCCTGTATAAGACACTGGCCCCAAAACACCCCAATATAAAGAAAACTATATGGAGAGCTCCCTGACTTGGAAACCACTGCGCAGTTCATCTCATATATTGGTGTAGTGATCTGAACCCTCCAACATAATAATGAGAACGAAGAAGAAGAATACCGTTTTAGTCTTACAATAAGCAAGGGCCAAAAGTACAGTATGGGGAAACACAAAAAACAACAACTTGAGTCTTGACTTTGGTTTAGCATCAGTGTCCCAAAATCAAGTTCTTCCTTCACCCATACTTTCCTCAGGCGTTACAAAGTCCAATGTGGTGTCCAATAGGTGACCATAAGCTGTGGACATAGTTCATACTGACACCATAGGTACGTCAAATTATCCATATCGTCAACTCATGTTCCAGAGGTTATACCACTTTTCCTCACACGTCAGGACAGACATTTTCCTAGTATGACAAATTGTCATTTATCACCACTGGTTCACTACTATGTAGTTCTGTGTAGTCAACTCGTCCTTCCCCCCCCCTGCTCCCTCCTCCTTACCAGCACTTGTCAGCCATCCAGATAATATACTGTACATTCACTGTTGCTTTACATACATATGATTGATATCTTTACTGCATTTCTTATTTCATTATTTATTTAATTGTTTATGTACATGTGTTTCAAATATATTTATTAATTTATAACTTTTTTTTTCGGCATTTAGGTAACTTTGGGACTTTATATAGGGTTAGAACCAATTAATCGAGTTTACTTTATTTTATATGGGAAAAATTCCTTTGAGATACGAGTAATTCGACTTATGAGCTTGGGTCTGGAACGAATTAACCTCATATCTCGAAGTTCCACTGTATTGACTTCTTCTGCATTTGGCAAATTATTGGAATATTCTTTACTTAACCATGCTGCTTATTCTTTTATATATTTATGGTTCATATTGATGACCTCAAGAATAAAAAAACAACAAATCTTGTATTTAGGACAGGGGTTTCGCAACCTATGGGTCACAACCCCTTTAGAGGTCAAATGACCATTTGCCGGAGGTTGCCTAAGACCATCAGAAATTGTATTTTTTCGTCTATTTTTAATCTGATTTTTTTTTCATTTCTAATGTGCAACAAGCACAGTTGTACCATAGATGCTATACATTTACATATTAGTGTATAGTGTAAATTAAGGCATTACCCAAAGAATCATGAAACAATCATACAGCATCAACTAAACAACATATCTTTGCAAATTTTTTTTTTTTCAGTTTGTAATTTTAAGTTCAGAAGTAGATTGATGTTGAAGATAACACTGCCTCGAGAATTCCTTATTCAGAAGCAAGTTTAACCTTTGTAATGACATTGAAAATACTTTTGCAACAATATTTTGTAGCAATATTGTTTACTGTATCAACCACTGTACCTTGTCCATACTTATCCCTACTTTTCACTGAAATATGCAGCATGAATATAACGTACACAAATTTACGGTTGGGTCGCAGCCTATTGGGAAATCATATTAAGGAGTTGCCAAGCTAAAATGGTTGATAACCACTGATTAAGAACATAATATACTTCTTTAGGTCTAGTCAGCTCAGCAATTAATTTTAGTAGGTTATTCTGACACTTAACTCCCTGATGTGACCTTTTCTTTTTTCTTGTGTTTTATTGTACTTAGTGTTTTCAGCCTTTACAAAACCTCCATGTTCATATATGTCAAACTCTTCTTTTATTCTTGTAATATGACACTGAAAAGGTCAAGTTCAGATGAATAAAGATTTTTTTTTAGCGGCCCCCGAAAGGGGAAAAGACGCTATTAGTTTTGTGTGGCCTGTCTGTCCGTCTGTCTGTCTGTCTGTCCGTCCCGTTTAGTGCTCAGAAAGTAGAAGAGAAAATGAAAATTTGACATCACGATAATATAGATCATTCAAAGTTCTGATGCAACGGCTACTTTTTTTTTTCTAAAAGCTCAAAATCTATTTTTTAATAATATTTTATGCAAGCAGTATTTAAAGAGAAAAAACCTAATTAGTATGCAATATAAATGAAACCTAATTTAAGACAATTAATAATTTAATACATTGCATCGGATTGCACGTTTAATTTGTTCCAACATAAGAGTATTTACTTTCTAAGTTATTAACTCTTAAAAGAGGTGTGGCAGAGGCGTCCCCCGTTGAGAGATCAAAGCATGCAAGATGTATATTTCTGTCGTTTATCTTTGATATACTTTTTTTTAATGAACTTTTAACAGCGACAAAGAGAGTTTGTGTGATACACAAACTCAGAGGCGGCCCCCGTTGAGAGATCAAAGCACGGAAGATGTATATTTCTGTCGTTTATCTTTGATATAATTTTTTTAAAATGAACTCTTAGCAGCGACAAAGAGAGTTTGTGTGATACACAAACTCAGAGGCGGCCCCCGTTGAGAGATCAAAGCGGATCTGACAGGAATCCGACTCCGACGGGGGCCGCCTCTCTTTGTAATCTTGTTACTTGTAATGTTCGAATCAGGATAGCAAATTACCCCACAGAGTTGAAAGATAACCCAAATCTTGACTTCTTGTATTGGACTTTTTATTTTGTGAAAAGGACCATCTATATGTAGACTGCAGCCTTTTGTGAAAAAACTGAAAATAAAATACAAAGGTTTGATAGAATGCTTATGGTTTTTCATAAATGGGGGTCATCAGGATGTGAGTATGTCAGATCTGGTTCATAGTGAGCATCTAGTAGATAAAAGGAACCTGTGTATGAAATTTTATGCGAATCAGTACGACAATTTTAGATATTTCTTGTTCAATGAATCAATAATTTTTACATATGTATAATAAATAAAGCTGTGTCATTCTGGCAATTAATCATTAACTTAACTCTTTTACTCAATAATGAGTAACGATAGATTTAAAAAAAATGCTTTAATATCTGGCTCTGTGGCCAAGAGGCGCTTGATCAATCAAGAGCAAGCTGGAATCCCAGTCAGATTTTTAGCGGCCCCCGAAAGGGGAAAAGACGCTATTAGTTTTGTGTGGCCTGTCTGTCTGTCCGTCTTTCTGTCCATCCGTCCCGTTTAGTGCTCAGAAAGTAGAAGAGAAAATGAAAATCTGACATCATGATAATATAGATCATTCAAAGTTCTGATGCAACAGCTACTTTTTTTTTTCTAAAAGCTCAAAATCTAATTTTTAAAAATATTTTATGCAAGCAGTATTTAAAGAGAAAAAACCTAATTAGTATGCAATATAAATGAAACCTAATTTAATACAATTAATGATCTAACATAATGAATTGAATTTCACGTTTTATTTTGTTCTAACCTATGAGTATTCATTATTTAAGTAATTAACTCATACAAGAGGTGTGGCAGTTGCCTTGAACATCAGCTTTACAAGGCTAACGTTGAGAGATCAAAGCACGGAAGATGTATATTTTGACCACTGGGGCATTAAATAAGATCTGTCGTTTATCTTTGATATATTTTTTTTTAAATGAACTTTTAGCAGCGACTTTCGTGTACTAGCGTAAAGCCTGGACATGACATGATTCTAAAGTAATTTCTTAAACTTTTTTAAAAATCACATTTAAAAAAAGAAAGTATTTTATTGCCAACATTAGAATAAAAGAAGCATATTCTTGTGTGTTTTAACTGTTTGTTGGTCTGTCCGTCACGGTTAGATACAAAAAACAACAACTAAAGGCTTTTGAAAATAATATTTAACCTTTACTTTTCATTCAGAAATATTGCGATAGTTTAAAATATCTATAATAGATTGTTCCGGATGTTTATGTCTAGATCTACATTGAAATGTTATAATAAACTAAAACTAATCTTCTATTTTTTAATTTAATATTGCATTCATTCTATTGATTAACTGGGCTTTTTTTTTAAATTTTATGTTAATTTTATCTAAATTACATCCAAATTATTAATAATAATAATTAATAAGATATATATTAAGAGTGCTAAATCAGAAGTTTAGTTTATGTACATCTACATCTCTACAGATCAATGCTGAAAGATTATTTAAAATCGCACGTGTGACATATTGTACATATCAGGCTATTAGTTTGTTACCAGTTTGTTATTAAGTTAAGAGCAATGCCTTGTCGTGTGGTTAGCGTGCTGAACTGATTATCTTGATGCTCCCGGGTTATGTGTCTGTTTGTTTTACATGTTTCGAATGTTTCTTCAGAGTTAAAGATAGTTTACTTCCTAGTCCAAACCTTCCGCAGGAGGGGATGGGAGCATGCAGGAATTGAGCCAGGGACCAACGATAAATCCGAACTACAGTCTAGTGCGCAAACATCAACATAAGGCAGGTTTATACCCTGCTCGCTGTCATCCTCCGTCGTCCAGCGAGAAGTTAATTATTTTCAACTTAGAAGGAACATCCGAAGCATCTTGCGAATTGGCGGATCTGACAGGGATCCGACTCCGACGGGGGCCGCCTCTAAGTTTGTGTATCACACAAACTCTCTTTGTAATCTTGTTTTTGTTGTTGTTTTCTAGAGACCCTTGTAAGATGAAAAGCTACTTATAGTTTTGTCTCGTATGTTGAATACACTTTAAAACCTATTGAAAAGCTCAATTATCTTTTTGGGAAAAAAAATATTTTCAATGTAAGTCATTTTCAATAATATGTTTTTCAGTTTGTTTTCAAGTTTAAAAGAAATGATTATCTGAAATGGTTCTTCTTACCTAAATGTCTTGAAGTGTCATTATTAATATTGTTACGAATCTCACTATCCAGGCTCTCTACAAACTGCACCATACACCACCAACTGAAAGAACTTGACAACTCAGAGCTCCAAAATAACATAACGGTTTAATGTCCAATAAATAACAGCCAATACTGTACAATAGGCAACGCGTAACACAAGATTGTACAAATATCTCTCCGCACCGCTGTATCAACTCTTGTACTGGTCTGTCTGCCTCGTCTCGAACTTGTACTGGTCTGTCTGCCTCGTCTCGAACTTGTACTGAGCCGTCGTAATGAAACGTAGATCAGGAAGTGGTCACCGTCTGTCTCTGATACCTTCGCTCTTTATATAGGGTCCCTGCTAGCCTTCTCAACCGGACAGAACGCCGCTCGACGTTTCTGGTTGGTCAGATGACTACAATTCTTGTGGTGCTCCTGAGCACTGTTCATGGCGCCGATCCTTCCCGAACCGTCATGTTGAAACTAGTCTCGGCTGACCGTTGTAACTCGTCACGCTTGACCGCTCGTCTAGAGCTGGCCTGGGGCAATTTGGGCCGGCTGACTACACACATACCACTACTGCCATCTGTGCCACCACCAGGTTTATAACAATATGTTGTTCAGTTTGTTTTTAATTTAAAGATGATTCTTTGACATTTTTATTACTTTAGACCAGGGGTGGGCAAACGTTTTCAAGCCACATTTTTTTAAATTTGGGAATGGGGGAGCGCATATATGTACATGAAATATTTAATTACAAATCAGAAAAATATGCTAGCTAACTGAGTATTTTATCTTTTAATACACATTTATACTGTTTAATACATTTAGATTTAA
>JADKLZ010000728.1:13200581-13214650 GCA_021533235.1 Biomphalaria straminea | reverse complement strand
CTATTCATTAAAAAATATTAGTCAAAGTCAATGTCCTTTTGAAGGAAGAAATTATGTTCCTTGAAATAACATATTCTTCTCAATACCATCTGGCCCATGCTAGGCAAGTGGATACTACTGTGGTACTGAACGTCAAAATGTTTTGTTTCCAAATCTTAAGTACTTTTAGGAACTACCTGTGGTTATGTCCTTTAGCTCTGTTAGGTTTGATCACTAAAATGATTTTGTCTATAATATGTTTGATATCCAATGCAGCTTTGTGCAAACTTTCCTGTTAATAGTGTATGGTTGGGATATTATTGTAATTTTCTCAGTCAAAGCAAGGGTTCCATCAGTTGTTACAATGTCATCTTGTTCCCAACTAACCCAACACTTTCAACACAGTTTTTTTTAGCATTGAATAAATACTGGCCTGAGGTTGTGTCTTTAACTGAATGTTTTCATTGCCAATAAGAATAATCTTCATTTACTTTAAACTTTTTAGAATGGCTTGTAGAGAAAATGTTTCTTTAGTTTCTTTATCATAAGTGATAAGAATCAGAACTTTCGAAAATGAATAGAGATATTTAGAATTATTTATTTTTGTATATGTATTACCTGCTTTCTTTAGGTATCTGCTGGCTGCATAAAAGACTCCAGCAAGAACATAATTTGCCCATCCCTGCTTTAGACTATAAAAAAAACAAGACCATGGGTGAAATTCAGTAGGGGCCGCCTCTTAGTTTGTAATCTTTTTAAAGTTTGGTCTTTTGTTTTCAGATTGAGGTTTTAACTTTAAGAAACAGCAAACTAGAAAAAATGTCAAACAGTTTACAAGCAAGATTTGTCAATTTACAGGTCTGTTATTTAGATTTAACTTATAAAAATATCAAATTTAAATCTTTACACACAGAAAAATATTAATAGCTATTATGTAAATATTTTTTTGGCTGTTTTTAAATGTAGTAATTGTCAGTTTTTACTCCACAGCGTAAGCAGGAATATGATTTGAAATTAAAAGATTCTGATACAATGAAACAAACTACTGAAATCAGTTCTGACCAGCAGTCAAGAGAAAATATGTCTCAGAATTTAAGGGAAAAGCTAGAAAACAAGATACTAAAGAACAATACTCCACAAAATAAAGTATTAAATATATTTTTGAACAAACGGTTCCACTTTTTTTTCCATGTTTTTTCAAAATATTTTCTTAACATGATAAAGCATTATTATATATAACTTAACACAAAGTATTTTGTTCATACATTATAATATATAAATTAATTACTTAACATATATATATATTGTCTCAAAAATGTTTATCGTTATGGACAGCCACCTAAATAAACTTGTATGTATACAATAGGCCTAATTAGTACAATTATTATCTTCTTTAGCAAAGTGTTGTTCAAGTTTATTCCACTACTGTATCAATCTTGTTTGATTGGATTTGTGAAGCACACTTGAGACAAAGTCTGACAGGGTTACCCATTAAGCCAGTCGAGACATACAAGTCACTTCCTTTTATCCAAGACAAAGTGGTCAAGGTAATAATCCATAGCTCAGTAGAATACATACAGTGTATGCAATAATCTAAATAGAAAAAAGATCAAGTTAGCATTCTTTAATATAAAATATAATATTTTACTTTATAAATTTCTATTTATAAATCTACATACATCATTATGTTCAATTTCAGATTCTCCCTAATCTTATTGATATATTACGTGATAATTCTTCCAATATCCACTGTGGTCTGCCTTGCTTACAATTCATCTACTGGTCACTTCTCCATTTAGACCAAGCTCAAAGTCCACAGGTAAAAGGTTTTAACTTTTTTTTTTATATAGGGTTAAAACATCAATTTAAATTTTAAAATCATTATCCATGCTTTTTTAATAGAGCTTGAACATGTCTGCAACAACAAGACGAATTGGTGAAGAGATATATTATCCTAAATCATCAAAAGTACCTGTAACAGATGTAGAAAAGATGATTGGATCTTCAGCCACGCTGAATGAAAAATTAAAAGAACCACTTTTACTGCGCAGCGCTAATAATCATATTAGACTCCTATCTACATTGATAGTCTTAAAAACTCTGTCTAGAGGTAAATATTTTTTAAAATATAGTTAATAATAGTTTAAATACATTCACTCTTTGCTTTGCGAAGTAGTAATGTAATTTAGCATGCACATTTAACTGAAGCAAATAAATGTCAGATTTGTCTCATTTCCAGCTGATGTTATAGCCCAAGCTTTTAATATGCTCAAGTTAGAACTCAAATCTGAACATGCTAAAGAATTATTCTTGTATTATCAAGCAACTAATGTGATACTGAATTACTTAAAGCCCATTAATAAGGTAAAAAAAACAAAAAGTTATTACCGCTTTTTGTCTTAATTTGGTGACAGTGTCTAAATGTTTATAATTACTTAGACTTAACAAGAAAGATTGATGCCTATAATAAGCTATCCCGACAATATCAACCTCTAATCTTTCGACTCAGGGCCAGATACAACAGAATGAGACAAAATATTTACCGAAAGCTCAAAATTGGAACCAGTGAAATCTGCCCCGCTCATGTGGAGTGTCACCAGAAAATGCTGACCACGTCCTCCAATACTGCTCTCTTTACCAAGAGGCCCTACAAGATACTGGCCCCAAAACACCCCAATAGAAAACTATTTGGAGAGCTCCCTTATTTGGAAACCATTGCTCAGTCCATCTCATATGTTTGTGTAGTCATCTGAATGCTCCAGCATAAAAATGAGAATGAGGAAGAAGAAGAAGAACTTAAGACTTAGGTCCTCCCATGCTGTTCAGTGCATTGGGCTGCCAGCTGTCTCAACAAAGATCTGTCACTGGCAATGTCTGAAGGCTCCTCCCACCTGATTTTCACTGTGTAGAGGTCCTCCCTGAAAGTGTGGTGCCAAGTTATAAAAATTTATTTAAAGAAAATGTCATTGAATTCTTTAAATTCATTTTAAGCAAATTAGAAGACTTTCACATTTGTACAAAATTAATTATTTTTGTTTAAAGTTATGAGTACGTGTTGGATGTAATTATCTTCTGTTATAAATCTATTATTGATAAGATAAAAGATATATATATATATATATGGATTATTACTAACTAGCTTAAACTAGTTCTAAACCAGCTTGCTATCATTTCCTGCTGTCCACCTGAGATGAACTCCATAATGAAAACCAGGGCTGGAAAGATCAGTTCTCCCGTAGAGCCCTGGTGAGAAACTCAGCTGTTTGGCATAGTGCCTTTAAGCCTCCATACAGGTTCAGTGAATCTACAGACAAGGATTCCCGCAGCTCTCGGAGCTGCGGACACTCAAGCAAGATATGCTCGACCGTCTCCACCGACTCTCCACAGTGTCGGCAAAGGGCATCAAAATTGGGCCGGAACCGAGCAAAATATGCTCCTATAGGACAGTGTCCCGTTCTACACTGCGCAATAAGGGACTGTTCCAACCGTTTTAGCCTCCACCATGGATCGTCGCGGTTTGGGCGTCACAAATGCTGCCAGACTCTTCTCGCTTTGTTAGAGTCATTCCAGGATTTCAACCACTTGTTATGTACCCACTCTCGGACAATTGTCGCAGCTTGGTTAAACGTACTTGGGGCTTTGAAAGTGGGCACGGCCAGCGCACCCGCTTTTGCTAAAGCGTCTGCCACTTCGTTGCCCCCTACGCCAAAGATGACAGCTCCAATAAATAGGCGGATCTTATTTGCGGCGAATAATGCCTCTTCTATCAAAGGTGACTTTCCCCCCAAGCCTTCCAGGGCTTGGAGGCAGGAGCTTGAATCAGTAACTATTACAACAGAAGTCGCAACAGTTTGTTTTTTACTTAACTTTTCCCCTATATGGCGTAGTGCCTCATTAGTCGCCGTGATTTCAGCGTCGAAGCTACATGCTTCAAGGCCGCATGCACTCGACAGCTTGTCAGGGTCAAGGTCCGGGTAACAGATCAAGGCCCAATACCCGGCTCTCACGGGGTCCCGCAGTACGGACCCATCCGTGTAACAGAAGATGGCGTCGGATGGGTACGATTTCAGTGTGTTTGTTGCCATCTTTTTTAGTATTGTTGGAATGTGTTTTCTAGTGCCCCCCTCCAGACCCGCTAGTGTTAGGCTAATGGGAGGGCTGGGCACACGCCTCCAGGGAGGGCAGGTACTTATCCTTTTGATTGGTACCGGTCTGTGGAGAGTCCAGCTTGCACGGTCAAATAACACGCCATGTGCATAAAAGACGTCCGTTTAATCCTGTTTTTCTCTCTCCACTGACTGACAAGGACTTGGGTGGGGAGCCCTAGGTGGCTCCTTTTATAGCGCTCCAGGGCCACTAGTACTGCTCTCTCTCTCCTCAGGCCGAGAGGAGGCACGTTACACATGATTTCAGCAGGGCATGTTGGGCTTGTCCTAAAGGTGCCGGTTATGAACCTTAATGCCTGAGCCTGTACTTTATCGAGTGATTCGAGGGCCGTTTTGCTCGCATAGACTTGGATGGGCAGTGAATATTCTATTTGCGAGATAACAGCCCCAATGTACAGTGTGCGGAGCATGTCAGCTGTCCACCAGAAAGTTTCATTTCAAAACAATCTGCAAAACATATATACATTTAATATTTAAAAAAAAAATATTCAGGTCTTCTTTCTATCCTAAGATTTATAAACATTTCAAAAGTCTGGATAGTTTTTTTAAATAATGGCGTGATCTTTTTAAAAATATTCTTTGTGTTAAGATGTCACTGTCGTGGAAGCTTTTTTTTTTTCACACCAAAGTCATCACTATAATAAATTGCAATAAACAGAAGAAATTGGACTATACTGTTACAAAAAATCCAGAAGAATCACACTAGCTGAGATGTTTTAAAATGTTTTCTTCAAAAGTTTTGACCCATTTAGTTGCTTACTCGCCTCGCAAAAAGCAGTCTATAATTATCAAGATCTTATTAGAAATGACATCTCTTACTTAATATATTTTAATTATTACACATGTAATTTTACTAATATTCAGATAAGTTACACTGAAAATAAAATATTTTTTTCAACGCCCCACTCTCCTTGTTAGTTGTTCGTTGATTAGTCGCTTACAAACAGCTAGTACAATTGAACCAATAAAGACGTTTTCTTTTTAGTTAATAAAAATAAACTTTAAAAGATATTTCTTATGTGAACAACTAAATGTAGCCTATCTGTTATTATAATATTCACATATTTCACTTGAGATAGAGGTGTAATAAAAATACTGATATTTAAATGAAATCTAGCTCATTACAAAACATCTTTACTTTCATGTCTCAAGATTGTCTGCCGTTTCACATTTGCATTATGCTAATTTCATCATCCTCAATACATAAACGCCAATCAATTGCTCAACCTCTTCTTACTGCCTCCAAGAAACACACACACACTCTCTATAACACCCCTTTTGTCAGGAAGTTGTGCAACCCCCCCCCCCTCAATTCGAGGTACTCACCCTCCCTACCACCCGGGCAGGACCCAAAATAATCCATTAAAAATGCATTAAAAATACTGATGATCAATATTGCAAAGCAGAATAATAGTAATAATATTCCAATACAGAATACTTCACAATTTTTAAACATAAAACACTAAAATGAATTGTTAATATCGTTATATATAGTTAAATAAGCTATTAAGTAGTTCTAATTTCTAATATTAAATATTTATAAAACAGATTTCATTTTTAAAAGATTTTACTATGAAAACAAGATAATTAAAATTTATTTTAAAAAAGAACACAAATGAACTTCTTGTAGATTTATAACTACACTCTATAATTTGCCAAAAATATTCTACTCTCAACTAACATCCATTTTAAAATTGACTCTCTAATTACCGGTACTAGATCTACCTACAGGGTGGATTAATTGACTCAAAACAAATATTGCAAACAACCCGCAAAATTCCGAGGCCATCTGAGAAATAATTGTTTCCAAAAATACCCCACCCTTCCCAAGTTTTCAAAGGATAATGGAATCATTAGAATTTAGATAACATATTTAAGTAATTTTTTTATTATTATAAACCAAAAATATATTTTAAAAAAGGGATGTACAAATTGCTAAATTATTTTGGTTACGAAAAGGAGGGTTCATTCGGTTTGGTTTATGCCGAGCAGCTTTAAATTTTGGGTTCAGTTCGGTCATAAGTAAGGTTGAGTTCGGGTTCGGTTCGTTTCCCATCTCTAATTTTAATAATTTCAGGAGATTTTCATGACCTTTTTCGTATACTTCGTATACCTGCCTATGAAATTGTGGGGCCCACTGCAGCCGCATTGGTTGCAGTGCCCCAAGGCCGGCCACACAAACTATCTTTGTAACCTTGTTTATTTATTTTTTATTGTAGGCATTTACTTCAGTTGCTATGGAAATTCTACTTCAAATGGCAACAGATTCACCTTTTCAACAGATGTTTTTTGAAAGTTGCAGCAATGAAAACTTCTTTCGTTCAGCGGCATTGCTTATCAGAACACCATTGCCAGATATAAAAGTGATGGAGAGACTAAGTATTATACTTCAAAAATTGTCTAAACTTAAGTAAGAAAGTGTTGTTGTTGGTGGGGGTTTTTTTTTGTTCAATAATTCTCATTTGGCATTTTAAATGTCTTTGTTATAGCATTGTTTCTCAAATTCTAACCATCAGGTAGCTGTATTTTTTGAAATAGAAAAGGACTATGATAAAACCAGGAAACATGGCATTCTACGGGAAATCGCTTGTCAGTGACACTAAAGTTAAAGCTTTTTGTTGTCTTTATAAAGAGAAAAAAAAAACAGATCATCATTTCAAATATTGGTGAAGCAGCACTAATATAAGATAAGATAAGATAACTTTATTAATCCAAACAAATGGAAATTTGTTTTGACTACAATTGACAACCTCAGCTTAGATACTATACAACAACAACATAGATTTACGATATAGATGCACATACAAACAACATTCAAACACAAAAAGAAGACATACAACACACTCATAACCAGCCCTTATAGAAATAGACATCTATGTACATCTTGATGATGACAAAATGTTAATTTTTTATATTGGTCATCCAGGGTCTATTGTAGCTGAATGTTTTTAATTTTCTTCTTTCATATAATAATGTTTTCTTATCTTATATAATACAGACGTTACTTTAAAAAAGAAGATGATTACGTCCTACGCGTCATGCATATTTACCAGTGACTTAAATTCTGCCAAGTCACTGGTTTTCCTGGCTAGCTCAGGCAAACCATTCCATGCTCTAATGGCACTAGGGAAGAAAGAGCATTTGTACAGATTTGTCCTAGCATATGGGACGAGGAATGTGCCTTTATCTTTGTGTCTTTCTGAGTATTTTATTAAGTTTTGTTTTTGTATTTGGAGATTATGGTTCAGTGTTTTGTGTATAATTGCTACTTTAAAAACGTCTTCTATCCTGAAGGCTTTCTAAATTTAGTGATTTTACTAAAGGTGTTACTCTAGTGAAATGTGAATATTCGTTTGTTATGAATCTCGCTGCTCTATTTTGTGTCTGTTCCAGTTTCCTTATGTTTTCCTGAGTTGAGGGGTCCCAAACAGAGGATGCATATTCTATTATTGGCCTAACCAAGGTTAAATAGCATTTTAGTTTTATGTTCTTATTTGATTTATAGAAATTTCTTTTAATAAACCCTAATGCTTTGTTTGATTTTTTTATAGTTTCATCAATATGGGGATTCCATGACAGTTTTTCATTTATTATAACACATAGGTATTTTGCGTTTTTAGTCTGTGTTACTGGTTTACCATGAATAAGATAAGTGGAATTAATTTGTTTTAGTTTTTTTGTTACTCTTAATAACTGACATTTTTCTGCTCCAATTTGATTCCCATTTCTGTAATTCATCTAATTCTCTTTGTAAAATTTCTGTATCTTGTGTTGTTTTTATTGTCCTATATATTATGCAATCATCTGCAAACAATGTAACTTTTGTTCCTGAACTAATGCAATTTGGTAAATCGTTTATCGTAAATCGTTTTCACAGAACTTGATTTATGAATTAACAGTTAAGTTCATCTGTCTGGGCAGTTGTTCACAAACATGTCCCAATCTGTTTGCTTCTGACAACTTTGTAGCAGTAAAACAGTGGTCGTCATCTGAAATTAGATAAGCACAAGCTAGATCGGTTGAATCAGATGGCTGCTGTATTTGTCAAAAGGGCTGCCACAGTCACATTGACTGTCACTTGTCCTACACCGACAGCTGAGCCAGTAACACAACAAATTCATACAGTCTTAAAAATTACTTCTAAGAAGTTTTTTGAGCACTTTAAGGGCTGTTAGCCAAAATTGAAAGCTTCATCTCAATTGCAAAGGTTTTGAAACCTATTCTAAAAAAATATAAATCAGATGCGCTATTTTTGATTGCCCTTTAACTTTAATGCTTTATGGCCCAAGACTTATTAAGCATGCTTCAGTCATTTTAGCAAAGATTTATGACAAAAGCTGTTTTCAAAGAATGTAGCCTACTTCTGTCGCAGCATTGGTTATATTGTAGATTTGACACCCGAAATCTTCTAAATCAAAACTAAAGCCAGAGCTAGGAATGTTTTAAATTTCTAGATTAGAAGCAGATGAAAAATCTCCATTGAAGAATGCTATTCTTCAGAGTTTAAAATGGCAAAAGCCAAAATACCCTTTGCAAGATTTTGATATCTCCTTTAATGAATGCCACTTTGAGCATTTTAGTTCTTCTTGGCCGTATCAGTGCAGATGACTGTGATAGTATGAAATGTGAATTTCATCATCCTCAATACATAAACGCCAATCAATTGCTCAACCTCTTCTTACTGCCTCCAAGAAACACACACACACACACACTATAACACCCTTTTTTTTTACACAATGACACTATTACATTTAAACCATAAGTTCTGCTGCCACCCAGTTCTTCAGTGTCACCTTTGATAGACTGGTTATGTTCTTTAGCCAGCTTGTGAACACTGAATTTTCTAAACTCTGAAAAGTGATGACAGGAATTTTGTATAACATGAGTATGGTAATTTAATTTAATTATTAAACCTAGATTATATCAACTTTGACTATTGTTAAATATTATTTTCGGGCAAATTTTATGTCCTGGGATTTTAAAATTAATCCTGGAAAACTTCTGGAATTTCATATTGACTTTGTGCAGAAATTGACAACCCTCGCTGATAACAAAAGAATTGTAGCGGCCTTCAGAGGGAAAACAGAAAGCTGCCCTGTCCGCTAGCCCTGAATCAGATGCATACACATGCATGAATTGTGGCAAAGTCTGCCGCCCTAGAATTGGATTTATTAGCCACACCAGATTCTTCCCAGTCTCAAGACTAAACCAAAACCAGTGACTCATCTGGGAGCATCCATTGCCTTTCGAGACAAAAGGAGCAATATAGGCCCCCTATTAGGTTTAAATAAAGTCCAAAATTTGGGAAGTAAGTCACATACTTAGAATACTCAGCAATATGGACTGGGGAGCTGACAGAGATACTTGCTGCTGCTATATTGGAGTCTGATCTGATCCAAGTTAGACTATGGATCCATAATACATGGAGCAACTAGGAAATCGTATCTATAAATATTGGAGCCCATACAAAATTCTGCCCTGCGGCTCTGTCTTGGCAAGTTTTGTAAATCACCAATTCCAAGTCTCCACGTGAAGGCTGGAGAACTCACCCACGGACATCAAAATGAAAAGCTTGCAATGCAGTATATAGTCATGCTAAAATCCAACCCCAAGAACCCTGCTTTCCACTCCATATTTAACCCTACAATGACTAGAGCTTTACAATCGAAGGCCTAACATCATACAACTGTTTGAGAAGTGTTGTTTTTTTTTTTTTATGAACGGAGAGATTTAGCTTGATGACATTCAACGGTTCCCTTCGTTATTATTAAAGTTCTTGTTTGACATTCGCTATTAGCGTCAACTAACTTATACTCTTGGCCTTTCGCTTTCGCATGTGTTATTGTTTTTTTTTTTATTTGAGTGTTACCGGTACCTCCGTTTGACTTATCTGCATAATACCGGCACACAGCTCGTAAGGGCCTAACAGACTAGAGAATAGTCTGTTAGATCAGGTAACATCCATTGGCATCAACTTATTGGCTGCAAGTATTACGCGTTTTCCTCGTATTGGCCTCCATGTCATCGCAACTCTTGGTATGCGTAGTTCATTTTGTCGTAGAACATGTCCCGCAAACCTCATGCGACGTTCTGTCACAACCTAGTGTTCGACTCCTGGTTCGGCATAGGATTTCCTTGTTTGAGACCCGATCTGTGTGACTGACTCCCCAAATCGGTTACAGCCATTTTTGTTGAGCCACATTTAGTCTTTTCTCAAATTTGACAGATGACTTCCATTTCTCATGCATATGTTGCAGTTAGAATAACAATTGTGTTGAGAAGGTGTATTTTTGTCTCGAGTCCAATGGCTAGGCTTGTCCAAATAAGCTGCTGACTTTGAAAAATACTTCCTGCCTTTCATATTCGGCATGCTACATCATTTTAGGCATCCCCATCATTTGTTATGATGCTGCCAAGGTATGTAAACTTGTCCAACTCTTCAAGCTTTGACTCGCCAAGGCTGACGGGGACACCCTATGCCTTATATCCCACTGGCAAAATTTTAGTCTTATCCAAGTTTATGCGGATGCCAATTTTGGGTGCCTCTCTATGGTGCCTCTCTATCTAGCCTCTCTGTCATTTCTTGTATACTTTTATTTGTAGCCCCGAGTAGTGTAATGTCATCGGCAAAGTCCAAGTCCGTCATTCGGTTTTGTTCATGCCTTATGTGAGGTTATTTTCTCTTTGTCACATAAGGCATGAGGATTGTTAATAATAACTTGATAAACTCAATAATAATAATAATAATAATAGGCTTGTCTTCGAGTCCGAAGATTAATGAGATTAAACTCAATAAATGAAGAAAGAAATACTTCTGTAGTTTCTTGAACAAACTTTAATGACTTCTTCTGCTTTCTTGAACAACAACTCAATCTATATCTTGAATAATAAAACTTTACTTATAAATAACTTCTATATCACTTCGTATAACACTTTACTCTCTAGTAGACTTCTAAGAGAAGATTAAACATAGGACCATCGCTCTATTAAATACGATACAAGAACTTTTCTTCCACTATAACCATTTCTAAGCGTTACTGTGCGAGGACCCCGACTAACTCTTTTCCCTCTTATTTATACTTTTTGAAATCGTATCTTCCAGAAGCATAGAAAATTCTCTCATAACTAATTTAGTAATCGTTGACCTTCTGGAAGCTGACGTGTGTAATTTTTTCCCTTAACCCCTTTCTGTGATTGGCTATTCTAAAATTAACTTGTTTACGCTGGACAGCGCACTAACTTGACCTGGCGTCTGGAACTATCGAAAGGTCGAACTAAGTTCTTTACACCTTAGCTAAACATTAATATTTTTTGTTTGTTTGTTTGCAGGTCAAATAGACGTTTCTTTGAAACCTACACCATCGTTGCTATTATTCAAGAGATATTGGTGTCTGGAGGAAATGAAAATGCTTTTTTGAATTTAAATTTGAAATCTATTCTTCACAATTTGAAAATACCAGCTTAAATAGTACCTTAGAATGTAAATTATATGCAATGGAAATGACATCTAAGTATTTGTGTAATATTTTTATGCTTTGCTCTTTTGGCTTACTGTCCTTTGTAAAATGAAATATTATAGATAATTTGCCTAGCTTTTTTTTTTCTCTAAAAACTTTGTTTTGTACTTATTCCTTACATCAATTTTTATCTGTAGAACTTAATAAATTTAAATCTTTTTTTAATAAATGCTTAGTATAAAACATGTAGCTTTTCTGAGCTAAATGTTGGAGCGAGTTCTAAATCTTTAGTATGTGTAATGAAAACACCTGCAAACCATTTTTTGAGATGCGCTGTACAGTATGAAACATTGCATTTCATTTTTTTTTTGTAAAAGAGGTTTGGCTATTGCACATGTCACCCCCCCCCTCTATCTAAAGGCTGCCTTGGGTGGTTTGTGTTTAAATCCATGATCCATCCAAAATGAAAATAGTTAATCTATCTCCATGGGAACAACTTTCCTATTCTAACAAAATCATATCTCAGTCTAACTCTCAAGGGCAACTCAACTCCTCTATATACAGTACGTTAAGAAACGAAAACTGAGCTGGTTTGGTCATATTGTAAGACAGGATACGCTGTCAATAAGTCAACCTTCACGGTAAAGTGTAGCAAGGTCTTCCAAAGAAAAGTTGGTTGGGCAATGTAAAAAGAATAAACCTGCCTCTCTTGATGTTTTGAAAAAGACAGCCGTTGACAGTTTATTGGTGGAGGGATCAGCTTGCACCCTGTGTATTTTAACGCTATTCCACAGATCATTGACTTTTAGTTTAAGCCTTTATCCTCCAGTGAAACAGTTTGAAAGGGAAACCACTATTCGCAGTTTAGTCCACTCTTTCTCGTTTTTTTGTCAGGCATCAGCTTTAAATCAGGCTTTTATCTAGAGACGCACCTAATACACAAAAAGATCATTTCTGTGTCTCAATCATTTTATTTTGTCGGCATTGCAGAATGCGCGAACATTCGCTAAGAACCTTTTTAGCGGCTCCCAAAAGGGGAATAGACGCTATTAGTTTTGTGTGGTTTGTCCGTCCGTTCGTCCCGCTTAGATCTCAGAAACTAGAAAAGAAAATGAAAATTGGACATCATATTTTAGAGTTCTGATGCAACGACTACTTTTTTCCGAAAGTGAACCATTTAATTTTTTTTAATTATATAGGCCCATGCAAGCATTTTTGTTTTTAAATACACCACTCTTAAATGAAAATTTTAAGGGGATGTAAGTAAAAATTTTAGAACTTCTCTTCGCAAAGATAGTACATAGTAGAACATAGAACATAATAGAACATAGTAATTATAGTCCATTCATTTCATATTTTAATCAAATTAACATTCAAATTTGTTTTTCTAAAGCATTGTTACATTAGTGCAATTCTATTCTTAATATCGCATAAATTAAGGTCAATTAGCCATTTTTAGCTCCATTCATAAAATTTGTTATTCATGAATTCACGCATTCGCTTTACTTATAACAAGTAAATGGGAAGATCCCATTGGCGCAGCATGGTGTGAATGGAAAATAATATATTGTTATAATTGAAGGACAAGGTAAACTCAACGAGACATGTATGTTTATTCTCAAGACACAGTTACACAAGACATCTTCTGTTTACTACAGTGTCTTCATTTTCCACTCTCTAGCTTTGGGCGGAAATCGTTACTCTCTTTCTGTAAACATCCTGTTATAGTCCGTTCACTAGAGGTGCGCTAGCCAGACTTGCGATGCGCATGGCGAGGTCATAACAATATATATATCCAAATTCGCACTATTTTCATTCACAAAATAGCATAGCATATTTTTTTATAATAATTTCCGGAGATTTCCAGAACTTTTTCGTAGGCCTATAATTATTTGCAATTTCAGATTTCCAGGGGCTCCTGGTAAATCAAGAGGCCGCGGGAAATATGTTATATGTTATAAAATGGTTTAATTTAATAATTTATACACCTAAAAATTAGCACGGGTCCAAAGAAAGTGCGGGACCCACTGCGGTCGCATATGTTGCAGTGCCCAAGGCCTGCCCTAGCGGCGTACCGGTATGCTATGCCGCCGGTGGACTAGTTATTTATAAAGTGCAAGTTAATAAGTAGATTTAGACTTTCTTCATTAAAAGTACCGGTATAGCCAATCGAATCGTATATCTAAGAGAGTAAAATATTGAACTCTCGATGATTTAAATCTAAAAATAAATCGAAATTTTTTACGAATTAATTAGTGAAAAGCCTACAATGTTTTTAATTTTATTTAAAGCCAAAAGTTTATGACCTCAATACGCGTTGCCCTGGTGAATGCTGTAGGCGTGTAGAGTAGTCGACAAAAAGCAATACAATATACTAGTTGACCGGCGGCATAGCATACGCCGCTATTTACCAGGGCCGGCGACCGCAGTGGGGCCCGCATTTCATAGGACCCGCAATTTTATAGGA
>JADKLZ010000728.1:13170306-13184675 GCA_021533235.1 Biomphalaria straminea | reverse complement strand
GATGTCAGGATAATGCGTTTCTGCAGTAACGAATGCAAGAAAACGCTATTGGCGTCGGGGCTTCGCCCTGAACCCCATTGATAAATAAGGAGTTGTAGGCCTAGATTTCAGGAGAATGCGTGACTGCAGTGAAGTATGCAAGAAAACGCTTTTGGCGTCGGGGCTTCGCCCCGAAATCTACTGATAAATAATGAGCGGTAGATGTCAGGATAATGCGTTTCTGCAGTAACGAATGCAAGAAAACGCTATTGGCGTCGGGGCTTCGCCCTGAACCCCATTGATAATTAAGGAATTGTAGGCCTAGATTTCAGGAGAATGCGTGACTGCAGTGAAATATGCAAGAAAACGCTTTTGGCGTCGGGGCTTCGCCCCGAAACCCGCTAATAAGTAATCAGCTGTAGATGTCAGGAGAATGCGTTTCTACAGTTAAAAATGAAAGAAAACGTTTCTAGCGTCAGGGCTTTGCCCCGAATCACCATTGGATCAGGATTTTGTGATTTTACCATCACAGAAGAGATACAAGACACCGATAGCAAAGACAAACAGACACAAAAACTCTTTTGTTCCTCTGGCAATTAAATCGTTAAACAGAAACAATCTGATGTAAACTTTTGACATGTACATTGTGAGTGAGTCTGGTGTGAATGAACATTTTGTTTCTCTTTATTGTTATAAATGTTTTGTTTGGTATAATGCACAAATTGTAAGACAAATTTCCTTATGGACAATAAAGATTATTATTATCCACATGAAGAGCGAGCATTAAAGGAAAGGTACTGAATAGCAGATGCCATACACAACCGTTGTATAACGAAGGGTAAAAGTACAAAGGATTGTGCTCTTTAGTCACACAAGAAGTTTCAATGGGAAACGTAAAATGTCACAATTACTTTTATAATATTTAGTTAAGGTCTATATTTTTTTTTTGCCTTATCTTTCGATGTGATAAATGTTCTAGTTTTTTTAACAACACGAAAGTAAAGAGTGTAAATGTATTAACGTCCTGCGGTCGGTGTCAGCGCTCGTTGATAAAATTTACAAAAGAAGATATACAAGAAAGTTCTCCACATACCGGTACCAACATACTAATGAAAAAGTTTATTTGGATCAACGGAGCTCTGGCAGCGGCAAGAAAAAAAAAATACGTAATGACTTAACTGAATTTGCTGGGTATTTTAGCAAAAAATTGTGGATATCTTAGGCACTGAGCAGATGTCTTTGGGTTTTATTGATTGCGATTGCATTCGACTTCATTGGTTTAGTTCGTGTGGTTCTGAGGGACGCAATACATGTGTCTACTAATGTCATTGTACAGTCTAGATATGGACGAACTACTCGGCCAAGGCTGCCCCCTGATGGCTAGTATTTTTGTGTCCTAGCGAAAGCGTTGGTACGGTACTAATATCTAAAAAAAATTACACACTCAAAATACTATGAGCGTGGTCAAAGGGGTTTTGTGATTACCCCCCCCCCGGCTTCCTTTTCAGAGGGGTTTAATGCTGAAAAATACATCTTCAATATAAAAAAAAATTGCACACTACAAATTCTATGAGTGTAGCCAAGCCGGTCGGGGGAGGGGGGGGCAATTTAGTAAAAATTCCCCTCCTCCAGAGTTTTAGAGTTTGTTTTATTTTTAAGTTTAAAATCCATCCAGATGGTTTAGGATTTAAAATCCACCTACAGAGAGTTTTGAGGTTGAAAACCTCTCTTTTCAATAATATTCTAAGGCTAACTACAGTCACCAGAGTTTTTTTTAGTTTAATACCCCCCAACAAACGATTTTGACGATAAAACTTTCCTTTTGATACAGTCACCTAAATCCAAGAGCGCAGTCATGAGAGGTTACACATTTCTACCAGTGGCTGGGCTCCATTAATATAGTGCAGTAACTAGTCATCTGCCGAAATTGAAAAACACTAAATGTGGCTCAACAAAGATGGCTAAGACAGAGTTTAGCAGTCAGTTATAGAAATCGAATCTAAATAAAGGAAATCCTATGCCGAATTAGGGAGTCGACCCACAAGTAAGGTTGTGAAAGAGCGTCGCATAAGTTTTGTGGGACATGTTATCCGACAAAATGAATTACGCATAACAAGAGTAACGATGACAACCTATTACAACTTGGCGCCAAACTTCCATGGAGGTCCTTAGAGCAGGTGGGAAGAGGCTTCAGACATTGGCAGTGACAGATTTTTGTGGAAACAGCTTGCCACGAATGCGCCGAACGGCGCGGGAGGGTCTAAGTCAGTAAGAATAGCACATTGTTTTTTTTTTAAATAAAACTTTTTAATAGCAGCATAATGCACTGTAGATGACTCAGAATATGCATTTTGTTGGCTTTCAATACCGAATAGTGCTTGGCAGCGGGGCGGAGCCCCGCGCTCCCCCAGACCCCCTTGCTGGCATGGGCACCGAGTCTACAATTTTTCCACTTGCTCCAGGAAGAGCACAATAGACCCTTCCAAAAGACTGAAGGGTCAAAATGTAGGCCTAATAAAGATTATGTACACACACACACACATACAATTTTTTTCGCCGGGGGGGGGTAGAAAAAAATCCTGGCTACACCCATGCCAGTAGGTAAGATAATGTAAAGCACACCGCGTCAAAACTTTTTCACCATCTCGCTTCAGTGAAATAAAGAGGGGCAAGATGGTTAGCATCTATCCTTTGGAATATGCTATCATCAAAGGCCAAGAGTTATGAGAATTAAGAACAATTAGACAAATCACAATCATGTCGCTGATAAATCCAATGTCATCTTTCCGTTTAACTGAATTGCTCGTTTGCTTTTTCTTTTACCCATCAAGCATAGATCTATTTTGGACTCTGTGCTTTGGGTATGGATGTGACTTTATAACTCAATGGATTGTCTTCTTCACCTTTACCTACGATCTAAAAGATTATATGTCTTATTGATATAGGCCTACATTACCGATACCGGTACCTCGGAAACACATAGATGCAATTTCTACTTTTTTTTATAATTAATATTTATAATGATGTTAAATTATTTTAATAGTTTTATGGGTCGCAATTTGTGTTCTGTATATGAAAAAAAAAAAGAGAAATATTGCTGATTTATTTTCTTAAAGTTGAATTTCTTGAAAAAAAAGGTAATAATGAGTAGAAGGTTCAGTAATTGACGGTGGAGCCACTGGACACAATTTAGTTTCATATTAAGGCAAAAATGTACAGAGCCCTTAAAATAATGTATGATACCTACCATGATATGTTTTTAAAAATAGTAAAGGAAACAAAATTGTTATAATAATTTTCCAAAGTATAGTTCTAATTATTTGCTTATCATTAAGTTTGTTAATCTGAATTTTTTAACATGAGCATCTGTATCAAAACGTTTTTTAAAAGTCACAATATAATCATACTGGTATATTGAATTATTAACAAACAAACGGGGAAAATACTACGTAACACGTGGTTAAATGATAAAAATGTATTTAACGTTAAGATTTATATATCTATATCTTTCTATATAGCGGTACTACATGTAACAATTCCAACAAATATTCTTAATTTTTAGGGTTATAGCTCCTTTTGTTGTACTATAAGAAACAATTCTAACAAACAATTGTTTAATCGTCGGTTTTTACAGATAATAATGTTAATTTCTTGTATAAAATGTGTGTCTTGTGAAATAAAATGCCACAATATAAAATGTGAAAAACAGGCATTAAAAATTTAAAAAAAAAAAAAAATTTACTGACGAGTAGAAGTTTAAGTGCAATATAATGTCCAAACCTGCAAAAACTCAATTCTTACAAATATCTTTCGAGTATTATTTTAGCCAAATAATTATTTAATATTTAACTCACAAAAAGTTTCAATTGCAATATTTTAAAAAAAGCGTATACCGGTACCTAGAAAAATGAACTACTAAATCACAACCAATAAAATGATTAATTAAAGGTCATGCAACACACTCTGTTATACATGTTTAATTTGTTACAGCACAAATATCCAACTTAATAATGTAGTTATCTACAGATTTGAAACTAAACATGGATTAAAAGAAAAACTTACTTTTGCCTCTATTTAAAAAATGACATTGATACTATTAGAATACTATGGATACTTGAATAATTCTTTGATCTTTTGTTTTAGTTCACATTCTCTCATGCAGGCTCATGATTTCTAATACTGCTTCTCAAGAAAATTGACGAAGAAAACTCATTAAACTTCAGAAATCCTTTTAAGCCATTAGGTAAGGGAAGATTGTCTATATTAGTATCTATAGGTAATTTGAGCTGAGCTCGAATTGACACACGACATATGTCAGACAAAGAGGGTAAAGGGGCCAATAGTTCATACAACCAAGGACTCACTTTGGCATAGCTGCTACACAAGGACAAATACTTTAATTTATTGGCCAGAAGAAACAATTTCGGCCTAAAACCAGCTTTTAGTAGTAATTTCCAGCAAAGTAGCTCAGAGCTGTTTTCATCAATCACATCAGGGTTTTCAAGAAACCATTTAGAAAGACTAATAGAGAAAAGATCAGACATTTCTTCACAACTAACTACGGCACCAAAAGAAAGTAAAAGACGGATTTTATCAGCAGAGTTGTACACATATGCCGATATTATGGGCTTATTTTTTCTACCATCTCCTATAACATCAGCTCCACTTTCTAGTAAAAGTTTAACCATATGAAATGGAATGTAAGAGGCTGAACAAGCATTTCCAAGTGGAAATCTTCTACCTTCATCCATCATATTGACATCCATTCCTTGATCAATGAATTCTTTTACAGTGTCCATGCTGCTATACAGAACTGCAGCAGGTAGAAGAGTAGCTTCCCTTTTGTTGGCACCAGCTTTAATCAATGCTTTACATATAAGTACAGGAGGAAAATTTTCAACCTTTTGGAAGGATGATTCATCATCATCACAATCTTCATTCCAGCATTCAGTATTCCAAAAGTACCATCCATCCGATGCAACTCTGCAAGCAATAATGAAAGGAGTATCACAATCATCATTTGGAATGTTGACATCACATCCAGCCTTGATTAAGAAATTCACCATATCAATCTGACTGTTCAGGCAAGCAACATGTAGTGCTGTATTGCCATAGGAATCTTTCAAATCTACATTCAAATTATGCTCAAGCAGCATTTCAGCAATTTTAACTCTGATATGAGGGAAATGTTTATTTTGACATAGGACATGTAATGGGGGTATCCCATCGTCTCCTTGAGCATTTACATTAGTTCCCTGCTCTAGTAATAATGTTACAAGTCTAATGTTACAGGCATAACATGCGAGGTTTAAAACAGACATGTGTGTATTCTCCAGAGTTTCAATAATAATTCTACTTTTAAGAATGATATCCAAATCACCACCATATTCTAAATGTAAAGCATTTATATGTTCACTAAGGATGTGAGCATCTACATCAGCCATAGTAAGAAAATGTTTTATAGTTTTTTCTGTTCAAACTTCTTTAACAATCACACCTGAAAGATACAAAAAATCAATGATTATAAACAAATTGTATCAATTTACTTTTATTGAAATTACTTTACGTATTAAATGAGTTTCTTTAAGAAAATTGGCAAAGATAACATTGAAAACTGAAGAAGCTTATTGTCACGTATCATTTGTAAAGATTGAATTTCAGACCTAGTTAGCCAGGTCTTTCCACTGGTATTTCCAATCACGCGGGGATAGTTTGATAGATAATTATTTGATTGGTCGTTGACATAAGTTAATTGGTTAATCTATTTATGTTAGAGAATGGCAGTCACGTAGAGAGAAATGCGCCAAAGCTAGTACTATAGTCGTACGCAGATTTTCATACAAGCAAGGCGTGTATTACTTTAAGTCTCGTCTTGATATTCATACAGTGTAGATCGTTTAAAATCCAGTTAGAGAATCTTTCACATGTTTTATATTTTCATACAGTTTTTATATGCTATACAAATAGTGTTTCCTAGTTATTTAAAAAAAGTTATCTGTATTTGAATTGAAGGGATTTTCGACTATTCATTACTAGATTATATTTAGATCTAGAAATAGGATTGTCCTTAGCAAGTCACTAGGCAGCTGATAACTTCAAGTGAGTTCTACTATTGGCACTCCTCCGCACCATAGATGAAATAGCACAACTTACCACCTTCAACTACAATAGGAGCTGAAGCACAATCGACATAGATTAACAGATATGAATGAAGGGATGTGTAAGACTAAAAGCAGACCACGTGCTGTAGCACCACTGTGATGGATGGATGGCAAGCCGGTATGAACTTCTTATTGTCCGACAGTCAGGCTGGGCAGGGCTTTTATTTAACCGAGCAAGGCTCGGCCACCTGATATTATATATATATATTGTTATAAATCTGGTGGGGGCACAGACGGGGAAATAGCGGTGTGTTTAGTCAGCCAACGCAAATCGCCCAAGGCCAGACGAGCGGTCAAGCGTGACCAGTTACTACGATCAGCCGCGACGCGTCTCAACAAGTTTCGGGAGAGTTCCGCAACGTGAACACAGCTCAGGAGCGCCACGAGAATTATAGTCATCTGACCACCTAGAAATGTTCGAGAAGGCCAGCAGGGACACTATATAAAGAGCGGAGGTGTCGCAGTCAAGACGGTTCAGAAAGGAGTTCACGACAGAAGGTCCAGCGCACGGTCAGCTACAGCACAGCTCAGCGGTGTGGTTCTGTACGGAGCATTACGACGGTTCAGTGCGGAGTACTGTCAAGTACAGTTGAGACGGCTGGCGTCTTGATCTTGATCTATGATCGAGTCCGGCACATCGAACCCAAGTGTGTGAAGTCAGTCCTGAACTGTTGAACCCAGTGCAAGCCCGGAACGAGACAGAGAAACCAGTGCAAGAGTTGATACGGCGATACGGTGCTATCGGAGAGATAATTGTACAGTCTGTGATACGTGTTGCCAATTGTACTATATTGGCTGTTCTTTATTGACATTAAACTTTTACGTTACTTTGGAGCCCGGAGTTGTCAAGTTCTTTAAGTTGGTGGTGTATGGTGCAGTTTGCAGAGAGCCTGGATGGTGAGATTCGTAACAATATCTACTATTGAATTCGGATTTCCAAATTATGAAAAATTAAAAAATTGCATAATCTTCAGTCTTAGAGATTAAACACAATTTATATACATAAAGGAAAGTTGACGCCTAAGCTGGTCTTTGAAGCGTTTCCGTGGGGCGCCTCTGTTACGTCGACCACCTTTTAGCTCACCAAAAAAGACTGCCTTTGGCATACGTTCGTCTCCCATACGGGATACGTGCCCTGCCCAGCGTAGCTGTCGGGCCATAAGAACTACCTCAATACTGTCCATACCGGCGTTCGCAAGGACATCGCTGTTTGTAGTGCGGTCCTGCCATCGTATGTCCATGATGGAGCGCAAGCACCTTTGGTGAAAGCGCTCAAGAAGTCTTAGCTGTTTTCTGTATAGTGTCCATGTCTCAGAGCCATATAGAAGGGTTAAGAGAACCACCGCCTGGTAGACATTTACTTATGCTGACATAGAAGAGAGCACCTGGCTGCATGCGGCGTTGAACGAGACAGCTGGAGGTCACTCACGAAGGCCGCGGGATACACATTTGAGACCAAAAGAAAACCTGCCGCCGAGGACAAACGCAGACGACGAAAAGAAAATCTAAACCGACCACCTGCTGACAATGGTTTTGCTTGCCCTGAATGTGGCAAAATATGTAGGTCACAGCTGGGACTGCACAGCCACGGGAAACACTGTATTCCTCACTAATCTTCGGATTCGACGACAAGCCTATTATTATTATATACATAAAATAAAGTACACACAATTGCAATGCACAAATTTTTGTTTCATAAAACTCTCTTATGAATTTGTGTAGTGAATGGAAGGGAGGTTAGAAAAGTGGAAGCCGGAAGAGATTATATTGTGTCGTAAGACTCTTGAAACTAGAAAGACAATACACAGATAGATACTACTCTCAGGTTTGACTTTAGAAGTGCTTTAATTAATATCACAAATTACTTTACTCTTACTTTACAAAACATTTTAATAATTTCCGAGATTTCCAGGACTTTTTCGTAGGCCTATATTAAATAACATTTCAGGAGATATCCAGGGGCTCCTGGTAAATCAAGAGGCCGCAGGAAATCAGTTATATCATGTTATAAAATGGTTCAATTTAATAATGTATACACCTAAAAATTAGCACGGGTCCAAAGAAAGTGCGGGACCCACTGCGGTCGCATATGTTTCAGTGCCTAAGGCCTGCCCTGCAAAATAGTGGCGTATGGTATGCCGCCGGTCGACTAGTTTTAATAATTAATCAAAAGATCTTAAAGCTTCTAACACTTTGAAATGAAATGAATTGAAAGTGGTCAACTTTTAAAATATAAGCTAAGTTGCAAGTATTTTTAGAATTTATATAGAAGCAGTAAAAGTACTTGTTCAAAACTATAGTTTGTTTCAATTTTAGAAATCATTTTACAATAGTGTATTTTAAATTATTGGAATATAATTTTTTTTTTCTCAATATGTTCATTAAGCATTTGCAATAAAAACTCAACTCTTTAAAGTGGTATATTTTGTCTGCAAATAAAATTGCTATATATAGCACCACACATTTGTTTTCATTTTGTGTGTTATTTCTGTTGTGATGCTTGCTATCAATATTGTATTCTGTGTACATGAAGTTGTAAATTTTTAGCGGCCCCCGTAAGGGGAAAAGCCGCTATTAGGTTTGTGCAAAATTTCCGTCTGTCACACTCAGGGCACCAAAACTAGAAGAGATACGAAAAATATTTTTTCAACATTAAATGCGGCTTGAAAAGTTTAGGTGTAACGGTTACTTTTAGTTTTCTAAAAGCAAACCGTTTAATTATAGAATTAATTATGCAAGCGATTTTTTAATAACAAAACACCAATTATGAAACAATTACGTAAATCTAAGGGAGGAAATGTTACTGTAAGAAATGCTCTAGGCATGTAGATATCACGCACATTTTTTAAAATGAATTTCTGTCTGTCTGTCCGTCTGTCACACTCAGAGCGCCAAAACTAGAAGAGATACGAAAAATATTATTTAACCAATAAATGCGGCTTGAAAAGTTTAGGTGCAACGGCTACATTTAGTTTTCTAAAAGCAATCCGTATACCGGGTAATTTATAAAATTAATTATGCAAACGGTTTTTTAATAACAAAACACCAATTCTAAAACAATTTTAATATGTTGGTACTATCCTAGACAATAAACTATTTTATGGCAATACTGATTATATCAGGAAAAAGGGCAGCAAAGTACGATTACTGAGAAAACTGTTCTCGTTTAATGTTAGTGAAAAGGCATTGGCTATGTTTTATCACGCTCACATCTGCAATATTTTAAGTTTTAATAGAGTATTAAAAATAAAATCCACAGAATCCTCAGTGCTGCTGGTAAAGTCATTGGCAAAAATTAAGCCCATTCGGGCAACTGCATGAGATAAACACGTAAAAAAGCTAAAAAGATTCTAGAAATAAAAAATCACCCATAGGGTCAGGATTTTGTGATTTTACCATGACAAAAGAAATACAAGACACAGATAGCAAAGATAGACACAAACACTCTTTTGCTCACCTGGCAATCAAATCATGAAATAAAAACAATCTGATATAAACTTTTCACATGTAAATTATGAATGAGTCTGGTAAGAATGTAAATTTCGTTTTTTTTAATAGTTACAATAGTTTTGTTTGGTGTAGTGCACAAATTGTAAGACAAATTTCCTTACGGACAATAAAGATTATTATTATTTAGTGGTCATTGCGAAGAGTATCTTTTTTTTTAAAGGAAAACTCTCATAGTTTTTTCAAATTTTAGTTATTGGCATATTTAAATTCTGCGTAAAAAGTTGTAATAGTAAACATTAAATCATTTTTTATTTAAATGCTTAGAAAATTTTATATTTAATAAATAAGACAGTAAATTTGCCACGCCTCCTAAAAAACGGGGTTCTTTGAAATTCTGTTTTTATCTTAGACATACGTCACTTCCATCAACAATACTGAAAGGGAAACTAGATTTAACCAATCGTATCGCTTCTTTCTTACAGTAGCTGTCAGGCTCTTAGGCTTAGTGACGGTATAGTCCAGAGCTATGCAATAGTTTTATATATAGAGAAAGAGATGTAAAAGCATTAGGATAACCAACTCGAGAAAAAAAAACATTTTCATCTAAACCTCTCCCTATCCCAAGAAGTAAATATATCGTGTGTCTGACTGATTCGAACAAACTGGTCAGTGTAAGGCTAGTCTAGACTACGTGTAGTCGGTCATGACAAGACAACCAAGCGATAATGTTTGTTGTGTGTTAAATGGTCAGGCGAGAAAATATACACTGCCGTGGTTAGTCAAGCATGTAAATCTCCTTTTAATACGCATTTTGTTATTTGCTTACAAGATCCTAGATCTAACCGTATAGACGGCGATTTATTTTTTTTAATGAGAATTTGTATCTATGGTCTCACGCTATAAAATGAGTCAATAGATTAAATTAATAGGTTAGTGTGACGTCACATAGAAACCCGGTGAAAGTCTGACTGTTTTGGATGCGCAGAAAAATAACGTCAGAAAAACATCAATTACTAAGTTATTATTTCAAATTAAAACAAAAGAATAACATATTCATTATCTGTGAATCAAAACACATATTATATCGAAAATTGTCAAAACCATCGGAGTTTCCCTTTAAGAAAAAAAAACTAAGTTTCTACATCGACCCACATATTAAAAACAAGATAATAGACCTGTTGGGAATGCAATTTTAGCAAAAAACACGAAAGGAGATCCTATCTGCCCCGTTTTTCTCTATCATGGTGACAGCACTTAAAGAGAATTAAAAATTATTAAGCTTGCATTTTTTTCTGAAAATGTTTTTTTGAAATCCGATTGACAAACTACCTAAGAAATTTGTCATTTGTAGGTTTTCATATTTGTGAGAACTAGAAGTCTGCAGGATTGAATGAACAAATATTCTTAAGCAGAGCCGCCGCTATCTATTGTTCAATGTATTGATTGTGCAATGTATGCATTGCACGCAGGCGGCCGAATGTAAGGAGCAGCCAAATCATTTTTCCAATATTCTAAGATTACCTTTAATTTTTTAAATTTTTAGTTTAATAAAAACATTACTGAAATATTTTAATATTTTATATAAATTCTAATTATTTCATTATCCTTTTAAAACTATTTAAAAAAAAAAAAGAAGTAGAGATGGGAAATGAACCGAACCCAACTCGAAGTGGACTTTTTTTTTGCCTTTTTATGGAGCTTTGTTGGTATAGAGATGTTTGTGGCTGTTTTTAAAGAACGCAACTTTAAACAGCATTATGAAATAATAAAGAGTGTGGCATTCTTAGTTTGAGCCAGCAAGAAAAAAATGCTAAGAAATGATTAGAGATTGATGAAAATATTTACCTAGAAGGTACAAGAAAATGAGTTGGTGGTAAGGGCATGGTAATGAGTTGCTCACATTTTAAGTATTGAAATGAAGCCTTTTTTCAAATATGCGAAAAATACTTTAAAATTGGTTATTATCAGTCATGGAAGAATTGTGTCATGAACATAAGAATGCAGCTGAAGCCGCCACTCTTTTTCGTATGACAATAAGAAATCTTAATTTAAAACTACGAGATAGAGCAGAAGAGCTGGAAATGTTTACCATTAGCGCCGACATATCTAATAGCGTTAAACTCTTGCTACTAGCGAAAAATTTTATTTTAAAAATTAACTATGCAAGCATTAAAAAAAAAATTATAACTATTCACTATTTAAAAGTAACAAACACGGGAGGCTATTCAGTGAGGGAGATGACTATTAGCCATATTTATAACATAGTTATGCAAACGAGTTAAGCTTTGTTTTGTCAACAAAAAAAATTTTTTTTCACAAATGCACTACCAAGTTCAGTACATTCAATCATACTAACTATTAAATTTAAAAAAAAAAAGTGTTAACTTTTTTTAAAAGGAAAAAAATATTAATATGCATATAAGTGGAACATAATTTAAAACAAGACGCTTGTTTCAAGTCTTTCCCTTCTATAACTTCTATATGTTTCTCCATCTCCTCCACATATATTTTATGCAAAATTTGTTTTCCTCTCAGGCACACTTAAATTATAGCATAATAATGTCAGCTTAATTTAAAAAGAGAACTGAAAATGCGAAAGATATATTAGGAAAAAGGTACTTCCGGACCAATTTATAATTCTAGTTTTAAACCAAAGAAACTAAATGCATAAGCATAACAATGCCTATTATAATTATAGTACTTTAGACAAGTTTAGTTAGCAGAATCTAGATCTAGATTCTAGATCAGGGGTTCTCAACCTGTGAGTCTCGAGTCCTAGGTACTTCGATAAAAATTTCAAAATGATCACAATGCAATTGCACTATTTAGTTAGACTAGTTGACCGGCGACATAGCATATGCCGCTATTTACCAGGGCCGGCGACCGCAGTGGGGCCCGCATTTCATAGGACACGCAATTTTATAGGACCCGCTCTAATTTAAAGTGTAAAAATTATTAAATTAAGCCATTTTATTACTTACAACAGATTCCCCGCGCCATCCAGTCGAGTTAACATCCCTATAATTATTTGTCTGTTAAGCTATTGCTTTAAAAGAAATCAAACACATTTTTAACAAAATATAGTCATTTATAACGACCGCAGTGGGGCCCGCATTTCATAGGACCCGCAATTTTATAGGACCCGCTCTAATTTAAAGTGTAAAAATTATTAAATTAAGCCATTTTATTACTTACAACAGATTCCCTGCGCCATCCTGTCGATTTAACATCCCTATAATTATTTGTCTGTTAAGCTATTGCTTTAAAAGAAATCAAACACATTTTTAACATTTTAAAATATAGTCATTTTGTTTCTCTAACCTTGCTAATGCTTTTTTTTTTCCACCACAATTGTTCACAAATACTCGTATTAAAGGTCTTTGCAAGTCAATGGATTTTTTTTTCTAAAGAATTATAGAGTATTTGCGCTCTAGAAAACTTTCTCTTTGACTATTAAATACATAAATAATTCGAGTTTTAAATATGGTTCTAATTTTTCGCATTATAAAATAAGTAAAAGAGAATGCGATGAAAAAATTATTAATGGAGCTAAAAATAGATTACTCGTTGTTGTTGTCTGACCTAATTCTTTGAGGATTATATATATAGATAGAGCTTGAGAAATGCTTTCCAATAATACCAATTTTATATTGCTGAGTTAATTATGAGGAAAGTTATTAAATATTTAGTGGCCAAAAATTTGCCTTCTTTAGCCTTTGTAAAGCAAAAAAAAACTGTGACCGAAACAACTGACAGTTGAACTTTAATTGACTGTATCATAAAAAGTCTTAAAGATATGGGGTTGAAACTTCACAGTCTTTTTCATTAACCTGTATTCTGTTAAATTAAATTTAAAAAAATAAGACCAAGCAATAAAATCTTTGAAAAAAATTGAATTTATACATAAAAAAAGCCTCCGACAAAAAAATAAAATATATGTGATTATGTCATCATATATGCCCAAAAATCCCAAAAAACAAACAAATTAGAGATCTGTAGTGTGTTTTATTTTGTTTAATTATAATTCTACGATATTTAAATAGCTATTTATATGCATCAGATAGATAATTTGTATAAATTATAAATGAAAATAGTACAGCGCAGAAAAATATTAGCTAAAATTTAATTAGCATAAGTTCAAAAAAATTCATAAAAAACAATTTAAACCTTTTTGTAGAGCACTGACATATAATCATTTTTAAATGCCTGAATTTAGATTTAAATGGTTTAAAAAATTAGATTGTAAATGGAAAATTTCTTGCATCGCACAATAAAATAAAAAAAAGAAACCTTGCGATTTTTTTAGAAGTCATTAAAAGATTGTTTTACTTCAATTTTTGTCAAGTAATAGCTCATCATTTTAAAAATATAATGTACTCATTTATTAACTATTAATTTACATGTATAATAATAGAAATAAATATACGGAAAAAAATGATAGTTCGAAGAGCTTAAAATATGAAAATACAAAATTTAATATTTAATATTATTATTTTAAAATAGTTATTTATTTATTAAAATATTCATTTTTACTTTAAATTTGCACATTATAAAGTCATTATAATAAAGACACATTCCCTCTCCATTATCTAGCATTTAAACATTATCTATATATATAATCCTCAAAGAATTAGGCCAGACAACAACAACAACGAGTAATCTATTTTTAGCTCCATTAATCATTTTTCTAACGCATTGGCTTTACTTATTTTATAATGCGAAAAATTAGAACCATATTTAAAACTCGAATTATTTATGTATTTAATAGTCAAAGAGAGA
>JADKLZ010000728.1:13143199-13170206 GCA_021533235.1 Biomphalaria straminea | reverse complement strand
AGCACCCCCCAGGCGCGACGCCTGGGCTCAGTCCATTATCACAGAGCGCCACGTTGGCCTCAAGCACATACAGGGGAGTTGTGACCTCTACGCCAGGGTGTGAGTCAAGTGGCCAGCACCCCCCAGGCGCGACGCCTGGGCCTAGTCCATTATCGCAGAGCGCCACGGTGGCCTCAAACACAAACGGGGGAGTTGTGCCCCCCACGAATACCCGAAAGGTGAGTACAGCACCAGGAGGCAAGGAAAGGGGGAGTGGTGCACCCCCACCCGGTTCCGACCGAAGCAAACAGCTTCGAGTTGTCCATCTTAATCTGAATCGACAGTTCTCGTTGAAACGGATCGAGGTCTATACTATAGCAGAGCAATTTGGGGTAGATGTCTTCTTATGCCAAGAAACTCTACGCTCGGACGAAGGCCCTCCGCTACTTCACGGCTTTACGGCCTACCGGTGTTCCTGCTCGCGGTGCCAGGTGTTAGTTACGTTCGTACGAAATACGCTTACGGCCCGAGTTGTGGAATCCAGCGCCCCTGCAGTGCCCGGTGGGACGGATACTTTGACGGTGGAGGTTTATAAACATGGTCAGCGATTCACATGCGTAAACTTGTATAATCCGCCGAAGTCTGAGTTGCAATTCAAACTGCGTGAGAATTTTGGTACGAAGATGATCGTTGCAGGAGATTTTAACGCTAAGTCCCCAGCGTGGGGCTGTCAGGAGACAGACGTCAGAGGGCGACGGCTGCTCGAGATATGTGACGAAACAAATCTGGTAGTTTTGCAGGATAAAGACTGCCCCCCGACCTTTTTGCACACCGGGCATGGGGGTTTGTCGCGTCCAGATTTGTCCCTGGTGTCAACTGATTTAAAGTCACAGTCAAGAGTGGATGTTCTCAATGATGTCGGTAGCGATCACCTGCCGGTCTTGGTTACTATCGAACTCGGAAAGCTCAACGTGCGTGCCCCATATTCAGAACCAAAATGGGTGTACAATCGTGCTAATTGGAGTCTGTACAGGACTGCATCGGATGTAGCTCTTAACGGACTGGACACTCAAGCTGAATGCATTAACCGGCTATACGGACTCTTTGTGAAGGCCATCATTGGAGCGGCTAAAAAGGCTATCCCGAGGTCTTACGGGGGGCGCAAGTTCAGACCCTTTTGGTCTCCCACTTTGGCACGCCTAATCCGACTGAGGCGGGCTGCACGTAGGCAGCACAGTCGTCGAAAAACCGATGAAACCAGAAGAGCTTACAACAAGCTAACGGCGGAGGTAAAGGAAGCCATAGCGGAGGGTACGAGACAAAAATGGGAAAAAACATGTGCCAACCTGGACCTTGCGGATGGGCGTAAGGCATGGAAACTTCTCAATAACCTATCGAGGGCGAAAGAACCAAAAGCAGCTGCGCCCCTGCAAACGGCTCAAGGCTTGGTGGTCACTGACTGTCAAAGGTCGGACGCTCTGAACCATGCTTTTGCGGCTATATCTAAGACGGGTGAGAGGAGCAAAATGTCGAAAGCCTTGGAGGCCACCATGAAGGCTAAAGCAAAACGCAGTTATGTCTACGGCGAGGAGGAGACGAACACGTTCATTAACTCGTTCACCCACGGAGAGCTAGAAAGTGCACTTCGGAAGTGCAAGTTACGAAAAGCGGCGGGGCCAGATGGGATCAGCAACGAAATGTTGAAACATCTCGGCCCCATAGGGAAAAGGAAATTGTTGGAATTGATCAATCGTACGTGGACTCAAGGGGATTTCCCCAAAGCTTGGCGAGTGGCAACGATCGTTCCCCTGCTCAAAAAGGGGAAGGTCCCAGATCGTGCGGAAAGCTACCGGCCCGTTTCGTTAACGTCTAACGTCGGGAAGGCGGCCGAACGTATGGTCAACAGGAGACTCACATGGTTCCTAGAAACGAAAGGTCTCATTGCTCCTGAACAGGGCGGGTTCAGGAGGCACCGAAATGCGATCGATCAAGTGACGTTATTTATGCAGAAGGTGGCGGACGGCTTCCAGTGGGGTAACACAAATAGACCTGGTCAGTCTACGCTAGCGGTTTTTATCGATCTCAAACAAGCGTACGACAGAGTATGGAGGCCCGGTTTGTTGTTGAAATTGATGAACCTTGGTGTCGGTTCAAACATGTTTAGGTGGATCCAAAGTTTCCTCACGGATCGAACGGTTCAGACACGTGTTGGTAAGCACATGTCGAGGAAACTTCCACTTGAACAGGGGGTGCCGCAGGGATCGGCACTCAGCTGCACGCTTTTCCTAGTCTATATCAACGACTTGCCGGCCCTTCTGCCTTGTCAGAAACTTCTGTTTGCGGATGATATTGTGTTATGGGAGTCGGGCAGAGATCGCCAGCAGCTCATTGGTACTCTGCAGCAGGCATTAACAACTTTATCCTGCTACGCCAGAATGTGGAGCCTCGAGGTAAACCACTCGAAGTCGGTTTACTCTTGGTTTACGCTAGGACGTGATATATTGAAGGAGCCTGTTGAGCTACGGATGGATGGCAAGATTCTGGAATGGGACAAAAAGCCCAAGTACCTAGGGGTCATTCTCGATCAGAAACTGACTATGTGCGATCATATACAACAAGTAAAAGAGACAGCCTCCGAGAGGCTGAATCTAGTAAAGAAACTAGCTGGAACGAAGTGGGGCGCAAGAGCTGACGTGTTGAGAGGACTGTACATGGGTGCAGTTCGCTCTCACTTGGACTACAGTCTTCCTGTTCAGGTCTGGGCTTCGCAAACGACGCTTGCAAGTTTGGACTCTGTTCAGAACCAAGCTATAAGACTAATCTGTGGAACGTTTAGGACAACGCCAATTGCTGCTGGTGAAATCATGACAAACATCCCACCGTTGAAACTGCGCAGAGAGCGAGCCGTTGTACTAGCTCACGAGAGATATGCACGGCTGGAAGAGGGATGCCCTCTCAGAAGTCTGGTCGACAACTGGGAGGGTAAGAGGCGACTCAAAAACCGACCCTGTTTCATGCATGTGGCGCGGGGACTGGTCAGAGAGGCGAATCTGCCGGTGGAGCGGGCTGCTCTATCCCCGTCCGGTGCCTTCTTTCCGATGGAGGCTCTCGGCACGATCACGATTCGGAAGAGTCTGATAGACACTACAGTAACCAAACAGGACAACCCAACACGGCTACTACAAGCAGCCAGGGAGACTATAGCATCATATCCTGCCGGAGTGACCACTATCTACACAGACGGCTCTGTGCGGATGCTCGAGGGAACTATGAAAGCGGGGTACGGTGCTGTAGTTCGACTCGCTGGCAATCCCGAAAGATACGAGCTCATGGGCCCTTGTCCAGGGAGAAGCAGCCTCGAGGCTGAACTGGAGGGGATATTCCAGGCACTTGTCTGGGTGGAACGGAAGGTGCGAGAGGGAACTGCGTTACCGAGTGATGTAGTTCTCTTCACGGACTCGGTGTCCGCTCTTGAGGTCCAAGAGAGGCTTGACGACGGTGTCAGAAGGGTTTGGGACGTACTCACGGTCGGAGAGCGTCTCCAACGATTCGGTGTGAATGTCACTCTGCAATGGGTGCCCGCCCATTGCGGGTTGGTCTGCCACGAGCTGGCGGACCACCTCGCGAAAACCGCGGTTGTGAACGAGCAGGAGGATGATGAATCGTGCACTTATGTTAGTGCGCGGGCCCTCGCCGACAAGAAATTGTTGGCAAGTTGGTATCATAGCTGGGACTCTTCGGATAAGGGACGTGAGCTTCATAGAGCAATGAATAGACCAGACAGAAAGGATGCATGGTGGCGGTTGGGTCGAGCAGAGCAAGCGATTCTTGCTCAGTTCCGCATAGGGCACTGTCCGATCGGCGCGTACTTCGGACGGTGGAGGGAGAACTACGATACGAGATGCCGCCATTGCATGGAAGACGATGAGACCGTAGACCACATTCTGCACGAATGCCGGGTCTTGCATGAAGGACGATTTGGACAAAGTGTTGGAGAAAATACTGGTGCGCGTAAGGCATTAGGGTTGTCCTTGTACGGGGATAAGGCAACCTTAAGATTCACTGCTCGCTTCCTCTCACGTGCTCTAAGGGAGTAGCTCTCAGCATGTTTATTACCAATGGGGTTTCTGACTCGTTCAAGGAACGTAATCTCTAGAAGTTAAATTCAATACAAGGGGAAATAATTCAAGTCTATCCTGAGCGCAGGGTCAGTGCGCCATTTAAAATCAAGGCGATCAACCGAGATAAGATAATGACAGGATAAGATAAATAAGATAATGTATACATGGTTTACCTAAGTAATGAATTTGGCCAACAGGCCGATAAAATAGAATATAGAAACAGTTACTTCATTCCTTGTCACGGAGTGAGTATAAATATATACTTGCTAATAATACATGTTACATAAATATCATGATAGTTCCCGGTCAAGGAATTTATCAATAATAATAGTGAGCTCGTGGCGAGCGGTAAATTAATAGTGGCTAAAGAGCTAAACACATATGGCAAGAATTGTTATAAATTCTAGTCCAGATAAAGTGGATGACTTTGACTATTTAGTCGTACAAGTCATGATAATAAAATATAATACATAAAGTGACTACTTACATAATCCAAGATAAGAAATACACAAATATGTACACAAATGTAATGCACTAAATAAATGCACAAATATATAAATACACACAGTAAGAGGCCATTAAACACAAACCATATAAGAGCTTACCACCAGTCCAATATTATGAAAGATATGAAATGAATAGTGAGCGAAAGCTCGTAAAGCTCAAAACAGAGAAGTATATCCTTTCAGCTCCTCAAAATGAAATGAGAATAAGACCATTCGCCATGTGTAGTTAAAAAGGCTAAGTTGGACAGGAACAGGGATGGGCTTGCCATTACGCATATCCTGTCGCGTGGTCAAGGAGGCGGGGCTAAAGGGGAAAGACATACTTTAGGTGAGGCAGTCTATCTGACTTGTTCAAGACAAAGGATTTCCGCTTGACCTCGTGTATCGATAAGATAAGCAAACACGGGCCGCCTCGTGACTAGACTGCCCTTCCTTAGGCAAATATGGCCAATTCGCGACTTTCCAAGATGGTTTGATGACCACGATATAATCTAGGTGTCGATAGGACTCTTGAAGTCATCCACCCCTCCCGACAGGGGAGGGTGAGGGTGTGTCACCTGGTGAAAGGTGAGGAGGGGCAAACACCGTCTTATATATATCAAAAGAGGTTTGATCAGATAAGAAAGGGGAGATCACTCCTGTTGATAGACTTGCTAGACATGCCAGATTAGGACAGTACAGCGTGACATGGATGCCTAGGGAAAAACGGGGGTGGTGGTAGTAGCTTTAGATAGTCATAAGGGCTTAAGCGGGGATAATAAAATAAGATAGCAAAAATAAATTGGTTAAATGCCTAGACCGAGTGATACCTTAAGTGGGCGAAATTTATTTTCGTCACACAGATAAAGTGGATGACTTTGACTATTTAGTCGTACAAGTCATGATAATAAAATATAATACATAAAGTGACTACTTACATAATCCAAGATATTAATTACACAAATATGTACACAAATATAATGCACTAAATAAATGCAAAAATATATAAATACAAATAGTAAGTAAGAGGCTATTAAAACCATCCAAGTACATACCACCAAATCCAATGTAAGGAAAAGAAATGAATAATGTAAAGCTCAACAAGCGTGTTCACTCCAAACATCTCCCAGAAAGAAATGAATCGATGTGACAAATCTTGTCCATATAAAGATGGATGAGAGGTTTGGTGAAAGGGAAGTGACTCAAAGTCAATATGGTAGTTTGTCTTGAGATCTTAAGAGAAAGGATTTCCGCTTGGCCTTGCCGCGTGTCTCCCATCTATAGATAGACACTTAAAAGAGCAAATGTGGTCAACCTCGCGTCTCTCCAAGGCGGCCGCGCGAGACTATCTAGGCGTCAATAAGATTCTTTGAAGTAGCCAGTCCTTTCCGACAGGGGAGAGTGAGGAAGGTGTTATGTTGTGGGGAGGGGCAAACTCCGTCCGATGAATATAACAAAGAATGTTTATCCAGATAAGAAGGGGGGAGTTCACTCCTGTCGATCGCCTGGCTAGTCATGCGTCAGATTAGCAAGATTACGATATCGAGGCCTAGAGAGAGAGGGGGTGGAGGGGTGGTAATAGCAGCTTTAGATAGCCATAAGGGCCAAGTTAGGAGAGTAAAGATAAGATGCTAAAATAAATAAATTAAATGTCTAGGCCCGAGTGACACCTTAAGTGGGCGAAATTTATTTTTGTCCCACATCTGTTGGTTGAAGCTGAGAAAAAGTATAGATCAGTTGCACTGTATGGAAGAAGTTTACTGCCTCTAAACAAACGTTAACGGCACTTCTGCCTACCAGATTTAGTGAATGGGCAGCACAGGGTATATATGTATAGCAAACTCATTTTACTCTAGAATTCTTTTCTGTATGCCTTTGTAGCACCCAGACATATTAGCAGCATTGTTGTATGACCGACCTCTGCATTTCGAAAAATCAATATTGCAAACTTCATGTAAGTACTGCAACACTTGAGCAACTGAGCCATACTTTCACCTGTGTGACTTTGCAGCTCCAAGAAAGTAAAAAGCGCTCAATGGGCTCTCCATCTAACACATATCGAAGAACAACGCTTAACTGATCTATATGCGAAACATCTGGTGTTGAGTCTACTGACAAGCTGAAATAACTGGAAGCCTTTACCTCTATAATTACTTCATGAACTTTTTGGGACATAATTTCAATCAGTTCTTCACATATAGTTTTGGATAAATAAGAAGGATTTCCTTTTCCAGAATTTCCATATTTCGCAATGTGTGATGCTAAAAATGGACCAACTCCAGCAACCCTAGATAATTTCCATTTTGTAAAGATCCAAATTTTTCATTTGTCCCTCTAAAAGCCAGACCACGCTCAGCTATTGTACAAATAACCGCTGCTGCTCGCCTCAAAATATGTTCCCAGTAACTGTACTCCTCATTAATTTTATCTTCTAGCTTTTGAAGTAGACCCGAGCCTTGTCGACGTTAGTTATATTAACATGCAGTCTTTATGAGTAGCGCTTTGTTCATGATTATCAACTTGAATGTTATTTTTCCAGTCACTGAACCCATTTTTATCAGCCAAACTTGTGGAACCTTTAAACGCAAAAAAGTTTACAAACAAAACAGTACACAGATCCTGTGGATGGTGAATACAATAACCATTCTCTCCTGTACTGCACACCATTTGCTTTTGTGCCATAGAATAGTTTTTGAGAACAATATCTTGTTATTTTTCCTCAAGCATAAATACGGCAAGATTTATCAAAGGAACCATTATGATGCTGACAGTTAGTGGGCCCACAGTCAACCCAGTAAGTCACATAATCAGCCGAGAAGTCAATCCACAATTATAAGCGGCTATGCAAATGTAATGAAATGTACAGCCATTTAATGTCAGGTCGACAAATTAGCACTATTCACAATTGTTTTCATTAGCAGACCAAAACGGAAGTGAATTTGTCGCTAGACATTAGTGCGTTACGTAGCACAAACATCTCTTATAAAAGTAAAAAAAAAACAGCACAAAATGCCTCGAAGAAAAATAGCAAATAAATTGGATGGGGATATTTTACCCCCAGGTTGTGGGACCAAGGTTAAATAATGTGCGATTCAATATTACATTTGCGTTTGCTAATGTCATGTCGATTTCGCTCGGCTACCGGGACAATATACAAATTTTTCTTGCGGACTTGTGGTGCCCCCCCAAACGCTTGATGCCCTAGGCACGTGCCTTGTCTAATGGTTAATCTAGGCCTGCCTACATGTAGTCCTCAGAGTTCACTTGCAGACATCTCTGTTGGTAAATCTTGTACGTTTCTTGGATCTCCACAAGCTCAGCTGATGTTCTTAGCAATGCTTTCATCTGGCATGCGGGTGACATACCCGATCTAACTTGGTCTTCTGTGTCAAAGAAGGATTTATACTTTGTGTATTGTCCAGTTTCAAAGTTCCTGATTTGAAACACGATCCTCCAAGAATTACATATTATGGACATGAGCACCCAGGGAGTATTCCTGATGCTGTCTAAGCAGGCTCAGAGAGCACTTATAGGATGGGAGCGCATGGACCACGGATTATAACAGTCTCATACCATTCATTGAAGAAGAGGATTAACTTAGATATTGTCTTATGCAACGCCCCAACAAATGGCAGAGAGGAGGAAGAGAAGAATAATATTTACAACAAACTAACTACCATCATACTAGACAGACCTAAAAAGAGAAAGAGAGGGACGGCCCAGATATGCATGGCGTCGCAATTTGGAAGCAGATGTCAAGCAGATAGGCGTATTGACAGTTGGAGAGACTCACCCAGAACCGAGACTCCTTGAAGAAGTTGGTTGATGGCCTATGCCCCATAAGGGACCACAGGCAGAGATTAGATGATGATGGCCAACCATGTACGTCTAATAAGAGGCTTGTAATTCTTTACGCTATGAAAGGTTTAAATATATGAAAGTTCTTCACCGTCTTCCGAGTCAAAACGTTGATTTGAAACAAATAAAAATAAATACGAGCAAGAGCATTATGAATCAACTGAATTTGCTGGTATATTGGTGATTAAACGCAGATATCTCAGGCCCTGCTCAGTCACGGTGAAAGAGGGAGCACTTGAATACAGTTGTCCAATTATATGGAATAAGAAAAGTGTCTTTATCTAAAGAAACGTTTCCGTCGGGCACCTCTGTTACGCCGAACAATATGTTCGTTCCCATGCCCTGCCCAGCCTGACTGTCGGACTATAAGAAGTTCATACCGGCTTTTGCAATCCATCCATCCCGGTGGTGCTAAAGCCCGTGGAGGGATACCGGTATGGCCTGCTTTTACACATCCTTTCATTCATATCTCTCCTGGGCCTTCCGTATCCACGCCCTAACCCCAAGCTTTTTACTGAGGTTTATAATTAAACCAAAAGAGACTGCAGCGTACGCAAACTCGTTGACCGCTAGCTAGATAGCATGTTCAGTGTGAGCAAGTAAGGCGTGGAGAAGCTGTGTGTTGTACTTAAGAATAACAAGCCATGTTACATTCTAAGCTTTATTTCACTGAATGACAAACAACTACACACATAGTAGAAATCAAAACACGAAATACGAAATAAGGTCAGTACACAGGCTAACAAATGTAAACAAACACTAAGGGGTGACAATCCAAACAAGCAAATTCACATAACTCACCCGACGTTTAAATTTATACATATAACACAACCACAGGTAGTCAAAGCAAATGTAAAGATCAAGAAAATCTAAACATCTAAATACATTAGTTTGCTAAACCCTGTAGTTGGGTTTTGATATTCTCTCTCTCAGGTTGTAACGGTAGCCAGGATTGGCAGCATCAGCACCAACAACGTCACTTGGTGACTCGATTGTCGGGGCTTCCGCCGGGCCCACTTCTCCCGATAAGACTGGCTTTGTTGTCCGGTCAGTAGGAGGGTCCAGAGCAGAGTTCTCTGCGTTGTTTTCTGCGCCGTCCTGAAGCGAGGGTGTCGCATTCCCAAAGGAACCGTCTCTCAGAACAGGGGGTCTCACATTTTCTGTGAAACAGTCTTTTTCTTTGGGGGCTAAATATCTTAAAGAAACTGTTTCCTCTCGGCCTGTATGAGCGTATTGAGGGTAACTGTTCACAAGCTCTACCTCCTCTGTTAATGGGTCATGCTTTGATGATCTATTGTTTCTTTTCAATAACACGGGGCCAGGAGTTGTTAGCCAAGTTGGAAGGGATGTTCCAGAAGTACTTCTGCGATAGAATCCAAAGAGTCTCTCGTGTGGGGTTTTATTTGTCGCCGTACACAAAAGTGACCGAATTGAGTGCAACACGTCTTGCAACACAAGTTCCCACTGAGACGTACTCAAGTCCTGGGAGTGAAAATGTAACCAGGCGGTTATATTTAATTTTTTGGCTTGTAGTTTGTTTAGTTTACCTGGCCAGGGGAGGCAGGAAGTGACCTTTATAAATTGGGCGGATGTTGTTGAATTTTTCTTTTCTTTTGTTTGAAAGTGGTCACTTGAATTATAGCAGCTAATAGAGTAAAGTTTTTCTGTATTAGCTTCATGCTGGGGCCGCCTGTGAGTAGTAGAATGTTTTATTTCTTTTTGTTTTTATCTGGTTTGCTTAGATTTGTATTGATTATTTCTAAATTAGTTTTATTTGTTTAGATTTAGGCCGATTGGTTCTGTGTCCAATCTCGGCCTAATTTAGTAGCCATGGTCCGGTGTGAATCCGGAAGGTCCGAATGTGAATGGCCCCATGCTTGGTAAATTCAATCCTTAATAATCCTCTGATCCAATCTACTTTTATTCCATATTATTTCTTTTGTAAATAGTTCTTTATTCATTTAATGTTTACCATGTAGTATTTTATTAATATATATATTTAGTAATTAGGTAGAAGGATGTTTTGGATTTCATATTCTTAGTATCAATATGGCGGCCCTCGTCATTTACCTAGATCTAGGTCTAATGTTTGTTTTATTGTCTAGATCTAGTATTTTATTGTCTAGCCCAACTAGTGTTGTGGTATAGACATTGATGTTTTTATATGGTTTTAATTAGCTACATGCAGGTAATTGCATTTGCCTCATGTTGATGTGTGTGGCCTAAATCTAGGCCTAAACTATTATTTTATTTTTAATTTTTATTTACTAGTGTTTGTTTTTTTTATTATAGGCTATCATTCCTCGCCAACGAGGCTTGCTCGCCTTGCCATTAGGGCTAGCTCGCCAACAATGCCGGCCTTACTCGCCCATAAGGCTTGCTTGCCTATAAGTCTGCCATTATGCCTGTTTTGTTGTTAGTTATAGTTTAGGTTTAGGGCATTATTTTGATATTGTCATAGTGAGTTATTAGATTTATTCAGTTCGTTTGTTTTAGTTTGTAATAAAGGAGGGTTGATTTTTAATTAGTTGTCCTATATTTTTATTATTATTTAGTTGTGGTGAAGTTTATTTTATTTTGATTTATTAATGCATTCTTCGTTGTAAATAAAAGTATATATAGTTGTTTATAAATTTAGTTTGGTTATTTTTATGGTTGTTGTTTTTATCTTAGAAGTTTAGTTTATCTTAGTTAGTAAGTCTAGTTCAGTAGTATTCTAGTCTGGTAAGTGTCAGTCTGGTCACTCAGGTGAAGTCCACCCTTTGGTATTGCACCAAAGTGCACAGAATGGACTCACCCAGTAGCGTCACCACCTGGCTACTGGTAATGTGAATAGTTAAGCTGTGTAAAATTGGCCGAAGCGCCTGTGACCAGCTAACATAAAGCTAAATTTATAGCTTTCCAAAGGGTACTGTTAAGTTTCTGTATTTGTCCATTTCCTCTAGCATTTTAAGCCGTGGTCCTGGTCGTAGCAACTCCTCTTTCATTGAGATACTTCTGTACTTCAGCAGACATAAATGAAGTACTTCTGTCGGTATGAACATAGGAGGGTAGCCCGAATAAGGCGAACAACTCATTTAGGCACTTAATAACAGTAGCGGATGACATTCTGGACACGCAAAGGCGAAGGAATTCCAGCTACCGTCGCCTCAGCGTGGCTCCTCAGTGGAAACATCCATCTAGAGAAGTGGGTAGGCTAAGAACGGTAGCACACATAGCTCTCAGTGGGCTACCACACGCATCCTCGAGAGAGGATACATTACACGTGGTAGGGATGTAAGAAAGGGTTAGGGTTAGGCTCGCTAACCAGTCCGAAACCCCACCGATCCGTTCCCTAACGGGGGCCATACGGGTGGTGATGGACCCTCGCACGGGTTCGGTGGGACAGTATAGGTATATGGAGGCCCCACGTGGCTCGGCCTCCGGCCTCGCATGGAGCCGTGTCCAACGACCAAACGGGTGTGACTACTTGATCACCTAGTTGCAGGGGGTCTCCAGAGAGAGGTCGGTGAAGAGCCAATCTCTCATCCTGGCCATGAGATAAAAGCCTTTCTCTGGTCACATGGTTCATTAAAGGGACGAAGTCTCGAACCATTTTTGGACATCTGACAAGGACACGCAAAGGCAAAAGGAAACCTCGAGAATTCGTCGATCATTGTAAGCAGGTATTTATTGCGTGAGTTGGAAGGGAGAGGCCCCTTAAATGGCTGAGTGGCTTTGATTAATTGTCCTATTGGTGGCCTAAAAAATCGAGGATTAAGTTCAGCACATGAATGGCATTGGTCGATCACAGTTATGATGTCATCGGTGGAAAAAGGTAAATTTTTTTATTTCACAAAATGTAGCAGTCTTGTTACACCAGGGTGACACAAACTGTTCTGGAGAAATTTTAGGTCGTTACGTGACATTTTGGATATGTAGCGATTTCTGTTGAAAGTGTCTGCAGCAGTGTTCTGTGCACCTGGTCTGTAAACGACGTCGTAATGGAAGCAGACTCTAGCCTCCACCTTTGGATCTTCTCATTCTTGACCTTGCCTTTATTTTGTCTACAATACATAAAGGACACGGATCTCTGGTCAGTGACAAGGGTAAAGTGTCTTCCGATAAGAAAATGTTTTCACTTTCTCAAAGATTCTACTATTGCGTACGCTTCTTTTTCCATCGAAGAGTGCCTTCTTTCGCTTCTCGATAGTGTCCGGGAAAAGAAAGCCACAGGCCGACCATCTTGATTAAGTGTAGCTGCTATAGCTATGTCAGACGCATCTGTCTCCACCGTCAGCAGGCGAGTGTAATCTATGGTATACACGGCGGATTCCTCGAGCTCATCCTTTAGGTCCTGGAATGCTTGTTTGACCTCCTCAGGGACAGGAAATCTTTTATTTCTGGCTAAGAGGCTGATTTTGTCTGAGAAGTTAGGAATCCATAGAGAATAATAAGCCAGCAGGCCCACTATTCGTTTCTGCTCTCGAAGGTTCGACGGAGCATTTAATTCCCGCAAGGCTCTGAATCTTTCTGGGTCAGGCTTGAGTTGACCTTTAGATATTTCGTATCCCAGAAGTCTGACACTATATGTTCCGATCTCACTTTTAACTTCGTTGAAGATTATAGCTTACTTCTGAGCTACTTTGAAGAATCTCTACAGGTTTCTATCTTGAGATTCGGTATCATGTCCACAGATGGTCACATTGTCCACATGTATTAAGAGGATAAGTCATAAATACTGGATGGTATAGACATGTAAAAAAAAAAGTTAACAAGATTAGAGGACGATAGCCACATAGCAATAGGGAAGGAGCAAACATTCGCATGTATAGAAGTAGATATGGTGCCTATCAGCAAGCGAAGGTGTGTTTTCATTTGTTCCGCTTCATCCCAAGTGTTTTAGACTAGAAGATCACAATGTATTTTAGAAGTCAAACACATTTGAATTTAAACGTTAATCTCAACATCTCGAATGTCTATTATAGCACACTAGTCGACCGGCGGCATAGCATACACCGCTATTTTCCAGGGCAGGCCTTAGGCACTGCAACATATGCGACCGCAGTGGGTCCCGCACTTTCATTGGACCCGTGCTAATTTTTTAGGTGTATAAATTATTAAATCAAGTTACTTGAAGTTATTTCCTTTTTCCAGTCTATATTTATTTATGTCTATGCTATTTTGTGAATGAAAATAGTGCGGATTTGGATACACCATTTCCATTCACACACTTCTGCGCCATGGGATCTTACCATTTACTTGTTATAAGTGAATTTATGAATAAAAAAATACTCCAACATATGCGGCCACAGTGGCTCCCGAACTTTCTTTGGACCCGTGCTAATTTTTAGGTGTATAAATTATTAAATTGAACCATTTTATAAAACATAACAGATTTCCCGCGGCCTCTTGATTTACCAGGAGCCCCCTGGAAATCTCCTGAAATGTTATTAAATGCTATGCCGCCGGTCGAAAAAGTCCTGGAAATTTCCGAACATTATTAAAATCTTTTTAAAGTAAAAAAAAATATGCTATGCTATTTTGTGAATGAAAATGGTGCGGATTTGGATATATTATTTCCCATTCACATCATGCTGCGCCATGGGATCTTCCCATTTGCTTGTTATAAGTAAAGCGAATGCGTGAATTCATGAATGAAAAATACTATGAATGGAGCTAAAAAAAAAGGCTAATTGACCTTAATTTACGCGATATTAAGAATATAGCTGCACTCATGTAACAATGCGGATTGGGATGCACCAATTTCCATTCACACCGCGTGCGTGCGCCATGGGATCTTCCCTATTTACTTGTTGTTGCTTGCATGTTGTTGTTGTTTGACCTTTTACTTTGAGGAATATATATATAGATGTGACAATTTGTATATTTGCGGAAATATATTTTTAAAGTAGGTCTATTTTTGTAAATACTTAATTTTGTTTATAGCTATGTTAATCGGGGTGGGGCTCAAGTTGAGTCGCTGATACCATCCCCTTACCAAATTTGCCCCCAATTTTTTGGAGGGATGGGGGAAGGGAGGTGTCTTACCTCGCTCAATATGCCCGTGTTTTATGACCGACCGTCTAGCGCCAAGACAACAGATCCTTTCACGCGTATTACGGTAAGACACCATGCCGACGGCGCAGTAAAGCACAGATAACAAATAAATAGAAAATGGAAAAAAATGTTTCCAATGACTATACGCGTATGGGATTTTTATACAGTTAAAAAAAAAATAACAAAAAATTCAAATAATTAGCTAAATACATAAATAAAATATATGTATCTCTTTCTCTCTATATATATAACCTTTACCTATCTATCCTCTCTCTCTCTGACCTTCTCTCTATCTATCTGTCCTCTCTCTCTATCTATCTATCCTCTCTGTCTATCTTCTCTCTTACTTATATATCTCTCTCTGTCCAACTGTCTTTCCTCTCTCTCTCCCCCCCTCTCTCTCTCTCTATCTATCTATATGTCTCTCTCTGTCCATCTATCTGTCCATCTATCTATCTATCTCTATCTATATTCTCTCTGTCTAACTTTATCTCTCTCTCTCTGTCCTTCTCTCTGTCCATCTATCTTTCCTTTCTCTCTCTCTCTCTCTCTCTGTATAACTTGTCTATCTATTTATCTATCTATCTATCCTCTCTCTCTATCTTCTCTCTTTCTAACTTATCAATCTATCCTCTCATTCTAACTTATCTATCTATCTATCTCTTTCCATCTATCTCTCTCTCTCTCTATATATATATATATATCCTCTCTCTGTGTAACTTATCTGACTATTTATCTCTCTCTCATCTATCTATCCTCTCTCTCTATCTATCTTCTCTCTGTCTAACTTATATATCTCTCTCTGTCCATTTCTCTGTCCATGTATCTTTCTTCTCTCTCCTCTCTCTCTCTATATATATATATATATGTCTCTCTCTGTCCATCGATCTATCTATCTCTATATATATATATCTTCTCTCTGTCTAACTTTATCTCTCTCTGTCCTTCTCTCTATTCATCTATCTTTCCCCTCTCTCTATCTATCTATCCTCTCTCTGTGTAACTTATCAATCTATTTATCTCTATCTATCCTCTCTCTTACTTATCTATCTATCTGTCTCTCTCTCTGTCCATCTATCTATCTCTATCCATCTATCTATCTCATTCGATCTCTCTATCTATCCTCTCTCTCTGTCTCTCAATCTTTCTCTCCTCTCTTTTGTATGTATGTAGGTTTACATACTGTTGCGTGCCTCTTCGCGGTGTTGTACAGGAGGTAATTGTCACAACTCAAACACCAACGAAGGCCGAACAAGTAATAGAGTAAGTCGACAATCGCTTCAACGGTAAATCAGTTTAATAATCAAGAAGGGATCCGTCTTTTGTCTTTCTGGGCTAGCCGTGTGTAGTGTCAATAAAATAGCGTCTTCTTGTTCTTTGTGTCGACTAAAAGCGTCCTTATTTTTAATCCAACTATCCGTCACTTCCGTCACTAAGTAAAAACTTACCCCTTAATTATTCCCGAAAAAAATCTATGTTCTAATCATGTCATAACAACTCCTCCCCCTCCCGCTAAAAAAAAAATTGTCATTCAATTTTTTTCTACAGTTTTAGTCTTACACTGAGCAAGGGCCAAAAAGTATGGGGAAACATAAAAAAACATCAACTTGAGTCTTGACTTCGGTTTAGCTACAATGTCCAAAATCAAGTTCTTTTTCATCCATACTTCACTAAGGCGTGATACTGTCCAATGTGGTATCCAGTAGGTGACCATAAACGGTATACATAGTTCATACTGACACCATAGGTGTGTCAAGTTGTTCATATCGTCCACTCATGTTCCAGAGGTTATACCGCGTTTCCTCACACGTCAGGACAGACATTTTCCTAGTATGATAAATGGACATGTATCAACACTTGTTCACCACTATTTACCTAACGTTTGACGGGCATTAATAAGTGTATTTAATTCCTTTCTCCACTTACTTGTCCCAAATCGACCTAACTCTTAACTGATGAATGATTATGATCACATAAAATAAGTGAAATCCTGAAACTTACTCTTTTCATGATAAAAAGTACATCGTCGCCTTATCAATGCCCTTTCTAATCGTACACTCATACTACGCATACATACACAATAAGTTCCTATATAGGAACCGCTGGATAGTCATAAGTGCTGAGCCGAAGGCTCTTCGAGCACTAAGTTTGAAAAAAAAAAACCTGTCTGACCTCACTGCCCGAAAATCAAACAGTAAAAAAAAAAACAAACCTGCGGACCAACAGGCCTGTCTGGGAGCGACCCGAGTCAATGCTTATAGAGCATTGCTGTTTCCAATACCACTCGGTGGCACCGGGGGCCTCCACCATGTTCCTTCATTGTACCAAGCTAACTGTGCGGGATTTGCCATTGATGAGACAGTCCCTTGAGGAACAGCGCATGGATGTGGTGACGGGTTGTGGGAGCTCTCTTACAACCCCGCTCAATGCAATGGGCAGACTCTCGTCTTTCCCGTAGGCACCCCCACGGGGGTCTTGTTTGTTACTTTTTCGCCTAGCTCACCTCCCCTAGTGAGCCGTTTCCACGCCGGCGCCACGTTGAGGCAAAGTAACTTGCGCGGCGTATATAGGAACCTACTAACCATATTGCCAACCAAACAAATTACAAAGTTAAATAAATAATATATCCACTATTTGCAAATAACTAGTGTCCTCTTATACCCATCTAGTAGTAACTACTAGACCATATATTTTGTTACAACATTAACAATGAAATAATTGAACTAACAGATATTTACATAGTTATGTACAGCCTATGATCGTATAGCGTTATGTTTCATTGGCTATCTGTACGACCCATGCATTTGTTCTCTCCAACTGGAGTTTAAATATCTTTTTGTGTAGACCGCGTGTGGCCTTCTATACCGGTATGACTTGTGATTACCTCTACCACAGTCATCTCTTCTTTCATGGCTATCGGATGTAGAACTCGCAATCTTCTGTGCAAACTGTTCTGCCTTACTCCAACAATCTCTAGCGATGTGCCCATGTTTATGGCAGTGAAAACAAATTCTGTCCTTTCTAGGTTTGTTCCGCCGTCTGTTGCTATACCTTCCTTTCCAATTCCTAACCTGCTTGTCCGTAGCGGCTCTGACACCTGTTATGTTCCCGAGTAGCACATCCTTCGATAGTCTTGGCATGTCTACCCCTTCACAGTACCCTGTGTACAATGGCGATCTAAGTAACACTTTGCACGCTTCAAACCTCTTGACTGCACCATCTACCAACCTTACTAATTTGGAATACCCCAAATAATCTCTATCCTTAACTAGTCCTCCGCGGACTGCGAGTGTAGTGCTAGCTGTGTCCCGGATCACGTTTACCTGTTTGTTATTTAACATGCCAGGATATAATTTAAATCTATCCTCCCCAAAGTCAACGTAGTTAATTTCTTCATCTGGTTCGCTATCTTCGTTATCCTGATCCCTGACTTGGGTGCTTCTTACAAAATTAACCCTATCTGGTGGCCGATTATCCCTATCTTGTCTACGGTTTCTCTGGTTACCTTCCCTATCACTTGTGCTACTATTACCCTGTGCACCCCTATTACCAGCTCCATAACCATTTTGTTTCCTACACTGATATTCCATGTGTCCCTTTTTCTGGCAGTTAAAACAAATCACCTCACTTAGGTCTCTACTACCCGCTTTAGGTCTATCTACTCTTCTATCATACTTTTCTCTACTATTTTCACTTTCCCTATTTGTCCTATCATATATGTCATCATACCTTTCCCGACTATTGTTCCTACGTTCCCTGGACCTCTCATTTCTTCTACCATAATCCCTATCATTATTATCATTTCTTCTGTCATAAACCCTATCATTAACATCATTTCTCTTAACATAATTTACCAAGTCAATGACCTGTTTGTGGTCTCTACCTGAAAGTGGGTTATTAGGGTAGGCGTTTTTATAGGTCCTAATAATTTCTACAAAATCTTCAATCACCTTTGGGTTTCTTTCCTTTATAAAGGACTGCAACTGGAGATCGCACTTATCGACAAAGTTGTCGATCAGGATGAAGTTCTTCAGACTGTCGAATGTGCTCTCCATATTCTCAAATCCAATCCATTTATTGAAGAAGTCATTTTCTGCGTTGATCGTTGTCTGCGGATCTACTTGACTGGATGGTGTGTTGTCATAGTACTTCTTCCGGAACGTTGCCGCGTTGTGCCCATATGCGTTCAGTAGTTCCTTCTTGAGCACCTGATAGCTGTTTTGTATTGAGTGATCGTGGTTTTGGCAAATCGTGACGGCTCGTCCGTGCACGAAGTCCAGCAAGATTTCGGACCACTCCTTTTCTTGGACGTTAAATTTAGCTAGCTTTATTTCAAACCGTTTTAAATAGTCGCCTATATCATCCTTGTCTTCCGCAAACGGTTGAATTTTCTTTTTAATCCATGCGGCGCTACTATGATTGTCCGTGTTGGCACTGTTGTTGCTGTTACCTTCCGCATGTACACTTATGCCAGCGTCTATCCTCATCTGTTCTACTTGAATCCTTACTTTCCTGTCCGCCTCCTCCATCGCCTTTTCTGCCTCTCTAACCTTTTCCGCTCTATGCGATCTGCTTTTTCTTTTTTTTTCTCTGGCCTTTTCCGCTTCTCTAATCTTCTCTCTCTCCAAGCGCTCAGCTTCCCTAATTCTCTCTTTCTCCAACCGCTCTGCTTCTGCTGCCACCATCTGCTGTACATAGGCGGTTAGTTCTTTGCCGCGCAGTTCTAATTCTGTCTTGGCTTCATGAATCAACGTTTTCCTAAATTCTTCTAGGTCGTAACCTGAAGGAGTTGCCATATTAACCTTTTATGTACCTTTATCTAACTTATTCACCAACTTAGGGTGCCTCTTGAACCAACAGATACTAGCTTCACTATGTTATATGAATATAACTTTTGTACTCTACCTCGCTCCGAGGCTTCCCAATTAAACTCAATTCAACTGAATTAAATTCGTAACTCTAGACCCTTGGCGTCTATCTTAACTTTCTAGAATACCCACAGTATTCTTAGTACACCCTCTGACCCGACTGTAGTACACTGTGCGACACACGCACGCTTGACCGACTACGTGTTACTCAACACGAGTCGCTGGTAAATAGATCAACCTGTCTATTTACAACCAACAAACTACAAATAGGCAACCAACCTGTCTATTTACAACCAACAAACTACAAATAGGCAATCAGGCTTCACCTCGATTGTTCCTCAGATCTAGTCTAGATTGCGCTAGATCTTAGTTACCTCTTACCTGGTTTCACAGCCAGAAGTGCATATAACTAAATTACAAAACTAAATAACTTAAATAACATATAAACAAACTTGAGATCTAGTTCTGATGAATGCGACTTTCGTCTGACAGTAAGATTTAAACAGGAGAATCGCAAACACTTAATACACGACGTTACTAAAAGAAATAATTAATAAATGATTCACAAACACGACGAGTTAACAGCTAAACGTATAAATGGACCTCTTGTTAGATTACACCTAATTTTCAGGACCCCACTCCACCACGATTTAACCTGGTAGTGATAATCTAGCGAGTGATCACTTCCCTATAGATTCTAATTATTCTACGGAGAAAGTAGTTAAATAGCACTTATCTGTCCAATAAGCGACGATAACTTCACAGTCGGTCTCGGGTCTACTCTTCCCACGCTAACGTCTGTCCCGGCGGCAAGGTTCACGGTGCTGTGATGTCTTCACTAACACTCTGGTACGGTCAACGAACGTTTCTGCTCCACACGGTCCTTTGGTACTGGTCTGCACGGCTCCGGTTCTTCGGTGGTACGGCGTCTGGTTCTGTGATCTGTCGTCTGGTTCCGGTTCTCGGTGCTCTGTCGTCTGGTTCCGGTTCCTCGGTGGCGTAACGTCTGGTTCTGGTTCCTGGTTCCGCCTCAGGTACGATGGTTCCAGGTGGTCGTCTGTATAACGTAAACTGGAACGGGCCAACAGCAGATGTAGCGACTAAGTCATACGACGACAAAGTCAAACAGCGACAAAGTCAGAGTCCAGCGATAGAATAATGGCTATCTGGCTATGTAGCGTGTAGCCCAGATTCAGCCTAGCCGTAGAGCAATGTAGCACTACTGTACCTCAGTGCTGTAGGCAGTAAAATGACTCCTACTTCAAAAGTTCTCTGGTGTGACCTCAGCGGTCGATCTTGGCCTTACAGAGGTGACCTCCACGTTTGTTCTCAATATGCCAGGCAGGCAATATCTTCTCAGAACGGCTTTGACAGGACGGTGTTCTTCCCTTCTACCAAACTGTAGTCTTCTAAAAATGTAGTCTTCTCGACTCGGAACTACCGGTTCCACTACGATGCCCCAACTCTTGGGCGCTTACAAAGTACAAAGATATATCTCGTTACCTCCTAGATTCCTAGATCTACGAGTCCAAACTCACTGGCTTTCCTTCGCCGACGTGGCTGTATAATCAGGGTCTAGCTGCAGTCTAGGCCGATGACTCGAACTTCTGACTTCTGCCTCCTCCAAACAGAGGGCTTCTGGATGATGATGCCAGTGAGCTCCTACGGGGTCGCCAGTTGTTGCGTGCCTCTTCGCGGTGTTGTACATGAGGTAATTGTCACAACTCAAACACCAACGAAGGCCGAACAAGTAATAGAGTAAGTCGACAATCACTTCAACGGTAAATCACGTTAATCAAGAAGGGATCCGTCTTTTGTCTTACTGTGCTAGCCGTCTGTAGTGTCAAATAAAATAGCGTCTTCTTGTTCTTTGTGTCGACTAAAAGCGTCCTTATTTTTAATCCAACTATCCGTCACTAAGTAAAAACTTACCGGTACCCCTTAATTATTCCCGAAATAAATATATGTTCTAATCATGTCATAACAATACTCAATACATAAAACAAACATGGGCAAGCAGGCCATAAAAAACAAATGGACATGTTGCGTACTTCCCTCGCCAATGCTAGACTGTCAACATCCACCCATCCCTTCCTATCACCCCCCCTGCTGTCTTTTCATGTAACCTTCACTTAAATGGTCCAATCTCACACATTTGGATAAACCAAACCAGATTTAGTTAGGGCAGTTTGTTATCAAGCTATCCAACAGTGAACATCGCATCGTCGATTCCCATCTTTATTTCTGATTGATTCGGATACAAAACACAGTGTGAGTTTCAATCTTTTCAACTCTTTAGTTTTCTCATAAATGGAAAAAAAACATATAGGGCTTATAGGAAACCATACATTTGTTTAACCTCACAAACAAACAAAAAAAAATAAATAAAAAAAATAAAGGTGAGATGAATTCATTCTCATTATTTTTTTTATACCCCTTTAAACATTTTATTATTACACAATATAGATCCAGAGTTTACCCTCACAAACAAAAAAAAAACATTAAAAAAAAATAAAGATTTTTTTTTCTAGCCTCTTAAGTCCTATGCTGCTCTGACGAGACCGGCGTGGCTGATGCTGAGTTGTCTGTGGGTGGGCTGGCTTGATCGGTCCTAGCGCACGGGACAGTCCAACTATACGTAGCTGCAGGGGCGGATCTTCTGGCATGCGGTTGTTGGTCGGACTCTTGTGAGTAGTTGGTAAGGCTGGTATCTTCAGATCTGGTGTCAGCAGACTGGTATCAGCGTTACGAAGTTTGGGCTTCTATTAGAAGTAGCCTGTAATAAAAGCTGCAACGAGATGCGTAGATCGACTTAGCCAAAATGATGACACTGGGAGGTAGACGCATTTCCATGAAGGACATCTTCAGAAGGTTGTATAGAAACTATAATCTAGTTTCACAATAGTAAGGGGAGTTAATCAATTAAATATTACATCTCATCAGGGGAGACAATAATATACTTAATAAAATAGTGAAGTCTCAAAAGAGGGGGACAACAGATAGTAATGTACTAATGATACGAAGAAACTATAACTTAGTTTCACAAACATCAAGGGAGCTAACCCATGAATATCGCATTCTATAAGGGGAGACTACAATACATGGAGGGTCTCCTAAAGGAGGATAAATAGTAAACAGTGATGTATACCGGCCAAGGTGAGATCATCACGAGTAGCTAAGATAACAAGATGAAAGGGGAAGGGGGGGAGATGGCTGACGGTCAGTGACCAGGTGGCTATTGTCTATATCTGGCCGTGTGGCCTGAACAATAGGGTACGATTGAATGGAGACAGTGCCCGTTCAAGGAACATAATCTCTAGAAGTCAAATTTCAATACAAGGGGAAATAATTCAAGTCTATCCTGAGAGCAGGGTCAGTGCGCCATTAAAATCAAGGCGATCAACCGAGATAAGATAATGCTAGGATAAGACAATAAGATAATGTTTACATGGTTTTACCTAAGTAAAGTAATCGGGCCCACCGGCCGTTAAAATATAATATAGTACATAAATAATTACGGCACTCCTTGTCACGGAATGAGAGTAAAATATACTTGGTAATATGACATGTTACATAAATATTATGATAGTTCCCGGTCAAGGAATCTATATATAATAATATAGTGGGCTCGTGGCGAGCGGTGATTTATCAGTGATAAATTAATAGTGGCTAAAGAGCTAAATACATGAGGCCAGAAATGTTGTAAATTCTAGTCCAGATAAAGTGGATGACTTTGACTATTTAGCCGTACAAGTCATGATAATAAAATATAATACATAAAGTGACTACTTACATAATCCAAGATAAGAATTACACAAATATGTAATGCACTAAATAAATGCACAAATATATAAATACACATAGTAAGTAAGAGGTTACTAAAACACTTTACAAAAGCTTACCACCATCCAAGTTAGAAAAAGAGATAAAATGAATATAGTATATAGCGTAAGCTCAAAACAGAAGTGTATCCTTTCTCTCTGCTCTCCAGAATGAGAATGACAAGAATATAGGAAGCAATATTCCTTCTACCCGCGTGGGCAAGGAGGTGGGGCTTCACAGGTGTTTAGACCGTCTGCCGTGCCTAGGAGAAGATTATCACTTGACCTTGCCGCGCGTTTCATGTATTGACATAAGGATGGGCCCTTATCGAATGATATCGCCAATATGGTCGGACGACAGACCGTTTGCCTTACGTGACAGGGATTAGCTGCGCGAGACGGACCTTGTTGTCGATTTGAAGAGGGTCCATTTGAACTGACCCGTTCCCCGAAGGGGTGGGGTGCGGCAGGATGTTAGGTCAAGATATTTAGAGGCGTGTTTATCCTTGTCGATAAAGAATGTGCTAGACGGGTGTCAGATTAAGAAATTACATCGTGACACGGATGCCTAGAGAAAAAGGGGGTGGTGGTAATAGCTTTAGATAGTCATAAGGGCTAAGCTGAGATGATAAATAAGATAGCAAAAATAAATTATTTAAATGCCTAGACCGAGTGATACCTTAAGTGGGCGAAATTTATTTTTGTCACAATAGGTAAAGCGAATGCGTGAATTCATGAATGAAAAATACTATTAGATGAAAATGGCTAATTGACCTTAATTTACGCGATTTTAAGAATATAGCTGCACTCATGTAACAATGCTTTAGAAAAACAAATTTGAATGTTAATTTGATTAAATGGACTATAATTAGTATGTTCATGTGCTAAAGCATAAACTATCTCTGCGAAGGGAAGTTCTATAATCGAGCCATGGGATCTTCCCATTTACTTGTTATAAGTGAATTCATGAATAAAAAAAATACAACAACATATGCGACCACAGTGGGTCCGAACTTTCTTTGGACCCGTGCTAATTTTTAGGTGTATAAATTATTAAATTGAACCATTTTATAACATGATATAACAGATTTCCCGTGCTAAAGTCAAACCTGAGAGTAGTATCTATCTGTGTATTGTCGTTCTAGTTTCAAGAGTCTTACGACACAATAGTAATCTCTTCCGGCTTCCACTTTTTTAACCTCCCTTCCATTTGCTACACAAATTCATAAGAGAGTTTTATGAAACAAAAATTTGTGCATTACAATTGTGTGTACTTTATTTAATGTCTATAAATTGTGTTTAATCTCTAAGACTGAGGATCATGCAATTTTTATTTTTTTCATAATTTAGAAATCATAATTCAATAGTAGATATATATACATGTGTTTTCAAGTTACACGAAGTTACTTCCTTTTTCCAGTCTATATTTATTTATGTCTATGCTATTTTGTGAATGAAATAGTGCGGATTGGGTCCATTCACACCGCGTGCGTGCGCCATGGGATCTTCCCTATTTACTTGTTGCTTGCATGTTGTTGTTTGACCTCTTACTTAGAGGATTATATCCCTATAAACATAGAGCTACCGCCACCATAAGGGGCCGCCATGGGTTAATACGGTTAAGTGTGGGGAAACGCGCTAACACCAAATTCCCATATAAAAACCTTAACGGATCGGTGTGGGATTTCAGTTATTGGGCCGTTAACGTCTTTCCGCTTTCGTGCCGGTATGGGATTTCCCATACCACGCCAGAATCAACATGATGAAATCTTTATTATAAAATAGGCAACAGTATAATGATGTTCTTTTTATTTAATATAATTTATTTTAACTATAAATTTTGCTTTGTATCACTTTTTAAAGTAATATTATGATTTATTTATCTGTCAATTAGGGTTCTATTGGTGAATTGCCCTAACTGGTCTAGTAAAGTTTTACCCTTGCTGGCCCAGTTCTGGAAATCCCCAATGAAAACGGCATTTTCCCCCCCGCTGTACTAACTAAAAAAAACAACAAAAAAACATACAAACAAGCGAAAATGAAACTGAAAAAAATACAGATTTAGTAATGTTTAATTACATATAGATGTAGAAACCTCGGGAGAACATCTTGGATCTAGATAAAAATTATCTAGATCTAGATTTTCAATTTTATGTAGAATTTTTTTCGACCAATGAAATAGAAGCATTTTAAGTGCGCGATGTTCCGCACAAACTGGATTATTCAAGCAAGCAGCAAACTCCATTATCTAGATTCTACACACGTGGATCTGATTATAGCCAGATCTAAATTTATGTAATATTTAGTTATCTAGAATCTATATAGATCTATTTATAGATTACAACAGTCTCTAGAGATGTAAACTATATAATGTTTTAATAGTATCAGTATGCGTGTAATAGCAGACGTCTATAGTATAACTTCTAGATCTATAATCTATATTTATAATTTATATTAGAATAATTAGATCTATTAATAAGTCTATTAGATCTACATCTAAAAAAATATCTAAATCTAGTATAAAAAAATGTATAATATTAATCTAGGCTAGAAACTAGAACTAGTGACTACTAGACTAGAAGTAGAGTAGACTAAGACTTCTTTAAAATACATTTTTCAACTACTGGACTTTACTGACTCAGTCTCAATCATGTCATGACTCATCATGGTCAAGCAAGATCTAGATCTAGCAATCTAGACCTAACCTAACCTAAATCTATTCTAATTTCTAGGCTAGCTCTATATATATCTAGACTCTAGATAATATAGTTATAATATTATTATTATTATATATATATAATATATATACTAATATTATATAGATCTAATATAAATTATTATTATAAATATCGATTAAATCTAGTCTAGTCTGATATATATATCAGTCTGTCTGAGTCTGATTAAAGTAATTTAAAGTTTTGACTGAAGTACAACATTTAATTTATTGCATTTTAAGTCTTAATAAGTCTATAGTCTATCTATTTCTAGAAATAGATATAATCTAGATTTAGATTATTGATTATAGAGTAAAGACAACTTCAGTAAAGTAGATCTAGTAAATAAATAGTAGATATTAGATAGACATAGAATTATAGAGGTAGGCCATATATTAGCAATTGTAGATCGTTTACTAACAGTAACAGTGAGTAATACTAGTTACAGCGAACAGTTAAAATGAGTAAGTCAACTAATAAGACTATAGGACTAGAAGTGATATGATATTTATAAATTAAATATAAATCTACAATTTATACATAAATCAATCTATAAATCTATCTAGATCAGATTCAGATTTAATTTAAATCTAGATGTTAGATTTATATATATATTATTATCTATATATATTATTACTAGAGTATATATATATATATTATAATTATATAATATATATATATATTTTCTAATTTCTAGATCTATCTATCCACTAATCTAGATTCCATATTGTGTAATAATCAATAATATTATATTTCATAGAAATACTAATTAGAATCTAGATTCTAGATCTGGAACCATTAAGGCTATGCTTCTTAAATATTATTTAATAAATTATTAGTAGTAACTAGTTAACTAGTATTATATATAAGTAAAAATTATAAGTTAATCACTTAATCTAACTAGATCTGGAATTTAAATTGTAAAAGAATAATAGTAGTTTACTAGTTTAAATCTAAATTGACCAAGATACTACTCGTAGTCGTCATAGAATATTAGAGTGATTAGAGCTAGAATTTCTAATCTAGATTTAGAATAATTTAGATGATCGCTAGATCTAGAACTTGAATAGACTAGAATCTAGAATAATCTAGATATATTAGTCTATTAGACTAAGTCACTTA
>JADKLZ010000728.1:13082941-13143099 GCA_021533235.1 Biomphalaria straminea | reverse complement strand
CTAGATCTAATCTTGGTCAAGACATCTGGAACGAGGGTCCTAAACGTTATTCGTTAAACTTAAAGCTTAAAACGAAATAGCTTCTTTAAAAAGAAGCCATATCTATAAATGATACTGTAATTTAAGGCTTAGGCACAGTGGCGTCACTAGGCAAGTGCGGGGGGTGCGGTCCGCACCGGGTGACACCCGTTAGGGGGTGACACCCAAGTGAAAAAATTTCACACAAAAAAAAAAGAAAGAAATATCAACTCAAAAAAGTGACAGAAGCAAGATCATAAAGCATAGGAATGGTTAAATAAAATTATTCTTAATGGGGAAAAATCAATAGCAAGATTTTCTTGTTTGATAAACAGTGGACATGTCCACAATAAGAATCTCGCGAGAAGACTGAAGAACATTTATCAGCTTTCAAATTTGAAACAATTAGGCAGCCGTACTTAAGCTAAAAAATGACAGGGAAGTCATTGCTATGATTAACGTATAGATGAGAAAACATGGGAACATCTTGCACTTATTGATTGCTTCATATCGCATTGTTTTTAGCAAAGCAAATGTTGGTATATGGTGACGAATTGACGAAGACTTATCATTAATGATGGTATTTATTTTTTTTGGGGAGGCAGGGGGATTATGGAAATGTTATCCAAATATGACCCAGTGCTGAAATAACTTATAAGATTGCAAGGAACGATGCAAAACAAATAATAAGTTAATTTCCAAACTTGTAGGAAACTCAGGTTTATAAATGTTTAAGCAAACCACGTAATGAATGTACTCACCAGAGACATAAATGCTGCAAAGTACCCTGGTATCTTTTATTACACCACACCTAACATAGATCTATGAAGTTGTAAGATGTATTAACAGTAGCAGTAATTACTGAAATGCATATTCTTCTTAAAGCGGACCAAAAGCTGATGGTAGCAGTTCTGATCATTTAAAACGCCACGAACGAGATTGAAAGGATGAGCTCAAGGACATGGTAATGAGGTTATAATGTCAAGAATTCATGAAGAAGTGCAGGCAGTATTGATGAAGAACAGAAAAGAAATTTGAATGGATGTGCACACCGTTTACTTATGCTATTTGGTCAAATTTCTCAATCAGAACATGCTTCTAACTTCCTTTTTTTTTTTCGGTTTTATGGAAAAAAAGTTTTCTTTCTTTGCCTTTTTACAGCTTTTACCATTTCAGGGGATATTTAAATTAGTGATAGAGTGTCACATGAACAACTCGCCGTGTTCTTATCTTGTTGCTGTCAGATCCATGAAAGAACGTTTTTAAGAAAGTGTGACGGCGAAAATCTTTGCCGTCGCTCTGAAAATACAAACACTAGAGGAGCAGCGCAAAGACAACTGTCTTTGAATACATGCATACATTTCATTGTTTGACTTTCTAGCTGGCCGTTGTACTGAGGAAAAGGTCAACAAACACAAGAGTACCTTTAAATTAAAGTGTTAGTTATTGCCAAAGTGGTGGCTAACCTGATGTATTTCATTTACTCTATGAAACGTGTGACAAGTTAGCTCAAAATGTTATTGAGATAATTTTAGTCAAATCAAATTAGCATGTTATTGCAACAGAAAAATAAGCTTTAACGATAAAAATCTTAATCTTAAGATGCAGAAGTAAAACTTATCCCTTTATTATTCCCGAAATAAATCTACGTTCTAATCATGTCATAACAACTTATACCGTGTACGCGTATGGATGTATGGAGGAATTAAAAGCTAGACTTCTTGGTATTGTTTTTTCAAATAAGAGTGATCAATCAAGAACAAATCAACGGGCAAAGCTGCTGGATAAACATTGCTTTCCCTGACATAGAAGAGAGCACCTGGCAACAGCTTCCGAACGATAACATTTGAGATTTATTACAAAAGCCAAGGGATTCAAATTTGAGACATAAAGGAAATCCGATGCCGAAAAATGAAGTACACGTCGAAAAGAGTACATTAACAGGCAGACATCGGAGCGCAATGTCTGCGCTGCATGTGGTAAAATACGAAGATCACAAAATGCATAGTGAGTTAGTCAGTGTTAATGTTGTTGCCAATTGTACAGTTAGGCTGTGATGTACAAAATAATGAAACGTTGCTGAAAATAAATACCATATTTTTATTTTATTTTAATCATTACCAGCTTAGTTAAAACGAAACATTTAGTTCATACATTTAGAAATTAAAAAAAGCAATGAAGTTTACTTTTATTTGCTAGCGATTAAATAATATTGATATCAGTAGAAATAACAATAAAAAAAAAAAACTCAAGGCAATGGGCATGTACAAGCACCAATATCAAGAAGTCAATGACATTTGTTGCACTGTTTATTAAAAAGGACTTTCTTTGTGCTGGAATAGTTTGCAGAAAGTAAAAAAATAATTTACTTCAATTATTATTATACTGATACATGTAACAAATTAAACTTTGCAATTGTATTGTTTACACTTATGTCTATCTAGAAAAAAGTTTATAAGAATTAGGCAAAAAGTGATTTCTGGTCAATGCCAGTAGCCTACTATAAAAAAAAAAAGATTTATTATAAGCAATTACTATAAGAAGTCGAGAATTATGATAAAATGTCAAAAAAAAAGTTATTGATCATGTCAGATTTTCAAGTGCATTGAATTGTGTGATACTTAATATTATATTTTTAACTTCCAGCATTGCATTTTGAGTTACAAAAGTAGTTGGTGCAGTAACCAATATCTCAGAAAGCAGCAACAATTACAATCTTATTCTAATTCCTACTTTTGAAAATAAATTGTAAAAAAATAAATCACTTTCAGTTCAATTTTTTTTTGGGGGGGAGGGGGGAGAATTAGTTACTATAACAATCTTAATCTAATTCCTACTTTAGAAAATAAATTGTTACACTTTCATTTAATTTTTTTTGGGGGGTGGTGTGGGGGAATATGGGATAGTAACATATTTATGAAACAAAATTAAAAACAGATGCAGCAATATATTGTAACATTGGAATGGGATTAATTTTAAACTTGTAACAAAAGCAAAAATGTGTTTGCAAAACGAGTATCTTTTATGATAGCTATTCTGTTTGCAGAAAAATTATTTTTATTTCAATGTTGTAGAAAGTAAAAAATAATAAAATTATATTAAAGTAAAAGTATAACAAAACAAAAACAGGAAATACACAAATAATTAAGTAAAATAAACATCCACAAGTAGATGTAACAAAACAAAACAAAAAAAAAACAACAACAAATAAACACCTAAGAATAATGATTTCTCTAAAAAAAACAACTGTTGTTTCAATTTCAGTAAGGTCAACTGACATAAATAGATTATTCATGAAAAAGACAAAGAAACAAACAAAAATATAGGTAAGTGTGTGTGTGTATATATATATATATATATATATATACTGGATATATATATATATATATGTCAGTACCTGTATATATGCTGTCATCTCCTAACTTTAACCTTGTAGTAACAGACATAGACTTATAATTATTAAGCAAATACATATAATTATTAAGCAAATACACTGACCTGTATAAACCCTAACATGGTCATGGCCAGTGTTTTAAAAATATTTATGTGTGTGTTTGTATGTAATTAAACTTCATTAAATTCCAAATAAGTTCTTCATGGAGTTAGTGAAAAGACATAAGACACCTAGCCCTTGCCAGCTAGAGGGTCTGGGGCGCCAAGCATTAATTATTTCCAGTATTTATAACATAACAAAAAATCCTTATTCTGAGGTATCCTGCACTCTTTAATTTAAAAAAAATGTAGGTCAAAAATCAAATCTATGTACTTCAGTTTATTAATGGAGCCCAGCAACTGGTAGAAATTGGTAACTATAGTTTTGCTTAAATTTATTTATTGGAGGGAAATGATAAATGGCCTTAGGCATTGGAAAACTAGTAAGCCACCAAGGGCCTCTGAATAGTTGCACAGGACTTATTCATAGAATGAAATTTTTTTTTTGTTGAATGTTAATGTTATTACTGAACACTACAGAAATCTCTCATTTCAGTTATTTAGATAAAGATAATACATTTAAGTTTTTAATAAATTGTGCAATTGGTTTACAGGGCCAGCCTTAGGCCACTGCAACCTGTGAAGTTGCAGAGGGCCCCTCACTTTCATAGGCCCACGTTAATTCTAGGTGTAAATTATTAAATGAAACCATTATAATATCATTATATAATATCAGGGTTTCCGCGGCCTCCTGATTTTCCAAGGCCTCTTGAAATCTTTTCAAATAGCAAAATATATGAAAAAGTCCTGGAAATTTCCTGAAATTATTTAATCTCCTAAGAAATAGACAGCATTGTCATTTTGGTGTGAATTTATTTTCTAATACAAAATCTTAATTTTGACATACTTATCCCTACCCAGACTGGGCCCAGCGCTATAATCATAAGGCTCCGCAATTGTTAGGGCAGGCCCTGTTGGTTGGAAACCCTAACCCCTAACTGTAATACTAAACGAAGCCTAAAAAAAAATAGTTAAAGGGAAACTCTGATGGTTTTAACAATTTTTGATATAATATGTGTTTTGTTTTACAGATAATGAATATATTATTCTTTTTCTTTAATTTGCAAGAATAACTTAGTAATTGATGTTTTTCTGACGTAATTTTTATGCGCATCCAAAACGGTCAGATTTTCACATAATCACTATGTGACGTAACGAACAGACACACACTCTTTTACTACTCCGAGTACCGTAAAAACCTAATATTTGAAAATTTTTCTCAGATATACATCTAATATATGAGACTGACAAAAAAAAAGCATTTCAAGTGCAAAACAAAAAATAATTTTATTTTAATTTTGTAAAAATATGATTCATAGGATTTCAAAAGGTGATTGATTAGTATTGTTACAAACTTATTTTATGCATATTTCTGACAGAAAGGATTAGTTTCTAAAGAAATTAATCAATTTTTAATCTGTATAGATGATGAAATGTACATAAAACCACAGCCACAAAAGAAAACATAAAAAAGTTCTGAACTCCCCAGTCTGTGCACCTAGATGAGTCGAAAATGGCGTAAATGGCCACTTAGTCGAGCCCATTCATATTTAACACGAACATACTGCACTGAACCTCTCACAAACAGAAGGAAACCTGAAATTTTAAAATATTTTTACAATAAATTTAAATGTTGTCCAAGAAAAACAAAAAATTTAATTAGATTATGAATTATTAAAAAAAAACACTAAATTTTTGGATAAGAATAATATTTATTTTAATATTAAAAGACTGATTGGATGGCATATGGAAAAAAATGTGATAGGTGATTAAAATGTGGAACAACAATCTAGACATTTCCATAATTTTTTAACATTGACTCAGAACATAAAAATCAAATACAGTTGAATCTAGTTAATTGGACAAGTAGCATTTTCAGACCAAATGTTTAGTACTGAAACATATTTATGTGTAAAATTTTACATATATTTGGACCAAATGAGAACAAAATATGAGTATGAGTTATAAGTTTTTGGCACATCAGGATACTTTAAGCCATATCGTGCCCGTAATCCCTTCATACCAAAAGAGATACATTTTATTTAGTTATAAAAAAAAAGGTCTATTCACAGCTAAAATAGTAAAGGTAGTAAAAAATTTAATAATTTAGTAAAAATCTTTTGTAAATATTATATGTTCACAATTTCACAAATCAAATCTTCCCAGACAAAGCCCAGTACCTTCCCAGGGTTGACACTGTCGAACAGGTTTTTTAAGTTGTGCGCTGTAAAAATTTCCCCTAATATCCTGGTATCTGGGGCAATCAATGAAGATATGTTCCATGGTGAGATAGTAGTCACAGAACTCACAAAGTGGGGGCTCCTCTCTCTTCAGCACAAAGGAGTGCATGGTGTAGGTGTGACCAAACCTTGAACATGGTCGTGCCACATGTGGGCCATCACCTGACATCTGCCACAATCTGTCTGAGTTTGTTGTGGGTCTCAGCTATCCTATCCTGCCACTCTTGATAGGTGGCAGAGACAATACTCTGTCTCAGGTCTGAGCAGGGAATTTGGGTTCCTGACACCGCTTGATTTAGGGCTCTCTTGTCTGCTGTTTCGTTGCAAGGGCAAATGAAGACTGACATCCCATTGGTACATAAGAGCCTAAAGCTTTTGGGCCAAATAACAGCTGACCTTAGGGATGTCACCTTTGTCAGGTGGTGTGTAACTGGTCTAGGGTATGCCGGGTCCCCCAAAGCAAATAATATCGACATCGGGAACAGTGACTGGCTTACACTGAATACTGATTTTCAATTGAACATTTAGTGAATACAATTGTTCAATGATAACAATCAGTTAACTTATATTAGTTAACAACAAAATTATAAGTTTATAAATTTAATGAACAAATGAAGTAGTATGATATAAATGATGAACGGATAATAGATCTAGTAGCATTTACAAAGCAAATAAGAAACATTCTTATGGCTCAAATAACATAGCGCACCTTAAATCACAGTGTTACCCTTCGATCACAACCAAAGACATGGATGCAACAACCCAGCCATCCAACCAATCAACTTCAAGCTTGAGTCCCAAGTCTTCATCTCTAGATAAGAAAAATACACCTTCATTTGAGACATCCTTTCAAATGCAGGGCAGCATTTTGTATGGGCTCCAGTATTTTTAGGTATGATTTCCTAGCTGCTCCATGTATTATGGATCCATAGTCTAACTTGGTTGGATTAGACTCAGATATAGCAGCAGCAAGGTATCTCTGTCAGCTTCCCAGTCCATAATGTTGAGTACTCTGAGTCTGTTTGATGGCATTTGGCATTTCTTCTTAAGTTCCTTAATGTGAGGAGAAAGTTAAATTTGGAATCTAGGATGAGGCCTAAAATTTTTTGTAGTTATAGTGCTGTTGGGCAATAGTTAGCTGGGTCAGACTCATCTTTTTTCGGTTTAGGTACTGGTAAAACTGTGGCTTTCCTCCAGCTGTTTCTGAAAGCTGTTTTCAATACACAGTTATAGATTTTTAGCAGGGTTGCCAATGAGGGTTCGGGAAGATGCTTGAGGAACTAATAATGGATTTCATCTTCTCCTGGCGCTGTGTCATGTGATTTGTCCAGTGAGTCCCTAAATTCTTCAAGCAAGAACAGTTTGTTATAGTCTTCATTGTTCTCTGATCTGAAATCAATGGGGTGTCTTTCCTTCCTGATTTTTACTTTTTTGGAATTCTGGCATGTATTGTGCAGTGGATGATTTATCTGCTATTGAGGATGCAAGGCAGTTAGCTATATCTCTGGGGGATGCAACAGTTCATCCTTGTTTTTTTTTTTGTCCTTAGTTTATTGCATTTGATTCTTTCCCTTTGATCCGCCTTACTATTTCCCTAACTGCTCTAGCAGGTTTTGGTATCCAGACAGCCAACAAAATTTTGCCAGGAATTCCTTTTGGCTGACTTTCCTATCTTAACCACAGCCTGAGTCTTAGTCAAGCCTAATTGGCCTGTGGGTAGGGCCAATAAAGCCGACTTCACCTCCATATATTATGGATTCATAGTCTAACTTAGACTGGATCAAATTATGAAAATAAAATATCTAGTGAAAGCATTGAATACAGTTTATTTTGTATTTATCACTTTCATTTTAAATTCATTATGACATAGGATTTAAATAATTTTCCCTTTCGCTTGAGTTGGAAAGGATTAAACCTCAATTAAGTTTAATATATTTTGTTTTTTAGTGTAAATTTTATCTAATCCACAAGTATGCTGTTGTATTGTGACATAATGATACAAATATACGGTACATCAACACTCAAAGTAAATGCCATAATGATTATCACACATAATTAAATGACTGAGATTTCACAACAGTGGGTGCATATAACTATCCTATACTACTGCAGTGCATGGATGAAAGTCTTGAAGAAACAAGGTGCCAAACAAAGAGTAAAATTCAGTCAACTAAGCTTTGTAAACTATTGGCTAATCTACTATATGATAATGATTTTAAATCAAAGCAAATGATTGAGGAAAAATGAACAGTTAATCCAAAGATTTGGTAAGAAATCAAATTTAATTAAGGGTATTGATATGTCCAAAAAAGTTCTTACTTTACTCTGATGTGGTTGTTTATTTAAAATAGGTCAGGGGTGGGCAAATGATGCATCAAGCTACACATGTGGCATTCTATTCGGCCCAAATACACCTATAGAAATTTCAATATAATTTTAAAAATCTGTCTGCAGTTTATATATTTATACCGTTTCATATTGTCGATTCTAATGAAGAAGCTAAAAAGAACAATCTCTATACTTTTAAAAAACATTTTGGGCTCACACAGGTCTCTCCAACCACATAAGAAGGCACAAAACCCCAGTGCAAAGCCCTCAGCCCCCTGGATGAAAAAAGTGGTCATCATCGAACCATGAATAGGTGAATACTATGTAACAATAAATCACAAAAATGAATATAAAAAAACTTACCACAAAGAACTAATAGCCACCAAAGCCAGGAATCAGCATCAGCAACATTGTTTCCCCAGTTATTGTGCTAAAGAATAAATATATATTTAAAATATTTATTAATGCAAATAAAATTTGAATATCATAAACTAAATACAGTGCAATCACATGGTTTAGATTGTGTTGTTAAAATGTGACTGTTTTATTTTTCAGAACTATGTCTGATCAACCAAACTCCATATTATGGCCATTCATCCATCCCAGAGGCATCCATGACCCGCTTCAGAACCTCTCTCCATTCTGATCTATCCTGTACTTTGTCTCCATGCTCGAACTTTTGTTGGGTATTCCAAAATCCTGTAGTGTATGATACAGATATTTCCTTTTGATGTTGTCATAACCCATTTTATAGTCTATATAGAGTTAGTGTACTGTTATACTGTATTCATAGCAGTTCTCAAGTAAGCGCCTTAGGGTGTGGTTGTTTTGGATCTATTAGTTCTCAAACCACAATATAGTCATAAATAGTTATCAAAATAAAGAACTAGAATAGAAATCCTATTAACTAAAAAAAATATGTGTTCCTCAACTTAGAATCACAAAAATACACTTCACAAATACACAATACAATTTTGTTTAATTTGTAAATTCACAGACTGAAAAAAATAAAACAACGCTCCTCATTAGTGTTCCTCATTACTGTTCAAGATCTGAGTTTAACTTGTCAAACTAACATCTATTTTTAGTACCAGTTTATGGAAATTTTAAAGTCTATTAAGCACAAGTTGCTGTATTATAAATGAAATATTTATGTTTATGTAAACAATAAGATCTTGATGTCTAATTACCATTTCTTATCAAACTTGATTTTTTTTTTTAATTCTACAAAAAAGAATTCTTTCAGCAATGGAAGATTTAATCTAAACTATAGTGTATGTTGGATCAACAATGGAAGCATTAATGTATTAAAATTAGTTTTGTTATCTTTCTGAAATAGGTATTATTAAATGATTTAACCATATTAGATGAATCCCTTAGCTTATTAGCATTAGAGTCCACTAGTATCAAAAATTGATAGCAAATAACAAGATTACAAAGAGAGTTTGTGTGATACACAAACTCAGAGGCGGCCCCCGTCGGAGTCGGATCCCTGTCAGATCCGCTTTGATCTCTCAACGGACGGACAGACAGACAGACAGACGGACAGACAGGCCACACAAAACTAATATACATCTTCCGTGCTTTGATCTCTCAACGTTAGCCTTGTAAAGCCGATGTTCAAGGCAATTGCCACACTTGTTTTATGAGTTGATTACTTTACGAGTAAATACTGGTATGTTACTCGTATGTTGGAACAAAAAAAATGTGAAAACATGTGCAGTATATTAGATTATTAATTGTCTTAAAGTAGGTTTCATTTATATTGCATACTAATTAGGTTTTTTCTCTTTAAATACTGTTTGCATAAAATATTTTTAAAAATTAGATTTTGAGCTTTTAGAAAAAAAAAAGTAGCCGTTGCATCAGAACTTTGAATGCTCTATATTACCGTGATGTCAGATTTTCATTTTCTCTTCTACTTTCTGAGCACTAAACGGGACGGACGGACAGACGGACAGACAGACAGACAGACAGACAGACAGACAGACAGACAGGCCACACAAAACTAATAGCGTCTTTTCCCCTTTCGGGGGCCGCTAATAAAAATATGAATTTAAATAATATTGGAAATATATAAGAGCACATATGATGAATGCAGTATAAATATTATAACAAATTTAAAAAAATCTGTAGGTACAAAGATATTATCAAAGTAGGGACATTGGACAGTAAGCTGCTATTCCAATGAACATATTGATAAATCTCAGCATTTGTTTTACTCAAGGTACCGGTAGATTATAAATTTCAAAATAAGTAGAAATTCATTAACAGCTGGTGAATTTTTCAGCTTATTATTAACAAAAACAACAACAAAAATCAAGATAAATATTTTTTTTGCAGTCATGGAGGATGAGGTGGAGTATTCCAGTGGTTAGAATATTTACTAAAAACATCTCAGAAATCCAGGGAAATGATTGCAAAAAGCGAGTATAGGGCGCTCTAACTCTAAACCCGGGTAGATGAAGCTCGTTAGCTAGGGATAGCAGTTCATCTAGGAGAGAAAACTCCGAAAATAAACACCTGCTGCCTTGCAGATGATCTTGGATGATCAAAGGCTATGGGAGCACACCCAGAAAGAAAAGCAGGCTGAAGTCGGAGTCAATGGGCCTCCTGGCGCATAATACATTGACACGCAACCTCATCTATGTTGGAGTTCAGTAACGATTCTAATAGATGTGGCGTCCTGCCTGTGGAATCGAGCCGCGCAGGTAGGGGGCCGGGCTCTCCGCCTCGAAGGAGCCCACACAAGCGAGTTGGTGGTTCTTCTATCTCTGCCTGTGGAGCCAGGAGCAGGGACAAGAAAGTAAAAACTACTGGCCAACACTCCAAGATCAAAAGTCTAAAAATCCTACAATGGAACGCAGAGGGCATCCAAAAGAAAAAAGAAGCTTTAATAATATGTCTGCATGAAAAAGAAATTGATGTAGCCTGCATCCAAGAAACTCATTTGAACAGTAATCTACGTTTCTCCATTAGAGGCTACACCTGCATCAGACAAGATCGAGAAACCAGACCCAAAGGAGGAATCCTCACCGTCATTAAAAATGACATCCCTACCACAGACATAACTCTGCCCAACTTCGCAGACTCAGAAATAATGGGAACTTAGCTGATTCTCCCAGATGGAAATATTAATGTATTTAACTGCTACTTCCCACCAGACAAGGAAATAGAGATTGACCACATACAAATATCTGATCAAGAAGAATGTCTTATCTTAGGGGATATGAATAGTCACTCTCAGAGCTGGGGATACCAAGACCTCAATGCCAGGGGAGAAGAAATTGAAGAATGGCAAGCGGAGAACAGACTTATCCTGCTTAATAAACCTGATGATAAACCAACCTTTTTCTCAAGAGCTTGGCTAACATCAACCACACCAGACCTAGCCTTTGCAACTGACAACATATCCAAAAAATGCACTAGAGAAGTTGCAGATCAGCTAGCCACTAGTGACCACAGACCCATATTAATCAGTATCAATACCTCCTTCAAAATATCAGAAAACTCCACCATCCCCAGATGGAATTACAAAAAAGCTAACTGGAACCTATTCTCAAAGCTCACAGACCTATACACCACTTCCATAAATTGCAAATCAAATCAGGTCAATAAATCTTACTCAGCTTTCTCCAAAGCAATCCTCCTAGCGGCTAAGGAATCAATTCCTAGAGGAGCAAGAAAAGATTATATCCCCAACTGGTCTGATCACCTACAAGAACTCCACAATGCCACTATTGAAGCCAGAAACACAGTGGAAAATAACCCTTGTATAGAAAACAACATAAATCTAAAAGCAGCTAACGCAGTTTTCAGGAAAAATTACCTCTCCGCTATGAGGAAAAGTTGGCATGAAAAAACAGAACAACTAAATGTAGATAGAGACGGCCACAAACTCTGGCGTATAGCCAAATGTCTCAACCAGGAAGAAAACAGAACAACACCCATAGTAATAGAAAAGGACAACAAACCCCTGAAAGACCAAGAAGCAGCTAATGAATTCATTAAATTTTTCCAAAGCGTAGGTCAAATACAAATCAATGAAAGCAGAAATAAAGATGTAAACTCAGAAATCCAAGAAAAAAATAAAGAAAACAGTCCAGCTTACTCCTTGGGAATGACCACAAATCTTAAAATGAAGGAACTAGATGAAGCCCTAAAAAACCTCAAACCAAAACAAGCCCCGGGCCCAGACAAAACATCAAATGACATGCTTCTTCACTTGGGTTCTCAAGCCAAAAAAAAACTGCTACAAATATTCAATGCTAGCTGGAAATCAGGCAGAATTCCATACATATGGAAAAAAGCCATTATGATCCCTATTCTAAAGCATGGCAAACCAAGAAATAAACTGGATAGCTACCGCCCCATCAGCCTCACTAGCTGTACTTGCAAACTTATGGAAAGAGTGGTAAATAATAGACTCACCTGGATCCTTGAGTCAAATAACCTACTCACTGAAGCCCAGGCTGGCTTTAGAAAAGGAAGATCACCAGAAGATCAAATAGCCTTCATCACACAAGAAATAGAAGACGGCTTTCAAGAAAAGAAACCAACAACGATTGTGTGGGTTGACTTAGAAAAAGCATTTGACAAAGTCTGGGAACAAGGTCTCATACTCAAACTAATCCAGCATCACATATCCCACAGAATGTACAACTGGATAAAGGAATATCTGAATAATAGAAAAGCCTTAGTCTGCATGCAAGGACAAAGAAGCCACACAGTGGGCATCAAAAACGGCGTCCCCCAAGGAGGAGTCCTATCCCCAACACTTTTCCTATTATTCATAAATGATTTAAATCAAAACCTACCAAGAAAAGTTAAAAGTAGCATGTATACAGATGACCTTGCCTTAATTAGCACTGAAGAATATGTAGGAACATCTAAATTTCGATTGCAAGATGCCCTTGATAAACTCAATAAGTGGTCCAAAGACTGGGGCATGTCCATCAACACAAAAAAGACAACATATACAATCTTCTCACTGTCAACAAAGCAACAAAAAATAAAATTAACTTTAGATAAGGAAGCTTTAGAAAAAAATGACAGCCCTACATATCTTGGAGTCACTTATGACCCAAGACTAACCTGGAAAAACCAAATAGACAAAACACAGAGTAAAGGCATCCAAAGACTATCTCTCATGAAAAAATTAGCTGGCACAGATTGGGGAGCTAACCACAACATCCTGAAAAAGACATATACCAGTTATGTAAGACCTGTATTAGAATATGGTGCCACAGCATGGGGCTCAGCCGCCCAAACCAACCTAAGAAAAATAGACAAAGTTCAAAATATTGGTCTAAGAATAATGACAGGAGCAATGAAAACAACACCCATAAGAGCTGCTGCCCTGATCTCTCTGGATGAAAGAAGAGAAATAAAAATCCTCTCCCAATTTACCAAATTGGAAACCTTGGAAAGGCACCCACTCAAAACCAAAATCAACAAAACTGGCACTAAAAACCGTCTCAAAAGGACTAATTTCATACAGGAATCTGTTAACCTAAAAAAGAAACACCAACTCGAAAAAGTAACTCTACAATCCTCGATACACCATAATGAATCTCCACCCTGGGACGAAAGCCCTCTTCCTACTATAAGGGACCATATTGAAAACATAAAAAGAAAATCTGACTACAGACCAACAGAGCTCAATGAAATAGTGAACTGTTTTCTTCAAACCAATTATCCTAGCGATCAGTGGATCAGAGTTTACACCGATGGATCATCCCATAAAGCCACCACAAATGGAGGAGCTGGAATTCTCATCGAATGGCCAGATGGAGAAAAACTAGAAAAATCCATTGCAACTGGTGAGCTCTCTGACAGCCACAGAGCAGAAAGGGAAGCACTAACACTAGCAGCTACCATGCTAGCAAATCATCCAAGTTCCCCACACAGTCAGATTGTCCTACTAACCGATGCGAAGACAACCCTCCAAGGCTTGCAGAACTCTGGTTTCTCTTGTGTTGAAAACCTCAGAGCAGCACTGAAAAAACTCAACAACAACAGCAGAAAGACTTGTTCAGTGGGTGCCAGCTCATATTCAACTCGAGGGAAACGAGAAGGCTGACACACTCGCTAAGGGTGGAAGAAGTGGCTCACAAATTTACTCTGCACTCTACCTGGAAGAAATGAAGAAATTAATTATAAATAAAATAAATGAGAAATGGACAAGCTCACATCCAAATCACAAGAAAGATGATGTTTACTATAAGCTATCCCGACAAGATCAACGTGTAATCTTTCGACTTAGGACCGGATACAACAGAATGCGACAACACATGTACCGGAAGCTCAAAATTGGAACCAGTGATATCTGCCCATGTGGAGTGTCATCAGAGAATGCGACCATGTCCTCCAAGACTGCGCTCTTTACCAAGAGGCCCGTCTAAGACACTGGCCGCAAAACACCCCAATAGAAAGAAAACTATATGGAGAGCTCCCTGACTTGGAAACCACTGCGCAGTTCATCTCAGATATTGGTGTAGTGATCTGAACCCTCCAACATAACAATGAGAACGAAGAAGAAGAAGAAGAATTAACAGCTGGTGAATTTTTCAGCTTATTATTAACAAAAACAACAAAAATCAAGATAAATATTTTTTTTTTCAAAACTGATTTTGTATGGTCTGATTAAGGACGAATGCAGGATTTCATGTAGCTATGCGGTCCTAGTTGTAATCTACATATTTGCCACATCCAGAACAGAAATAACTGATGTCTGCTGGTGGTCCGATAATGTTCTCTTTCTGCCATCTACGTCTGTCTTAGGCAGCAAATTCATTTTAGGTGGACATGTGTATCCCATTTAAAGTTCTCCTTTCAGACCTTATGGTCTATAGGGCAGATGATGTAAAGGTCATCTGATTCTGTGGCCTACGGTTAACGAGGGTGTCATGTGGCCAGCACAACGACCAACCTCCTTTACTTTTCCCCAACTAATGTCAGGTACCCATGAGAGCTGGGTGAACTCAATCCCGAAATAAAAAACCCCAGTCTTTACCAATATTCGAACTCGTGACCCCCAGTTCAGAAGCCGAGCGCTTTACCGCTCAGCTACTGCGCCTCCACGTATCCCATGGCCATTGTAAAAAATTTCAAGTTCTCTCATTTGGAATTTAACTAATGCCAAGTACTCTCTTCTATATTTGTTAAAGCAGGCTAGTGATTAAATGGTCACTAAGGCATTTTCGAGGAGCACCTCTCTTATGCTGGCCTCCTTTCAGCCCACTAAAGAGGATTGCCATTGGCATATGGTTGTCTCCCTGACAGGATATATGTGCTCTGACTAGCATATCTGTTGAACTATAAGCAGTCCCATACCTTGTTCATACAGGCATTGACAAGAACAAGGTTGATTTGTGGTCTTGCCATTGTACGCCCATGATGTTGCATGAGCATCTTTGGTGAAAGTGTTCAAGAAATCCTAATTGCTTTCTACATGGTACCATGTCTCAGATCCAGGGCCGGCCTTAGGCCACTGCAACCTATGCGACCACAGTGGGCCCCAAACTTTCATAGGCCCCGCGCTAAATCTGGATGTAAATTATTACATCAAACCATTATAACTTAAAACAGGGTTCCCGTGGCCTCCTTTTCCTGGAAATCTTCTGAAAACTCATGAAAAACTCCTGAAAAATAGACAGAATTGTCGTTTTGTAGAGTATTAGATATGGAAATGCCATTCAACGTGTGTTAAAAAAAAGGCATTGTCAGCTGAAATTTAATACAAATGTAATAAGAGGGCAAATTTTCACCAAAACAGAAATTTCCTTTACTTTATTTACTTTATTAGTCGCTGGCTTAGAAATATAGATCTAAAACAATCTCGATCTCTTAAAAAAATCAAAAGGGATATTATTTTTAATTTGATCACGATCTTCTAAAGAATGAATAAAATGCAAAGACAAATTTATTTTCGAATCAAAATCTTAATTAGTGAAAATTATCTTTATTCCTACCCAGACTGGGCACCGTACAATCCGTTTTGCATCGGGCCCCGCAATTGTTAAGACCAGCCCTTTTTGGTAGAAAATGATTATTTTAGGCAAGCGGAGCAAATTATTTAGCAACATTCTTGCTTGGAGGCATTCAAAAGTGCTACTAGCCTTAGCCAGATGGTTACCAACTTCCACTGAAAGTAATGTGTCTTTTGTTAGGCTATGCTATATTACAATAATGAATTTGGCAAATAAAAATTTATATTCATTGTTGTTTTGTGTATTTCAGGTTAGGTTTTATATAGAAGCAATATATAGCTCCTTCTGTCTCAGAAGACAATGAATGTTCCCAGGTGAGTCACTAGCTTAGATTTCGTCTTGAGACAGGGTAGAATCTGGAGTGAATGATCAAGCCAATTCTGGAGCTGCAGAGTTCCTAGGGCTGACTTTTAAGGCAGCATTCTTTTTCTTTCTTTTGACTGATGCAGCTTTGTTTCTTTTGCTTTTGGCAAAGCCTGTCCACATGCTATCCAGTCTTTGGCTATCTCCTCCCACTTACTTTGCTTGATGGTTATGGTTCTCAAATCTTGCTTGCAGACATCTCTGTAGCGCCCTTGGGTCTGACTCACTCCACAAACTCAGCATATAAAATAGGGATTCTTCCATTTGGCATGGGAGTTAAATGTCTAAGCCAGTGTAGTCTTCTATGTGTCAGAAGAGCATAGATGCTGTGCAAATTGGCCCGTTTCAAAACATGATGCTTCCAGGAGAGTTTGCATAGCAGGTAGCATAAGTGGAAGCTATTTAATCTATGCTCTTGACGCATTTACGCTGCCCATCTCTCTCTGCCATAAAGAAGTGTGTTCAGAACACAGGCATTGTAGACTAGGATTTTGGTTGCTGTAGTCAATTTGTTATTTTCCCACATGCACTTGGGAAAATTTTGCCATTGCTGAAGAAGCCTTTCCTATTCTTTTTGTCTGCTCAGTGTCTAAATCTATGTTGCTGGCTATTGTTCTCACGTATGTGGATTCTTGCACCACCGTAAGTGTGTGATTTCCAATATGTATTGCTGGTATTTATGTGACATCTTGTGCTAGGATTTAGGTCTTGGATAGGGTTATTGTAAGGTTTATTGGCATCTTTCATTCATATGGTTTATCTCAAACACTTTTTCATATGGCTGTGGAGCCCTATTTTGGAGAGACACACCCATGGCTTTTGTTTCTGTGGTAGAGGAGCCGGACATTTTCAGTATAGCATGCTTTTCTTCAAGAGCTGAGGCCCATGTTTTCTCGCTATCCATAGCTTTTTTGTTCACCAACTAGTGTGGTCTAGGGCTATGTCTTCCCGATGGTCCGTATCAATGTTCACTGATTTTAAATCCCAATTTATCACATCCACGTAACGGATGTAGGAGCGATCAGTTTTTCAAGAGCCAGAAGCAAATTGCTTGTACAGAATAATTTTCGGGATGTGATTGTCCTACATCTGCCAACATGTCCGAGCCAGCGCATGTGGCATTGCCTGAGAACTTTAAAGATGCCAGGAAGGCAAGCGAGATGAAAGTCTGGGCATTGTCTATGGTTGAAATGATGTCGCCCACATAACAGTGCCCACACAGCAGTTCCCTCATCTCCATGCAGCCAATGTGACCAAAGGATAGGAATATCTGATACAGTTTGGGATCAGTAGGGCCACAGGCACTGCCAGGCTGTAGCACTTGTAAGACTAACACTAAACTCTTTGACAAGCAGTTGCCAGAGCATTCACAAGCCTCTGTAATCCTTTTTGTGAATAAGATATGAATGCTGCAACATCGGTGAACAGCAGTTTCGTAATCTAGTCTCTATATTTTGTCTTTAAAGTGTGCCAGGATAAATAGCTTTCCATCAGATCTACTGTAGATATATACTCCATCTTCCAGGGATTTAAAAACTCTGGCGAGTACAACTGACAAGAAGATGCTGAATAGTGTTGGAGCCAGAACACATCCTTGTTTTACTCTTCTTGATTACATACTTTGTTTATCAAATCTTAAACGTTTAAGCATGCCTGATCTAAGGACACTAGATACCCTCCCATTACAGCAAAAGTGTAAAAATTTAAAAATAGAAAATGGGATTCCCTAACTCAATTTCTAACACTGTTTCTGTTCTTAAATTAGAAGCTACCTATAATTTGTCTATATTTAGTTTGTCAGCTTTAATTTTGAATAATTATTTAATTTGTTTTATTTAAGTGAACCTTTAATTTCTTCTTTCCCCCTTTGGCTCCCTTACTTAGACTTAGGTCCTCCCGCGCCGTTCGGCACATTGGGCGGCAAGCTGTCTCCATAAAGATCTGTCATTGGCAATGTCTGAAGCCTCCTCCCATCTGGTGTCCACTGTTCTGAGGTCCTCCATGAAGGTATGACGTCAAGTTATATGAGGACGTCCCTGTCAGCATTTTCCTCGTATTGGCCTCCATGTCATCGCAATTCTTGGTATGCGTAGTTCATTTTGTCATTTTGGTTCCCAGCGCCCCCCAAAATCTTGAAAACGCTCCCAGGGGGCGATAGTGCCCCTGTTAAAGACCATTGATTTAGACAGACTTTTAGTTTAATTCTAGATTTAGAACTAGATCTATATACAATATAGAGTCTAGACCATAGATAGTTCAAGGTATGTAAAGGTAAAAAAGGTATGCATGAAAAGAGATTTTTTCAAATAAAAATTTCAGATGTTTTTTTTGTCAAAAAATATTGGGGTGCGGGGTTAGGCTTTTTTGTCTGAAAAAAAAATAGATCGGACAAAATATTTGGAAAATACCCAACAATGAACCTATCAAAAATAACTAGACCTCTTATTCAATGTACTTACCTTAACAATCACAACCCATTTCACAATGCTCAGGCCTAATCCTGAAAGAGCTCCACACCTTCCAGCTACAGTATTGGACAGGCATAAGGATAGTAGAAAACCAAGCCAGTTAAAAAGAAAGGAAACTGAAAAATAAAATAATAAAAATTAACTAAAAATTTTTCTGACAATGTCATTGGCAACTTATCAAATCAAGTTATGTAACAATACCTTTAATTGATATAACTGATTAATTTATTTTTTTAAAATCTTCCAATAAAATCTACAGATCACTGTGAATGGCTATCCTCTCAACATTAAAGATACCTTTACATATTTGGAGATGGTATCCATCTGGCAGGGACTAGTAGCACTTTTGGATACCTTCTGACAAGAGTATGATAAAAGAAAGTCTGCCAAAAAAAAATAATCAGTTCCTGCCAAGTAGTGTTTTTTTCAAACCTGTATGGTTTTGACTGTATGGTTTTGATACATAGGTATACAACTAAGCCTTCTTGAATGCTTTCACCAAAGGAGTCAGCACTCCATCATAGGCACATGATGCAAAACTGCTCTGCAAAAAGCAATCAGTGTAACCCACTCTTTTGTAGAGGAGGTGCTATCTAAGAGCCAATGTGACTTTATAGCTGGTAGAGGTACAACTGACATAATATTTCTTTTGCAACAATTACAAGAAAAATGCAGAGAGCACAACTTAAACCTATACACTCCCTTTCTGGATGCCCACCTACATTCCTTTCTATTCTAAAGCAGCTTAATGTGGGATGCTTCACAATAAAATATATGAAGTAGGGCTGTGTACTTGCTCCTACTCTATTGGCTATCTTCTTTGCCTAATGCTGAGTCAAATGAGGCAGCGATTGCACAAAAGCATCTACATCATGTTTCACTCAAACAGCAATGTGTTGAATTTTTGCCCATCTACTGTATCACAAAAAAAAAATGAAATGGTCATAACAGAGCTATTCTATGCCAATGATTGTGCTCTGCTAGCTCACAATGAACATGATTTCCAGATTGAGCTCAATGAATTTGCATCCACTGCCACCTCTTGGTTTTTCAGGAAAGCAGAAGTATGTTCCAGAGGTCACCAAATAAAACCTACTCAGCTCTTAATGTGGTAGACCATGTATCTAGGAAGCATAGTATCAAAAGATGCATCCCTTTTTGAAGTCTCCAGGCAAGAGTTTGGGGTAATAAATTGCTCCATGTGTGTACAAAATTAGTGTTTACCAAGCAGTAGTTCTCTCAACCCTTCTATATGAATCAGAGACATTGGTATTATTATACAGAAAGCAAATAAGACTACTTCAACGTTTTTACCAAAGATGCTTGGAATACATCATGGACAAACAGTGGCAAGATTGCACTACAAAAAGCGATGACAGCATAGAGGGTCTTCATATGATCTGACAGTTATGCTGGGCAGGGCACAAATGTAAAAGACCAGTTTAGGTGCCACTTACTTTAATGACATAGAAAAGATCACCTGATTGGAGGTGGCTTTACAACAAGACAGCCAGAGGTAAATTACAAAGGCAGCAGGATACATATTTGAGACCAAAAGAAAATCCACTACCGAGGACAAACATAGATGGTGAAAAGTAAATCTAAGTCAACCAAGGGCGGACAATGGATATGCTTGCACTGGATGTGGCAAAATATGAAGGTCCCAACTGGGGTTGCATAGCCATGGGAAATACTGCATTTCTTTAGACTCAAAGACAATCCTTATTATTATTTAAATTTCTATTTCACTGACTGACTATATTCCTTTTGTAGATCTATTTTATCATCTTCAGAATCACCTAGGACATAGTTGAAAGCTACATACAATGTAAATCTTTTTTTGCAATTCGATTCAACTGTTTTATAAATAACACCTAGAGTAGGGGTACCACCCTTACTGTCATTAATCATGAGTCAAACAATCCTAATTGTATGTTTTTTTCTTTGTATATTAAGTTATGGACTGCCAGTCTATGGTAAGGTGGATGAGATCAATTAGTAGTTTTTAAAAGTTGCCATTAAGTATTTTAACTGAAAATGAAAAAAATAAACTATTGAAGATTTCCAAGCAGAAAATTTTACTCACTTAAAAATGTGCATATAAACATTCCATCAGAACCAATTGCTATTTCTGAGATGTTATCAGCTCCAGTCAACTAAACACAAAATAGAATACTGTAGTACATAGTAAAAAACTAAAGAAACAAAATAATATAAGCTTATCATTGTTTAAAAATAAAGGCCACATTTCTCTCATTTTTTGGAGAAAGGAGTTGACAAAAAACAAATTAAAAAAAAAAAAAAAAAGCTTATATGAAGTGTAATTGTATCTATGTAATTGTATCTATTAGTTTGTAGTTAAATATGTAATAAATCAGTGCTACACTCTGGCAGAACCTGCGACGCTGCTGACCCCAAACTGTATCGGCACTGCCGTTCCTTTGGATACATCAGCTACGTGGAGAGGGGGGAACTGATGTGTGGGCAACATCGTTCCGACCACAGCTTATGCCCAGGCATTCATCTCATGGAAATGAGATGATCCATAGTCGCTTCGCGACTTACGGTAGCCATAGAAATCAGTGCGATAAATATTTTTTCAAATTGTTTTTGTTTAGTACTATTTTATACTTTTAGCTTTTTCAATAGGCTATGATCCTATCACTTACCTGGAACCATTTGGAAAAATGGGGGAGGGGTGTAGAGAAATGGATATCTGGGTGGATTTTACCGTAATTGGTTTCCAAAAGCATTTTAGAAAACAAAAAAAATAATTCAGTATGAACTGAATTCGAGCTCGTGGTTCATGCCTCCTAGGCAGCTGTGTTAACCACTCTGCTAGTGAGGTACTTATAACTTAGAGAAGATTGTATAGTTATGTATAGTTTTATATATATCATTTACTGCAAATGACCTTCAAAAGACCTGTCCCTCTTCGCTAATGCCTGCAAAAATTTTGGCCTCACCATTAATGTGAAAAAAGACAGAAGTGTAGTTAAATATATAATAAATCAGTGCGATCAGTCCTCCAAATAAATCAGTCACAGAAACAGACAGTCTCATAGATAAACAGAAATTAGCAAATATAAAAAAATTAGTCTATCTGAGAAGCACCATATCAACAAACGCCAACCTAGATGATGAGGTTGACTTCTGTGTCACTCATGCCAGTGCTGCTTTTGGCAGACTTCTGGAACAAGTGTGGCAGCGGAGAGGACTCGGCATATCCACAAAATTGAAAGTCTGACAGTGCTGTAGTTCTCCCATCGTTCCTATATGCATCAGAGCCCTGGACCCTATATTCCCGTCACACCAAAAAGCTAAACTCCTTTCACCTACGCTGACTAAGGAGTATCCATAAGGTGTGTTGGTCTGACCACATACCAGACACAGAAATCTTAAAGCTGTCCAACATGTACAATATCAATGGTACAGTAAAAAGGTCCCAACTTCGATGGGCCGGACATGTAGTCAGCATGCCAGAGAAACGCCTTCCCAAAGGACTTCTCTATGGAGAGCTGTGTGTAGGAAAGCACTCCCAGGGAGGCCAATACAATCGCTAGAAAGACACTCTCAAGAGCTCCTTCAAGGAATGCGATATCGACATTCACGGCTGGGAAGCACTAGCTCTCGATCTATCCTCATGGCATGAAGCTGTGAGTCTCTAAGTCTCAAGATACGAAGCAAGAAGAGTGGCCAGGGTGAAAAAGCACCGAACCACAAAAAACTGAGAAAAGAAGCAGGCCCATCTGCAACTGACCTAACCCACCCATGCCACATGTGGCCGGCTTTTAAAAGCAAGGATTGGACTTTACAGTCATCTTCGTGTCCATAGGAATTGAGAAATGTGCTCATCTTCGACTACGAAGGTAGAACTATATATATTTTACAATTGAGCGTGATTACCAATAAAGGGGACTAATTCAGTTTATACCACCACTTTAGTTAAGTACAATTTCTTTACCTTGTTTGAGATATCAAACAAAATAGTTAATTACCAATAATAATAATAACGCTAGTGTTCGAGTTCAAAGATTAATGAGGAATGCAGTACGAGGAATGCAGTACCATGGTTAGACAGCCCCAGTGGAGACCTACAAGCAAAGAGCAGAACTTAAACCTATAGGCTGTCTTTGTGGATCTCTCTAAGGCTTTTGAACCAGTCAGTCGCGATGGTTTATGGAGGATTTTGTCCAGGCTCGGATGCCCACCTATGTTCCTATTCATTTACAAGCAGTTTCATGAGGGACAATAAGGCCACATTAACACAATAGTGACATGTCTGATCACTGAGTTTTGAGTTTTTGGCACACTTTAGGTCATGTCATGCCCATAACCCTAAGATGTTATTCTTCCTTAATACTACAAGAGCTAAATTTTATTTAGTTAAGTTATTAAAAACAAGGTCTATTCACAGTTAAAATAGTAAAGGTAGTGAAAATTTAATAATTTAGTAAAAAATTTTTGAAAATATTATATGTTCACAATTTCACAAATCATATCTTCATAGACAACCCCACCTCCCGGACAAAGCCCAGAACCTTCCCAGGGTTGACACTATTGAACAGTGTTTTAAAGTTGTGTGCTGTAAAAATCTGTGGCATTTTATGTCTCGTGAGACGATCTTTTCCCTTTGCAACGTCTTGTGTGGCTAAAGAGGCCAATCCTTGATACACAGCTGCGGTTGCAGGTTGGGCATATAAAATCACCAGGAGCAGCTGTATTTTTAGCCTTCTTTCTGCCTCTGCTGTGTATGGGTGTAAAAATAATTTTCCCTAATATCCTGGTATCTGTGGTAATCAATGAGGATATGTTACATGGTGAAACGAGAGACACAGTACTCACAAAGTGGGGTCTTCTCTCTCTTCAGCACAAAGGAGTGCATGATGCAGGTGTGGCCAATCCTAACTCTGGACATGGTTGTGCTTCCACGCCTTTTCAGACCCTTAGATTTGCCGCCACCTGACATCCGCCACAATATGTTTGTTGTGGGTCTCAGCCTCCCACCTAGCCTGCCACTCTCTATAGGTGGCAAAGGCAATACTCTGTCTCAGGTCAGAACAGTGAATTTCCTGACACCACTTGATTTAGGGCTCTCTTTGCTTCTCTGCCGTTTCGTTTCCTTCTATGCCGACATGGGAAGGGATCCAGATGAAGTAGACATTGCTATGGTCAGCTGGTATTTGGCCCAAAAGCTTTAGGCTCTTATTTACCAATGAGATGTCAGTCTTCATTCGACCCAAAGTTTGCAATGCAGATTTGGAGTTGGAGCAGATAATAAATTTTCTCCTGTCTGATGCTTTGATGGCCATGAGTGCAAACGATATATTCGGTTGTAAAGATGGAGTATCCATCGGGGAGTCTAAGGGAGATTATTTTGTTCCGAAAAGAGCAGGGACAAACCACCTTTCCATAAATTTTGGATCTGTCAGTGTAAATGGTGCCACAATCTCTGTAGCTCTCCTGCAGTTCCCTAAAGTGGTCTTGTAGTATGCTTGAGTCTGTATTTTCTGTAATTTGATCAATGGGAGGGGTTAAATTTTGGATGGATTCTCTCATTCGAAGGCCCACTGGCTGTATGACGTGAGCGTTCAATTGTATAGTTCTACATCTGTAGGGTTAAATATGGAGTCGACTGTTCGACTTGTAGTGTGTTTAAGTCTGTTTTTCCTTTTTTTTTTAATTAAGGAAGGATAAATTAAATTTAGGTTTATTAATCAACCAAGGATTGCAATTTTATGTGGTTAAATTTTGGATGAATTCTCTAATTCAAAGCCCTAACAGCTGTAGGACTTGGACGTTAGTCCTTCGACTATATAGTTTTATATTTGTAGGGTTAATTATGGAGTCAAAAGCAGGGTTCATGGGGTTGGATTTCAGCTTGACTATATACAACATTGCAAGCCTTTTCATTCTTATGTTCATGGGGAGTTCTCCATGTGGAGATGGGAATAGAACCCAACTTTTAAAGTTCATTTTCGGTTTGGTCAGATTTAAGTTCGTGTTCCATTTGGTTCGATGACGAGTATAGTTTGTGTTAGGTCAGGTCTAAAGTATAGGTTCAGCTTGGTTCGATGTTACAAAATTAAGTTAAAGAAAAATTAAGTCATATATTCAATGCAGAGATGTCCAAAATAAGGCCGGTGGGCCATATCCGGCGTGCAACGTGGTTCAATCCAGCCTGCCAAAAAGTCGGCACAAAGTGTAGAAAAAAAAAACTCCAAAGAAAAAAAGGTTGGATTGGTACCATAAAATTTAACGTTTGTGTGTTTATGAAATCTGACTCCAATGTAGAATCTAACAAGAAGAGTGTACGTATTTTACTTTTTTGTGGATATTAAGACAACATTTGTGATTTGTAAAGAATGTGTGGATATTAAGAAAACATTTGTGATTTGTAAAGAATGTATGGATGTTTCAAAAAAGACAACATATAACTGGCATTATAAAGCGAATATGACAGCAATGTTGTTTGGAGTTGCAAATAAAGGAATTGTTAAATATTAGAGGGTCGATGGGACTATTTAACAAAAAGCGACCAGAAAATGAGTCGGTTGTAAAGCTAGCTAAAATATTGCTCATATTTTATTTAAGAAGAGATATCATGCCATTTTCTGACGAGTGAAAAAAAAAAGATAAACTACTAAAATCTCATTAATTAATGTATTAGCTCCATGGATTTATAATAAAATAATTTCACTTCTTTTTTTCCATTTCGTACATGTGGCCTGTGACAGGAGTGTCGCAAATTAAAAAATGGCACGCTGGTCTAGTTAGGTTTGGCATCACTGGTTTAATGCAATTTATTAGTTAAAACACTTTCATTTGAATTTTACATAAAACAAATGCTTTGCAACAATTAATAGACCTATGGGCAATACTTTTTTTAAAAATGTTGCCTACATTAATTTTAAGCATTGTAAACATTTCTTAATGAAGATAGAATTGAAGATGCGGCAGGTTTTCACTTAAGTCGGCAAGGGGTTCAATTCCAGACGAGACTCGGCGCTAACTGTATACTAAAATTTGTCCCTTAGTAAGAAGAGAGAACTTTAAGAATGCACTATTCATCCTAATTAATAAAAAAAGTGGAGGACCATATTAAATCTAATAATAAAGAGGCACCCCTGACCAACAGTATTATGCAAGGGACATTCTAGGTAGGCCTACATATTGCGCACAAACTTCTGTAATGGGCGTGATCTTTTTAAAAATATTCTTCATATTAAGATATCTCTCTCAGTCAAGGACTCTTTTTTTTTCTCACCAAAGTTGTCACTATAATAAATTGCAATAGACAGAAGAAATTAGCGGAGATGTTTTAATATGTTTTCTTCAAAACATTTTCACCCATTTTGTTGCATACGCGCCTCGCAAAAAGCAGTCTACATTTAACAAGGTCTTGTTAGAAGATACAATGAAATCTCCTACTTATAAATATATTTTAATTTTTAAACATGTAACTTTACTAATATTCAGATAAGCTACACTGAAAATAAAAATTTTTTCGACACCCCCTCTCCTTGTTAGTTGGTCCTTGGTTTGTAGCTAACAAACAGCTAGTACAATTAAACCAATAAAGGCGTTTTATATTTTTATTCAATAAAAATAAACTTTAAGAGAAATTTCTTATGTGAAAACTCAATATAGCCTAACTGTTATTACAATATTCACATATTTCACTTGAGATAGAGATGCAATATTAATGAAATATACTGATATTTAAATGAAATTCAGCTCACCACAAAACAAAGTCTTTACTCTTTCATGTCTCAATGCCGTTTCATATTTGTAATACACTAATTACATCATCTTCAATGCATAAACCCCAATCAATTGCTTAACCTCTTCTTACCACCGCCAAGAAACACACACACACACACTCAATAACAGCCCTTTTTGTCAGGAAGTTGCACTCCCCCCCCCCCCCCATTTTAGGTACTTGCCATCCCCATCACCCAGGGGAGGACCCAAAGTTTTAGAAACGCTGCATTAAAAATACTGGTGATCAATAATGCAAAGTAGTAATAATATTCCAATACATAATACTTCCTAATTTTTAAACATAAAACACTAAAAAGAAATGTAAATACCATTATATATAATTAAATATTAAGTAGTTCTAATTTCTAATATTAAAGATTTAAAAAGAGATTCCATTTTAACTGATTTTACTACAAAAAGAAGATAATTAAAATTTATTTTAAAAAGAACACAAATGAACTTATTGTAGATTTATATCTACACTCTATAATCGACCAAAAATATTAATAATAATAATAATAATAATCTTTACTGTCCGTGAGGAAATCTGTCTTACAATTTGTGCATTATAGAAAACAAAACATTTTTTTTAAAAATGTACATTCATTCACACCAGACTCACTCACAATTAACATATGAAAAGTTTACATTAGATTGGTTCTATTTAATGATCTGATTGCCAGAGGAACAAAAGAGTTTTTGTGTCTGTTTGTCCTTGCTATATATTGGTGTCTTGTATCTCTTTTGTGATGGTAAAATAGCAATATCCTGACCCAAAGGGTGATTTTTTATTTCTAGAATCTTCTTAGATTTTGTGAGGATGTTTGCCTCAAACAGCTGCCCTAATGGGGTTTGCTTTTTGCCAATGACTTTACTAGCAGCATTTAGGATTCTCTGGAGTTTATTTTTATTCTTAGTGCTTACATTGCCATACCAGGCAGTGATATTAAAATGTAAAATATTGCCGATGTGAGCGTGATAAAACATAGCCAAGGCCTTTTCGCTAATATTAAAAGAGGACAGTTTTCTCAGTAATCGTAGTCTTTGCTGCCCTTTTTTGCTGATATAATCTGTATTTGCTGTAAAATTTAATTTATTGTCTAGGATGGTACCAAGGTATTTAAAAGTTTGCACTATTTCAATGGTCTCTCCAGCTACAGTTACAATATCATTTTCCTTCTTTTCCCTACGAAAATCGATAATCATTTCTTTGTTTTTTTTCACATTTAATAATAAAAAATTATCTTTACAGTACCTTTCAATATGGTCTATTTCTCTAAAATACTCGTTTACGTCTGAACTCTCTGAGAGCAAGGCAAGAAGAGCCGCATCATCAGCGAATTTTGTGAAAGAGCAAAAAGGACTATGGGATTGAAAATCATTGGTGTACAAAATGAACAATAATGGTGATGTCACAGCCCCCTGGGGCACCCCTGTGTTAACTATGCATGCATTTGATAAAACATTGTTTACCCTAACCCTCTGAGGTCTCTGGGTCAAAAATTCATTAGCCCATAGGATAATATATGGACTAATCTTCAATGCTTTCATTTTTTCAATGAGTAAATGAAGTTGTATTGTATTGAAAGCGGATGAAAAATCAATGAAAAACAATCTTACATAAGTGTTTGGTAAGTCTAGATGTTTGTAGACACAATTTAAAATATTTAGAATAGCATCGTCTACACCTTTACCTTTTTGGTAAGCAAATTGTAAAGGGTCCAATTTATTACCCAGATCATTTAGTGGAAACATTTTCACAAGTTTTTCCAAACATTTAGACACAATCGAAGTAAGAGAAACAGGTCTAAAGTCATTCATTTCCTTTGGTTTGGACACCTTTGGTACAGGTACAATTATGGACGACTTCCACACAGACGGTATCTCGTGGTTTAGTAATGAAGTGGAAAAAATCTCTAGGAAAGGTTCAGCTAGTTGTTCAGCACATTCTTTTAAGATTCGCCCTTGTATACCATCAGGCCCAGCAGCTTTCATTGGGTTGATGTTTTTGAAAATGTTGCAGACTTGCTCTTTAGTAATCGCTATTTCTAAACAGTTGTCAACTTTGACATCCTCAAGGGCTTTGATTCTTTGATAACTAAAGTTGTTAGTGCCGAAACGACAATAGAAATAATTTAAATCGTTGCATAATGTTTTGTCGTCTCTTGAGGCAAGATTGCTTTTAGTTTTGACTTGTGCTCCAGCCATTTGGTTCATGATGCCCCACGCCTGTCTCATGTCACTTGTCTTAATCGAGTCTTCCAGCTTGGTGCGGTAGTTTCTCCTCCCTTCCTCAAGAGCGACATTGAGATTACGTTGAGCTCTTTTCATTTCCTGCCTGTCGCCACTCATATATGCTTTTCTCTTTGTAATGATTTCACGTTTTATTTTTGCAGTGACCCATGGTTTGTTGTTGGGGTATATCTTGATGCTTTTAGTACTGATACACGTGGTTTCACAAAATTTTATATAATTTGTCACTGCTTCGACCCATTCTTCCAGATTTGACGTTGTCTCTTTAAACAAATTCCAGTCGGTGCAGTCTAGACAACCCTGTAGTTTGAGAATGTTGTCTTGAGTCCATTCTTGCATAGTTTTTTGAATGACTTTGCCCGCTTTAAGTTTCGCGCGGTAATTAAGCAGCAGTTGTACTGTTTTGTGGTCCGACGATCCTAGTGGTGGCTTTTCACGAGATGTGAATGCTCCTTTGATGTTACAGTAACATAAGTCCAGAGTTCTGTTCTCTCTTGTTGGACATGAGATGTGTTGATAGAAGGTGGGTATGTTAACCTTCAAGGTGCATTTATTAAAATCACCCAATATAAATACCGGTGCGTCCGGTGATCTTGTCTGAAACTCATGCACTACGTCAGCGATGATTGCAGCTGCGACTTCCGTCTTGGCTGTAGGCGGAACATAAACCAGGATAATGTAAATAACACCAACGTCTCGGGGCAAATAAAAAGGTCTCAATGAGAGCGCCAGTAGTTCTAGATCAGGACAGCACATTTTCTGTCTAACCGTGTAGTTGTTACAGTACTTGATGTTGATGTATACACACAGCCCCCCGCTTTTCTTCTTCTTAGATGCAGCCGTTCTGTCAGATCTCACACAGGAGAAACCATCAATAGCAATCAGATTGTCGTTGTCATCCTCTTCCAACCATGTCTCAGTAAACGCCAATAGACAACTTTCCCTAAAATCGTGGTCGTAACGTACATGGGCACATATCTCATCCAGTTTGTTTCTGATTGAGCGGACGTTAGCTAGTACAATCGTAGGAAGTGGTGGGCGAAAACCTCTTCTTCTCAGTCTTTGCTGTAGTCCTCCTTTTTTCCCTCTTTTTCTTGTACTAACAGAGGAAGGGTATAGACAATTTATGTGTGCATAGCATGGTGGAAGAGGCTTCCTCTTTGAACGAAGTTTGAGGAGTTGGTCTCTACTATAATGGATAGATCTAGAACTAGATGGGCCGCCATCTTGGGTCGCCATTTTCTTTTTTTAGTTATATTAGTAGAATAAATAAAGTTGAACAAATCTAGATCTAGTACACAAGTAATGTAAATACTTATTTCGGAGCCCACCTTGAATAGCAGAAGTCATCATCTACAGTACTAATAACAAATAAACATTTAGAACATCCATCAAGGCAATAAAAGAAATCAAATTGAATGCACAAATTGCATGTCGCCACAGTGCAGCGCCATTCTACTCTCAACTAACCCATTTTAAAATTGACTCTCTAATTACTAAATCTACTTACAGGGCGGGTTAATCAAATCAAAACAAATATTGCAAACAACCTGCAAAATTAAAAAGCCATTGGAGAGTAGGCACATATGGAAAAAAGTTTCCAAAATACCCCACTCTTCCCAAGTTTTCAAAGGATAATGGAATCATTAGAATTTAAATAAAATATTTAAGTAATTTTTTATTATATATATATATTTTAAGAAAGGAGTGTACAAATTTCAAAATTAGTTAGGTTAAGAAAAGGAGGGTTCGTTTGGATCGGTTCATGCTGAGCAGTTCCGGTTCAGTTCGGTCACAAGTGAAGTTCGAGTTTGGTTCATTTCCCATCTTTATGTGGAGACTTAGGATTGGTGATGTACGAAACTCACCGAGACAGAGACACAGGGCAGCATTTTAAATGAGTTCCAGTATTTTTAGACTTCCTAGCTGCTACATATATTATGGATCCGTAGTTTAACTTGGATCATATTAGACTCTGATGTGGCAGCAGCAAGGTATCTCTGTCAGCTCCCCAGTCCATATGGCTGAGCACTCTAAGTATGTTTAATGACTTTTGGCATCTCTTCTTAAGTTCCTTAATGTGGGGGAGAAAATTAAATTAGGAATCTAGGGTGAGGCCTAAAAATTTTGCGGGTTGTTTGCACAACAGGGATCTTCTTTTTGTGTTTAAATAGTTCAGGGTCTGGGTGGAGTCCCTTTAAATTAAAAAAATGCATACTAACTGTTTTGGAGTCCGAAAATTTAAAACCATTATCAATTTTGAATTTTAATTAAACATAGTTGTAATTTTCTTTCTAAAGTGTTCATGTTTTTGCCATATGTAAGAATGACAAAGTCATCAACATACAGAGAGCATGCTATGGCAGGGAACAGAGCCTCTTATAATACTGTTTATTTTTAAGTTAAATAGGGTTACTGAGAGAATGTTACCCTGGGGTACAGCCATTTCCTTGTCATAAGTGTCAGAAGCGGAGTTGCCAACTCGAGCCTGAAATTTCCGGTCTTTTAGGAATTCCCTCACAAGACAGGTAAGGTGTACCCTAAGCCCCATAAGCTCCAGGTCACGTAGAATGCCATGTTTCCAGGTTGTATTATAGGCCTTTTCTATATCGAAAAATATAGCTACTAGATGTTCTCGTCTAAGGAATGCATTTCTGATAAAAGCTTCCAGCCTTACCAGGTGGTCAGTTGTTGTCCGCCCCTGCCGAAATCCGCACTTGTAGTTGTAGATGATTTTATTTATCTCAAGGTACCAGACCAACCTATTGTTTATCATCCTTTCCATGGTTTTGCAGATGCAGCTTGTTTGTTCTATTGGTCGATAGTTAGCTGGGTCAAACCCATCTCTTCCCAGTTTAGGTATCGGTATAACTGTGGCTTTCCTCCAGCTATTTGGGATAGCGCCTGTTTGCCATTACACGGTTATAGATTTTAAGCAGGGTTGCCAATGAGGGTTCGGGAAGATGCTTGAGGAACTGATAATGGATTTCATCTTCTCCTGGCAATGTGTCATGTGATTTGTCCAGCAAGTCCCATGGTTCTTCAAGCGAGAATGTTTTTTTGTAATCTTCATTGTTCTATGATCTGAAATCATTTGGATGTCCTCCCTGAATTGGACTTTTTGGAATTCTGGCATGTAGTGTGCAGTGGATGATTAATCTGCTATTGAGGATGCAAGGCAGTCAGCAATATCTCTGGGGGACGTAACAGTTTGTCCTTTGTTTTTCATCTGCCCATTACATTTGATTTTTTCCCTTTGATTCACCTTACTCAATACTGCCTTCCAAACCGCTCTAGCAGAAGTTTTGGCATCAAGACTGCTAACAAAATTCATCCAAGAATTCCTTTTGGCTGACCGTATGGTTTGTCTAGCCTTTGCTCTAGCTATCCTAAATAGCTTTAGATTTTCCTTGGAAGGATTCTTTATAAATGTAGCCAGATGTTTTTTCCTATTGCCAATACATCTTTTGCAAGCTGTATCAAACCATGGTTTGCTAGACCTGCTTTGGGTTTGCAGAGGTTAGGGGGACAACTTTCCGAGTAATATCAAGTATCTTGCTAGCAAAGCTATCAGCTGGATTCTGTTCATTAAGGATATTTTATTTGATATCCTTGGAGCATCTTTTTGGAATTCTTCCCAATCGGCTTTATTCAGCTTCCACCACTGAGGTCGTCCCAATGAGGGGAGATTGTTAGCAATGATGATTAGAAAGTGATCACTACCCCATAGATCATTGCTTACTGGCCATTTAAAATTATTCAGAAGTCCGGGGACGCATACAGTGATATCTATGCACGTGAGATAATGAAGTTCCTGGGTGCAAGTAGGTTGGTGATACATCATTAAGTATGCATAAATCATGTTGGAGTAAGAAATCCTCCAGCATACGACCTCTTTGTGTCTGTATTGTTGAATCCCCACATAGTGTTATGGGCATTGAAATTATATAGGGCGAGTTGTTTAATGAGGTTCTCTATGTCTGTTGGGTTCAATGGAGCACCAGGAGGTAGATACAGGCTGCAGCAAGTGATAACCTTGTGTAGGGCTTTCCTAGTTGCTACGGCCTGTAGTGTGATCTGTAGCTCTATCCTCTCATGGGGAACACTGTCAATCACTAGAATACAGACTCCACCATGATGAAGGATGCCTTTCACAGAGAAAGCATTGGAGTTGGCAAACGGTATCGCACCGATGCAAACTTATTTAATGCTCAGAGACTCAAGACAAGGACCAAGGTAAACCTTGACTGCATCGAGACCTGCTATTCGCAGATGACTGCAAACAAAGAAGACCTTCAAAAGAGCCTGTCCCTCTTCACTAATGCCTGCACAAATTTTGGACTCACCATTAATGTAAAAAAGACAGAAGTGCTGCATCAACCTCCTCCAAATAAAGCTGTCATAGAACCGCTGGATAGTCTAAGACCTGAGCCGAAGCTCTTCGAGCTCTAAGTTTGAAAAAAAAACCTGTCTGAATCCGTCCGAGAACAAAAACAAACAGTAAAAAAAAAAACTGCGGACCTCACAGGTCTGTCTGGGAGCGACCCGAGTCAATGTCTATAGGGCATTGCTGTTTCATATACCACTAAGTGGTACCGGGGGCCTCCACCATTTACCTTCGTTGTACCAAGCTAACTGTGCAGGATCCGCCATTAGTGCGACGGTCCCTTGAGGAACAGCGCATGGATTAGGTGACAGTTTGTGGGAGCTTTCTTACAACCCCGCTACAGTGCAATGGGCAGACTCTCGTCTTTCCTGTAGGCACCCCCATGGGGGTCCTGTTTGTTACTTTTTCGCCTTGCTCACCTCCCCAAGAGCTCCTTCAAGGAATGCAGTATCAACATTCATGGCTGGGAAGCTCAAGCTCTAGATCGCTCCGCATGGCGAGAAGCTGTGAGTCTTGGAGTCTCAAGATTCGAAGCAAGAAGATTGGCCATTGCGATAGAGCACCGAACCAACAGAAAGCAGAGAGGAAAGCAGGCCCATCTGCAACTGACAAAACTCACCCATGTCACATATGCGCCGGCTTTAAAGCGATGATTGGACTATACAGCCATCTTCGAGTCCATAGGAAATGAGAAATGTGATCATCTTTGAACACAAAGGAGGAGCTATACAGACTCATCCTAATGCTCTCTCCGCATCCTCAGCATTCCTCCTGTAAGCACTGTAGTTTTTGAGATTGATGCTATCTTTCAGAAATGTTTCCTATAAGCAGACAGTTACAAGAGTCCTTAGTTGCTGCATTTCTTCATAATTGACCTTGGGCTTCCTCAAATGACCTACTTGGAGCTATTAGGCCTTGGGAGGCCCCCAGAGGGGTTTCCCTTTTTTCCAGTGACCTTAGTATTTTTAGTCTTGGGTTTGGAAGCAGAGGAGGACACCACCCTTTTGATGGAAGTCTTTCTCTCTGGAGAGGGGAGATCCCTCTGGTTAGAGAGGAGGCTATTCCTCCCTCACCTCGGGCATCCTCACTGATTTGGGAGGTGTATCCATATATATTCTTACTTCAGCACCTGTGCTCCCCACCCACCATCGAGTCCAACAAGGGGATGAGCCATTCAGATGTCCAAAATGAGTCTGCCGGGGCTACACAGGTAAGCTGCTGCATCGGATGTGTCAGCTACAGTAACTCCTCCATTAACTCTCCAGCCACTGCCCTCCATCATAAGTCGATGACCTAAGCTGGTAGCTCAGGGTGACCAGCTGGATGACCCAGAGTGGGTATATATATATATATATATATGCGGCCTCTCAGCCCCAAAAGTTTTTTGATATGTCCCTATGTAGAATTAAGGTTGACCACCCCTGTTCTAACACACTGACACTGCTTTGAAAATAATTCTTTTTTTCCCTTTTCTATTTTGTTAAGTTGTGCCCCTTGAACAGGCTTTCTACCTTTTTTACACTTTCTCTCCGTATTTATTTTTCTCGTTCCGATAGTAATATTCTCTTTGCTTATTTTTATTTCACTATTTTATCAGGATTAAACTTTAATGGCATTTTTTTGATGTCATCAGAAAATGTTATATTGAATTATTAGTTGACCGTGGGCGTAGCATACGCAGCTATTTTGCAGCGCTGGCATTAGGCCACTGCAACCAATGCGACTGCAATGGGCAGTGCACTTTCATAGGACCGGAGCTTATTTTAGGTGTATAAATTATTAAATTAAACCATTTTATAACTTATAAAAGATTTCCCGTGGCCTCCTGTCAATTTACCAGGAGCTCTTGGAAATCTCCTGAAATTGCAAAATATAAAAAAAAATCCTGGAAATCTACAGAAATTATTAAAATCTTTTGAAAACTTATACAAATCTCCTGAAATATATAGACAAAAATTGTCATTTTGGGGTGTCGTCTAATATGGAAAACGCCAATCCTACGCGTGATTAAAAAATGGCATTATGCAATACCTGTAATTGTGGAAGCTAGTGAAAGAAGCTTCTCGCACCTCAAACTAATGAAGAATTACTTGAGATCAACAATTCTCATAGATAGATTGAAACAGTCGGTTATTCTTGCTATAAAGTGTGATCAATGAAGGAAACAGAATTCTTATGATATACTGTATGACTTCGCTACACACAAAGCTCATGTAGTAATTCTGTGTGTAGTTAAGAATGAAAAAAATGCAAAGACGTATATATTTTCTAATACATTCTTAATTTTCACTTATTATCCGTATCCCTACCCAAACTGGATCAGCGAAATCCGTTTCGCATTGGGCCCCACAATGGTTAAGTCCGGCCCTACTATTTAGTGAAGGTACCGGTACAAGGTACCGGTAGATTGCTTGTTCTTTTTCCATGACATCTTGGTCACAATGGTTAAGTCCGGCCCAGCTATTTAGTAATGGGTGAATACTACTTGTTCTCCCTCTCAAAAAATTGTTTATTTTTCGCCTCTAAAATTATGTGGGGTAACTCTAGTCCGTCCAACTTGTAGCAATAAAAGAGTGATCTTTCCATTACTTGGTGTCCAAACTCTTGAGCCATTATATTTGAATGCATGCTCTTTTTACACAAATTAAAGTTTATAAATCCAAAAATCAATTTTGTTTAATGGGAGTCAAATCAATGTTGGCATCGTCAATTAGGAGAGAAAGAGTTATCACTCATTTCATTGTTCATGGCCAACGGCAGTATGTAAACAATGATGTTGTGGTTGCTGACCACTATCCACTTTTGTTTATCTCCCCTGCTGTGTTATGATCATTCCCCTTGTATTGATCGGATATGATCACCTGCTATATTTGTATATGTATTTTAACTTATATGATTCTCTGATTGATGGCTATATCAGAGGAGAATGCAATGCCCTTTAGTATAAGGAAAATATTAAGCTTGCTATTTTTTTTTTCAGCCAGAATGCGGCTACGGACAAGTTCCTGTTTTCCTATAATTCCAGTTGCGCATTTCTGCATCTGAACCCATCCTTAACTCTGTGGCTGGAGGAAGAAACCTTTATCATCTCAAGTATATTCTAAGCTCTCCCCCCCCCCCCCGTCTGCCTATTCATCATTGATTTTGCTACACCTCCCGTGTTCTTCACATAAAACAGTGGCTGGGCCATCCTATTCTCAACAAGAGTTTTCTGTTGGAACTGGCACCTCCCTTTGCTAATACTAATGCTAACAGAATAGAACAGTCTACAGCAGCAAGGCAGAGGGATAAGCATCTAAGAGGACAACAACTAAACACAGGATTAATAAAGCTAAGTTAACAAACATTAGGGCACTCATATTTATACCATCAGCATGATTTGATTATGTCATGTACCATTTTTCTCTCCACCATTTTATTCCTTCCTTTTTAAATTTTTGTTACATTAAATATTTTCACCTTTCAAATTTAAAGTAATCCTTTTATTTATTGCAGTGTTTCCCAAAGTGGCTTATGCGTATCCCCAGGACTACGGGAAGAGTTTAAAGGAGGTACGTGTTGTACCTCATTAACTATGCTGGTTTTATTTAAATACTCATTTATTTTGTTCAATTGATAAATGCCTTTTCAGCATTTTTAAAACATTAAGTCGAAAAAAAAATCAGATTTAATTAAAAAATAAAAAACCAGGGAACTTAATTCTGATAATTTTTCATCAAAATTTATTTCAATAATTCAATAATGATTTCAATTATACCGCATCAGCGAATATCAGGGGGGGGGCTTTTCTTAGTGGTGTATAACAGGGTCTTAAGTCAATTAGATCAACTTGATACTTTGATAGTAAGAATTTAAATGAGAAAATACTTTATATTAATTTCGGGATCTTTGCCAGGCATCTCTTGAGTCCACCCAGCTCTAATGGGTACCTGACATTAGTTGGGGAAAGTAAAGATGGTTGGTTGAATCAGATGACCTTTACATCATCTGCCCTACAGACCAAAAGGTCTGAAAGGGTAACTTTTTTTTAGTTATAAAATGCTTGTTAATGGCATGGGTCTCAAATAGCCTTTGACAACCAGTCCAACTCCTGGCCTTCATGTGTGGCTCAGATATTGAGTCCAGCAGAAATGTTTACACTAACAGGAGAAGGGGCAAAGCAATTAACTGGCTCCTAAACCAGTAAGCTTTGGGCAGGAGGGACTCATTAGCTATGGCTGGCTACCAACCTAGGAGAAGGAAAACTCTGAATTCAAACCTCTGCTGTCTCACATCTATACCCAATCATGGGAAAGGCTTCTGGAGTCAACGCTGAGAAAAAATCAGGAGCTGGCGACCCTTTGGCAGTTTGTAATACTCAGTGCTACACCCTGGCAGAGCCTGTGAGGCCATTGACACCAAACTATATTAGCACTTGCCTTTCTTTGGATACATCAGGTGCAAGGAGACGGGGGGAATTGATGGACATCAATTAGTAATGATGGACATCATTCTTACCACAGCTAATGCCTAGGCATTCATTTTATTTCCATAGTCACTTCACAAATAAAGGAGGCCATAATTTTAAAAAAACAAGAGGCATAAAACCATTATCTTGTGGTCGAGTGTGTCTAAGTCATTTAGAGCAAATAATGCTATATTTTTTTTAGCGAAGCAGAAATAACCTTTTTTGTTTTTTAGGTAGGAATTAATACAAAGCTATAAGCCATTACACCTATCAAATTGAAAGAACTACCAACCCTTCCTCCTTCACAATCAGTCAATGCTGAAGCCCCATTTGATATATCTTGCTCAAGCTTTGTTCTTTCAGCTTCTTCATATGAAGGTAATGTTGTGGCATCCTCATAGTTTGGTAATTTGGCTGGTCCGTATACTGGTGTGTCTAGATTAAACAGTTACATAAAATAAGATACAAATATTTGTTGAAATGTAAGGAAATTAAAATTAGAAACTTGTTAAAAATTAAAAACATAATTATTTTTTAAAAGTTGTATCAAAGTTTTAAAAGGATTTCAAATGATTTCAAATTGAGTTTTTATCTTCTAATCAGTCAGATGTTAATTAACTTGAACTTCTTATCATATTACATTAGATTTTTATCACATGATAAATATATTTAGCAACATTTAATGACTCCACAAAAATGTTATCATCACTCAGAAAAGATAAAAATCTATACTATAAAGTAGAATGTAAGGCGTATGTATGTATGTATGTATGTATGTATGTTCTGCATAGAAATAAAAACCATTTCACCAAATCTGATAAAACTTGGCAGAAATGTTCCTTGGGTGCTAACTGGAACAGTAACATATGTATAATAGGCCTAAAACAAACTTAAGACCCTCAAAAGAAAGTTGTCCAATTCTATGAAATTGAAAGTATGCTATTTTATGAATCTAGGCTCTGTTTACCATGTTGACATGAGAAAAGATCGAAAGGATTTAGATTGAGATCTAATTTTAAGAACTACACTTTGCACAGGTAGATTTTTACTTTGACACATGAAAATACAAAATATAGTCTATTGATTTTATTATTTAATTAGAATGTATATATTAGAATAATAAAATATTAGAATGTGAGGAACCAGACATAATTGCAGGAACAAAAACTTGGCTACATCCTGAAATTTATAAAATGAAATGAAATTTTTAGAAACGATAGGGCTGATAATCATGGAGGAGTTCTCTTAGCAATAAAAAAAACACTCTTATATCAGAAGAAATTACCTTACCTAACTCAAAAGATATAGAATCAACTTTTTGTAAAATTAATACCACCTCAACATCCCTAATAATAGGCAGTATTTATAGACCACCAAATTCTAGTTTAGACTACATGCAAGACCTATGTAATCAATTTACTACACTTAAAGAGACAAATAAAAATGCAGTCATTAGGATTATGGGTGATTTCAACCTACCTGATATAAATTGGAAAACACTAACCATAGACAAACACCAAAACCTCAAGGACATAAACGAGCTTTTCATAGAAACTTTACACAACCTAAGTTTAGATCAAATCATTAAAAAAACAACTAGATTAAACAACCCCCAACCTATAAAAGGCTCTGATGACCTAATAACAGGAAACCTTTAAAATGCCGAAATCTTCAAAAATACTTTGCTAGCATCAACAAGCCACAATCAAGAAAACAAATTGGCCAGGCCTTTAGCATATTCTAAAGAAACAAGAAAAAGCTTCAACTGTGAGATCTTTGACACTCCATATGTCTTCAATTAATCCTTTCAATATTGCAATATTTCTTGAATTGACTTGCCAAGAATTTCAGAGAAAGAAGTGCCAATTCGACAATGCTATGTTCGATACAGGGAAATTGTTTTAGAAAGATTGCAATTTATTAGGTTAAACTTTCTCCTTTGCATATAAATAATTTGACAAAATTAACTATGTGGCAAAGTTTGCTTCCTTGAAGAATTCCAAGAAGATCAGAGCTCGATAGCAAGAAATTATCCTTTGTTTTCAGAAGAATTTATTGCACTATGGAGAAATACTAAAGATCGCTGAATTCATTTTGTGCAAACCAGAAACTAATGCTGCTACTGAAAGATTATTCTCTGTGAACCAGTGAAAATAAACAGTTAAGGAAGATACACTAAAAGGACTTCTTTGACATTGAAAACCGGAAATCATACGTAAAATGAATGACAATTTTCAGTCATTTCATCTTTGATCACTTCATCCCCTGGTCATTTCATCCTTTTATCCAACAAATAATACTTGTTAACCCTTAAAACGCGTGTGGTAGTTTGTTTATTGTAATTCCATTTTGTACGCACTCATCAGCACTTTAAGGGTTAAAGTTTGAAAGTAACAATATTTCATAAATATATTTTTATTTTCATGACAAAAAGTGTGGTGCATTAAATGAAATAGAATTAAATGTATTTTTGACAAATTTATCATCTACTAGACAGATGTTACCCACTGCCCGCAAGACTTAACTTGCGGATTACTGATATAGTGCATTAAAAGCAATAAAAGAAAATAATAATGTTATAATAAAAAATAAGTAAAGCGAATAAAAAATTATTATGGATGGAGCTAAAAATAGCTAATTGACCTGACTTAAATTTTTTATGAAAACATTGGCAAACGAATGTAGATCTATGTAAAAATGCTTTAGAAAAACAAATTTGAATGTTAATTTGATTAAAATATGAAATACCATGAGTGGTTTATAATTAATATGCCCATGTGTTTAATTATAAAACTATCTTTGTAAAGAGTTGAAATACAGTTTTCGACCTAGGAATAGAGAGATGTGTAACATTTTGCGTAATGTCTAATGAAAAAATGTTTTTCAGGAATTCTAAATTCACAAATATAAGGAACAAATTTATGTAAAAATGCATTTGAAACACAAATTTAAAGGTAATATTGGAAGGCCTCTAGAAGGGGTTTCCCTTTATCCCAGAGACCTTTGTATTTTTAGACTTAGGTTTGGAAGGAGAGGAAGACACCTACTTTTGGGGAAAGTCTTTCTCTCTGGAGAGGGGAGATTCCTCCAGTTCTGGTATCTTTTTAAATTCATCTTTTCCCATAAGGGGTGTCTGGCTGGGTTCTCTGAGGAGAACCTGAGTCAGACATAATGTCTCCGGATTCTCCCAGAATGATGATTTTGCCATGCTGCACAGTCTCTATGCACAGCTAGCACAGAGAATCTTTCTTTAGCATGACAACAGGGCTTTCATTTCTCTTAGGAGGTATACTTCTTTTTTTTTTTTTTTTTTGTCCATGGACATTAGTAGTAATTTCGGCACCTGTGCTTCCCACCTGCCATCGAGCCCAACAAGGGGACGAGCCATTTGGATGTCCAGAATCCAGAATGAGCCCACCAGGGCTACTGTGATAAAAATAAATTTCGCCCCCTCTAGGTATCACTCGGATCTAGGCATTTAATTAATTTATTTTATTATCCTATTTTCATTCTCTTAACTTAGCTAAATTGGCGCTAAAAAGCACTAGCACCACCCATACTACCACCCCCCTCTCTTCTCTAGGCATCGATGTCATATTGTATTTTCCGTACCCCGACACGTGCCTCGCCAGACTATTGATAAGATTACGCACATCTATACCTATCTTGGTCGGACATCATGCCACCCCCCCCATTTCGGGAGACGGGTCACTTCAAAGCGACCCTTTCAACTCAACAATGGTCATCTTGACCGTCTGGCGTGGGCAAACTCTATTGTCTAGACAAGCATCCTCCCTCGTCTGGCCACCTTGGAGAAACAAAAGACACAAGCCATAATAAATGGCGTCCACGTGGTGTGTCTATCTATACACAGGAAACACGCGGCAATGTCAAGCGGAAATCTTTTGTCTTAAGCTCTTCAGACAAACTGCCATATTTGACATTATGTCACTCCCCTCTCACCCCACCTCTCATCCATCTTTATATGGACAAGATTTAGCAAATCATCTCATTTTCTCTCTGATAGCCGTTGGGAGCGAACATCTGTTTGAGCGTTGGACTATATTCATTTCATTTCTTTTCCTTACGTTGGATTTGGTGGTATGATAGTTAGTAAAGTGCTTGATAGCTTAGTGTGTATATATTTATGCATTTATTTACTACATTATATTTGTGTACATATTTGTGTATTTCTTAAATTGAATTATGTAAGTAGACACTTTATGTATTATATTTTATTGTCATGACTTGTGTGACTAAATAGTCAAAGTCATCCACTTTATCTGGACTAGAATTTACTAATAATTCTTGCCACATGTATTTAGCTCTTTAGCTATTATTATTTATCGCTGATAAATTACGGCTCGCTATGAGTCCTTAATATTATTATGAATAAATTCCTTGACCGGGAACTGTCATAATAGTTATATAACATGTCATATATTTACGCCCATTCCGTGACAAGGAATGCCGTAATTATTTATGCACTATATTTTGTCTGCCAGTTTGCCAGATATATTACTTAGGTAAAACCATGTGTATATTTGTGCCTCCTATTTTATTCCTTATCTCGGTTGATCGCCTGGATGAGTTTACTAGCACAATTAATGCACTTAGAAGAGATATGGGTTAGCTCCCCTTTCATTCATTTTAACCTAACGAGAGATGGCGTCCCTTGAACGGGCCCTTTCTCCATTCACGCTCTCTCTATTGTTCATGCCCACTACCAGATGTAAACAATAGCGACATGGTCACTGACCATCAGCCATCTCTCCCCCCTTCCCCTTTCATCTCGTTATCTAAGCGTCTCGTAATGATCTCACCTTGACAGGTGTATCTTACATTTTAACACTACTTGTTATCTCCTCTTTTTAGGGGATTCCCCACTTATCACTGTAATATTCCCTGATATTTATGTGTTAGCTCCCTTTGATATTTGTGAAACTGATTTATAGCTTCTATACGTCAGCATGTTACATTACTATTTGCTGTCTCCCTTTATGGGACTTCACCATTATTATCATTATTGTTATCTCCCCTGATGGGATGCAATATTTATTTGATTAACTCCCCTTGCTATTTGTGAAACTAGTTCATGGTTTCTATTTAGCATTCTGAAGATGTCCTTCACGGAAAGGCATCTACCCCCCATTGTCATAATTATGGCTAAGCCAATCTACGCATCTCGTTGCAGCTTTTATCTATAGGCAACTCCTACTGGAAGCCCTATCTTCGTAACGCTGTTACCAGGTCTGCTGACACCAGATCTGAAGATACCAGCCTTACCTACTACATACTAGAGTCTGACCAACAATCGCTAGTCAGAGACCCGTCACTGCAGCTACGTACCATTGGACTGCCCCATGCGCTCTGATCAATCACACCAGCCCACCCGCAGACATCAGCATCAGCAATACCAGTCTCACCAGAGCAGCATAGGACTTAAAGCTAAGCAACCAGCCTAATGACACTCAGACCACTTGGTTCTCATATCTCATGATGATAGTCTTGTTTATGTTAATAGCTAGATCCCCCCCCCAACACTGTACAACATTTTACCTTTTACTTATCTTTCTTTTATTAATAAACTGTACATATATTTTACTAAACAGTATTTGTTGCCTGCATTCTAAACGCTGTGCCTGTAAGTCTATGTGCAAGTTAAGGTTCTTAAAACCCCCTAGACACCTAAACGGCCACATCTCTAACCTACTTGTCACAACTACATAGGTGTTATAATCAGTCAGCTGCTGTATCGAACTTGTGTGCAGCTCCCTGATTGACCCTCTAACCACTGCCCTCCAGCAGAGGTCGATGACTTATGCTGGTAGCTCAGCGTGACAAGCCAATTGAGCCAGATCGGACCATCTGGGCTTCAGGTCTAGAGGAACTTAGAGCCAAAGTACAGTGTTGTGGTAGTTTACCCTCGGATAGACACCTACTCAAATACCAGGATCTCTTTAACCCCCTTACCCGTCGCAGTCCACTGCAAAATGACTGCTCTATGACATAGGGAGACATAGAGACATAGTGATGGGTAATAAAGGATGACTGAGAAAAAGAGGAGGCAGACACAATGATAGAAAAGAATAGGACACTTTTGAGCTCCAAAAGTGCTAATCAAAGAGGAGTGCAGTATAACGTCATGTCTCGGTAGGAAAAGTTAACATTGTCTAGCTGTTTCCACAGTGTTGAATTTGGGAAAATTCATCCCATCCAATTTATGCTTAATTAATTAATCCTCACAACAAACACTGAGATGACAAAATTTAAACGATACTTTAAAAAATATTGGGTCTAAATTGTTAAAAAATAGTTTTTGATAAATTTAACAGCTTAGTATGTACCTGAAAAAAAATAATTGGTAAAATTTACATATTTATAATCTATCACCCACAGTAAGTAGAAGAATTAGTGATTATCAATCAGTCATTAGGACTTATTATACAAAGTTAGAGATTTTGAACCAAGTTTACCTCTCTGGTGTTCTAAAACTGCACTTTCTGCATACCCTGGAGGTGCAATAACCATTGCCATAGACACAGGTTCTGCAGGAACATTTTGCTCTTCAGATGGTAGCTAAAAAATAACAGGAATAAGAATAATAATTTAGAATAAAAATAATTATTATAAAAAATAATATTGTAACAATCAGGGAAAACAGAGGCATTGTGACCAAACATCTTAACTCACTCTGGGTATCACTCAGGTCCAAGCATTTAATTATTTTATTTACTATATTTATCATTATATCTTTCTTAAAATTAGTCTATCAAGCACTAAAACTCATTACCACCCCCCCTCCAATCCAACCTCCTCGAATCGGGCACTGATGTCACATTTTCTTTTCCCTCTTGGCACATGCCATACTAGACTCTTGATGGGAAGGCTGGTCATTACAAAGGGCTAACTCAATGACAACCCAACGCCTAGGGCAACATCTTCCCTGATCGCCTCGCAATGACCAGTGCCGACCAGTGTCAATATGTAATTTTCCTTGCTCCAGCAGAGCCCTGATCATCTATCCTTCATTTTCTATGACCACCTGTGCAGGAAGACATCAGCGGACCAATTCCTGATCTCCTAATTCACACCTTTATGCAATGTCTCTCCCCGAGAAACTCTCATACCGATCAAATGGAGACTTTTCTCTCTTGATGATGCAAGATTGTCTACATGATATTGTCAGCTTATCGCCTCACCCCTCTCCAACTTTTATCTGGACCAGTGATGCTCAACCTTATTTGGTCGGCGGGCCATTTTCATTTCCGACACCCGTGTCATGGGCCACATCACCAAAACGGTTTGAAAAAAAAAACATTTGTATTAGAAATCCATGAATCTAGTACTTACATTAATTCATGAGACTTCTATCTTAAACCAACCTTTACATATATGGCTGCATACATGAGACACCAACTCAGAACACTGAATGTAGAATTTTGTTAGTGAGAAAATTTTGCTGAAAAAGTTTGTTTTCAGTGCTTGTAATTATAGTGATCATCCTCAACACTTGTTTTGGGAGATTTAGAAAAAGTTTCAGAAAGTAACACGGAGTAGAAATCAGTTTCTGAATTACTTGAATTTTTTCTAGTGGGATGTCTGGCTTTGTAAGTCTGTACCAGTTGTAGCTTTGTCTGGGCACTTGACACATGACTTTTTGAAATGACTAACATTGTTGAATCGGAACACAACAATCATCACATGATCCTGACTGAACATCTTGCCCCATAGAATTAGTTGATGAATAATTCAATGAAGCCACAGAGGACCATCAGTGTCACTCCCACTAATTTCTCCCAAGGAAGATATTTTGTGATGGTTGAAACTTCTTTCACAGGACTCGCCAGTAGTGACCCCATGCATGCTTCTTTTAACTGCTAGCTACTCTGATCTAAAAAAAACTGCTGTTTTTAATGCAATTAAATACCAAGATTTTGAGAGGTATCAGATATGTCAGTAGACCCTCTCAGAGGATGGAGATTTTATTTATATCTTCCAATCGCCTTCTTCTTGTCACGAGACAGCTTCAACAGTGTACTTCTGATTCTACCATCATTGCTAGCAAGCACCTTTTCTCCCATCCGTCGTTGACAAATATGGCATCGGGTTTCTACTTGCTATATCAGAAACTCTATGGCTTGTCTTAAACGACTCATTTTCTTGTCTTTTCTATAAATATCCTCATCAATCCTCCACTCTACATGCAATCTAACAATTGCATCTCAAACCAAGAAAGCTGACTTATTTAAATGTATAATTTTCTAAAGTTGTTAAATGTTTTTTTTTTTAAATTTAAATAGAAACACTCTTCCTGTAAATTCGCTCATTGTTTTTATTGCAACCAAAACATTTTAAGAAATAAATTGCAACCAAAATGTTTAAAAAAATAATAATAACATTGAGAACCCTAACTTAATGAAAGAAATTTTTTCGAAAGTTCTTTTTTTTTTGTTGAGTTAATTTTTTTTCCACTTTTTGCCAACATATTTGCGCGCTGGATAGAACCACGTCTGGCACGCGGTCGTATTTTGGGCATCACTGATCTGGACAAATCTCATGGTCCAAGAACATTCTCTCTCAAGACCTTTAAGGGAGTTGATCATTTTCTGGTCATCGAGCTCTACACATTATTATTCCCTTTTCTTTTACTTTGCATTGGTGGACATGCTTGAGAAACACTTTACTTAATTGGGTATATATTTATGCATTTATTCATTTTTATAAATATATTTTTGTATTTCCTATCATGAATAATGTACGTAGATATAATTTTATGTTCAAAATTTATAATTAAGATTTTTGTAGTAAAATATAAATTACTCTTTATCTAGACTAGAACATATTTCAGTAATTCTCACATGTATTATCTCTAGCTACCGGTATTAGTAATTTATCTCTGATATTCATCAGAGATTAATTACTCTCGCCATGAGCCTTTAGAAAAATTTATTTTGTATTAATTCCTTGGCAGGGAATAATCGCAACATTTCTGTAGCCTGTCATTTTACCAAGTACAGGTATATATATTACATCTCATTCCTTTGTAAGAAATCCCTTAGTTATCTCTATGTATTGTATATTATATTTCTATTATTGGTCATGTTGGCCAAAATATGCTACTTTGGTAAAATCATATTTACCAGTACTCACTTATCCTCTACTTTGGAGATTTTGTCTCAACTATGCATGCTTGTATTAATGCATGGGCGAGGATCACTTGTTGATCTCCCCTTCCCTTTTCATCTTATTCATGTGATTTCTATTCACTGTGAATGGTGAACATTGGTATTATAACATTTTTTTTGTTATTTCGCTTAATGGAATTTCCTCTTATTATTGAGGGGATGCAATATTTATTTGTTAGCTCACTTAATTTATGGAACTATCTTATAGTTTCTTTATGATGTTATCATTCTGAAGATGTCCTTCTCAGAAAGGCATCTACATCCCAGTGGTGTCATTATGGCTAAGCGACTTCTCCATTCCATTAAAAGATAAGAGAATGCAGGACGGTTAGAGAGGCACTTACTAGTACATTCTCTAAAACTGTAAATGCATATGAATATATCATGACCCATTATTTCATAAAATATTGGATGTGACTGCGCTATGTAAATTATTATAATTATTATAATAATTCCCATCATTAATAACTTTATACTACAAGCATAAGTTTGCCATTAATTATAATAGTTACAAAAGTGATTTAGATTTTATGCCTTAAGTGTAATATTTTTAGATCAATGTTATTAAGAAATAAACAAAAAGAAAACTTAGTTTTACTGAACAAATCACAGAAAGTAGAACTCTATACCCTTATTGAGCTGTTAATAAGTTGGGTGGTTTGCCATTTTGCGGATGTGTGTTAAGTAAATTCCTATTAAGTATTGGTAGAGCTTCTTCTTCTTCCTCTTTCTCATTTTTATGTTGGGAGTGTTTAGATGACTAGACCAATATATCTGGTGAACTGCGCAGTGGTTTCCAAATCAGGGAGCTCTTCACATAGTTTTCTTTCTATTGTAAAGAGAATAGTTTTAAAGGACATGGTCAGAATTCTCTGGTGACACTCCACATGGTCAGATTTCATTGGTTCCAATTTTGAGCTGCCAGTACATATGTTGTCTCATTCTGTAGTGTCCGGTCCTGAGTTGAAAAATTAGATGTTGATTTTGTCAGGATAGCTTGTAATAAGCATCATCTTTCTTGTGATTCAGATGAGAGCTTGTCCATATCTCATTTATTTTATTTACTATTAGTTTCTTACTTTCTTCTGGATAGAGTGCAATGTTTAATTGTTTATTCTCCCACTCTTGGCGAGTGTGGAAGCCTTCTCATTTCCTTCTAGGTCTATATGTGCTGGTATACATTGCATTCATTAAAGAGCTAATTGTCGCCCCTATTTTTTTTGTCTGCATTATATCAATGTTTTTTAACCTCTCTTGTGCCTTTTTTCGTTAACTGACAATGGAACCTAGAAGGAAATGAGAAGGCTTCCACACTCGCCATCAAAAGATGGGGAAGGGAAGGAGCAAAAAAAAATATGGGAGTGCCATCAAACGCCCATGCTGACCAGCAAAATGATAAGCCAAACACAACCTCGAAGACAACAAAGCAGTGTTGAAGTACATGCCACTCATGCATAGCAAAAAGTAAGTTCCAACGTTTTGCAAATGATAATACGTACAGTGTATAGTGTACATTTTTTGATATTCTTGTTGAATATCAAACAAAATTAAGTATAATAATAATAATAATAAAAAAGAAAACGTGTTCAGGAATCTGTGTCTTGCTGCTGGCAGTCACTTTTTTTTTTAAAAGTTGTCTGCATTGAAAAAAATAATTTTCTTGCTTGGACCAGACCAGCCAATTTTATACCGATCCACTGGGCATTTGCCCCAGCTGTGACCAACATATTTTCCCACAACCAGGGCAAGCATAACCATTGTCCACCTATGGTCAATTAAGATTTTCTTTTTGCAGTCTGCATCTGTCCTCGGCAGCGGATTTCCTTTTGCATACCTGCGTCCTAAAAAAGTCCAAATGTGTATTCCTGAGGGTCAAAATGTGTATTTTGGGACCTCAATGTGTAACACACAGGCGAACGACTTTTTTTACCATATAAACCGAAATGATATTAAAATTATATATATATTATAATTATATATTATATATATATATATAATGATATATATATATATGTCACATACCCATATTTTATTTTGCTGTTTGTTCACAAGTCAAGGCCATTCCCCCCCTTTTGGAATAACCCAGCGGCCATCTTAGTCCCAGCAGCCACGTGTTATACAGACATCTAGATTCAAATCTGATTGGTTTGAATAAAGGGACTTTTTTGGAAGGCGGGCAAAAAGCTAGGTCTTATCAGTCGGGGTCTGAATCTGGTTGAGATCAGTCATGTATTTTGTAGGTCTAATATATTGAGAGAAAGTATGTCTTTGTTCTTTAACTAATTTTATTAATATTTATTTGTACATAGCTGTACTTATGTTGGATTTAAATAAAGGTTCCTGTATTTTATAGTCAAAGCATTACTCAGTTGAATCCTTGATCATCATCGTCAATATTATTCAATATTATTATTTCAAATATTACAATCCCTGGCGTCACACTAATCGTGACAATATATATATATATATAATAATAATAATAGGCTTGTCTTCGAATCCGAAGATTAGTGAGGAATACAGTGTTTCCCGTGGCTGTTCAGTCCCATCTGTGACCTACATATTTTGCCACATCCAGGGCAAGCAAAACCATTGTCCGTAGGTGGTCGGTTTAGATTTTCTTTTCGTCGTCTGCGTTTGTCCTCGGCTGCAGATTTTTTTGGGTCTCAAATGTGTATCCCGCGGCCTTCGTGAGTGACCTCCAGCTGTCTCGTTCCGACGCCGCATGCAGCCAGGTGCTCTCTTCTATGTCAGCCAAGGAAAGTTGACGCCTAAGCTGGTCTTTGAAGCGTTTCCGTGGGGCGCCTCTGTTACGTTGACCACCTTTTAGCTCACCAAAAAAGACTGCCTTTGGTATAAGTTCGTCTCCCATACGGGATACGTGCCCTGCCCAGCGTAGCTGTTGGACCATAAGAAGTCCCTCTATACTGTCCATACCGGCGTTCGCAAGGACATCGCTGTTTGTAGTGCGGTCCTGCCATTGTATATGTCTATAATGGAGCGCAAGCACCTTTGGTGAAAGCGCTCAAGAAGTCTTAGCTGGTTTTTATATATATTGTGTCCATGTCTCAGAGCCATATAGAAGGGTTGAGAGAATCACCGCCTGGTAGACATTTATTTTTGTAGGTAGGCGGAGCGATTTGTTCTTCCAAACTCTCGCCTGAAGGTGTCCAAAAGCGCTACTGGCCCTGGCCAGACGGTTATCAACTTCCCTTGAAAGTGAGGCGTCATTTGACACTATGCTACCAAGATATGTGAAGTGGTCTACCACGTTAAGGGGCTGCCCGTTTACTGTGATCCTTGGGGCTGAGTATGTTTCATTGGGTGACTTCTGGAACATGACTTCCGACGACCCGTCGACCGTTAAACCAAAGTTTTTTCAATGAGACTAAGAGCGATGAAGAGCACTACTGTACCGATGATGACTGCAGTAACAATTCATAAAGCTGCTGTTCAGGCGTGATCACCACTGCACTAACGATGAACTTCAACGAAGATGTCTGGATCCGTTAACGTAGGAAACCCTTAGAGCGTAGAGGGGTCGCCACTGTAATGATCTTCTCTTTCTTGTTGTAATGTTAGTTCTTGCTGTAGCTGATATATTTCTAAGTTACTTCAGGATACTAGGTGCGTGGGTTTCTTGTGAAGATGTATTTCAATTTCGCGAGTATCGTAGAGATGACATCACATAACACGAACAAAAAACTTGAATGACTAAGTTGACTTCGAGATAAACTTTAACAATAACTTTATTTACAAGATGGGCCACAGTCTAGTCAGAAGATCAAATATGTCTGATCACCCCAAAAGCCTAGCAGTAACTGAAATCCTATTACGTCAAACTTAACCTCTAACCCTACAGTCTGTGTCATCATAAAATGTGCATTCAATGTCGGTACCAAAAAGTGCGCAATTCTAAAAGACTAAACTAACTATCTAAAAAGTGTGCGCAATACTAAACTAGCTATCTAACAGTTCCTCCCCCCTTTCCTTAAAAAAATATGACTAATATATAAAAGGAAAACAAAGGCGTATGTATGTATATATGTATGTATGTATGTCCCCGTATAGAAATCAAAACCGTTTCACTGATCTTGACAAAACTTGACAGAAATGTTCCTTGGGTACTAACTTAGACCTGTGTGTATGAATTGTAGCCCTAAAGCCTAAAACAAACTTAAAACCGTAAAAAAAATTAAGTTGCCCAACTCTATTACAGCTATGCTATTTTATGGATCTAGGCTTTGTTTACAATGTAGACATGAGAAAAAGATCGAAAGGATTTAGATCTAGATCTAATTTTAAGAACTACACTTTGCAATTATAGTTTTTTACTTTGACACTTACAAGTACAAAAGAAGGCCATTGATTTCATTATTTAATAAAATTATTCTTCAAATTTGTGTTTCAAAAGCATTTTTACATAAATTCGTTCTTCATATCTGCAAATTAAATATCCTGCTGAACATACTTTCATTAGACTTAGACATTACAGAAAGGTTACACTCTTGTACACATCTTTCTATTCCTAGATCTAGGCATTCTAGGTCTAAAACTGAATTCAACTCTAAGATGATAGAACTTCTCTTCGCAAAGATAGTTTTAATCTTGAACGCATGAACATACTAATTATATTCCATTTATTTCATATTTTAATAAAATTAACATTGAAATTTGTTTTCTAAAGCATTTTTACATGATTGCAACTATTATCCTAATATTGTGTAAATTAAGGTCAAGTAGCTATTTATAGCTCCATTCATAATTTTTTTTAAACGTGAACTCACGCATTCGCTTTACTTTAAACATTATTATTTTCTTTAATTGTTTCTAATGCACTAGATCTATATCACTGACTACATCATGATCAGCAATACGCAAATTAAGACCCGTGGGCAGAGGGTAATATCTGTCTAGTATATATATATATATATATATATATAGACCTATGGATAGATAGATAGATAATTTAATTCTCATATAATGTGAGAATAACTAGTAAATTTAGAAACTAAAATTTCTAGTCTAAATAAATAGCCTATAGTCTAGATCTAGATTAATCTAGAGTGACTAGATTTTTTTCTCTTTACAGACTAGATCTACCTAACTGTTAGATTACAGTTAGATATATCAAGATCTAACTAATACTCCTATTACTACATCTATATATATATTCCTCTAAGTAAGAGGTCAAACACACAAAAGTTCAAACACACAACATGCCAGCGGCAAGTAAATAGGGAAGATCCCATGGCGTAAGCACGCGGTGTGAATGGACCCAATCCGCACTATTTCATTCACAAAATAGCATAGACATAAATAAATATAGACTGGAAAAAGGAAGTAACCTTGTGTATCTTGAAAACACATGTATATATATATCTACTATTGAATTATGATTTCTAAATTATGAAAAAAATAAAAATTGCATGATCCTCAGTCTTAGAGATTAAACACAATTTATAGACATAAAATAATGAATTTGTGTAGCGAATGGAAGGGAGGTTAAAAAAGTGGAAGCCGGAGGAGATTGGTGCATCCCAATCCGCACTATTTTCATTCACAAAAAAGTAGCATAGCATGCGGCGCAACGCTATTTTGTGAATGAATGTGGTTTATATAATTCTCTTCTCCTCAAAGTTCAAAGGTTCATGACTATTAATAAAGCCCAAGGTCAAACGTTTGAAAAAATATGCCTTTACCTTCCAAGACCAGTTTTCAGCCATGGACAACTGTATGTTGCTCTCTCCAGAGTTTCTTCATTCCATTCAGTCACAGTTGTTTGCCCAAACCCACCCCATTTGGACAACTGTGTCTTTCAAGAAGTGTTTACCCTTCACTAAATAACCGCGTATACCATTACACAATTCAATTTATCAAGTATTTCTACAAGTATGTCTACAAAGGACACAACGCTGCATCCAATGTACTTCAGAAAGAGCCAGCCGATGGTGTTTTCCAACATGACAAAATACAAACTTTCCTTGATGATATATGTGTTAGTGCTCCTGGAGCTCTTATTTAAATCGACAGGATGGCGCGGGGAATCTGTTGTAAGTAATCAAATGGCTTAATTTAATAATTTTTACACTTTAAATTAGAGCGGGTCCTATAAAATTGCGTGTCCTATGAAATGCGGGCCCCACTGCGGTCGCCGGCCCTGATAAATAGCGGCGTATGCTATGCCGCCGGTCGACTAGTATATTTATATTAATAAATTTCTAATAGTAGGCCTATCACCCTATGCCTATAGACTTAGAATCTAGAGTCTAGACTTCTAGACCTAGTCATTGCACTTCTTTATCTTTAACCTAAATCTAAAATACGTAGACCAAGATCTAGAATAAGAATGTAGTAGAACTAGATTTTCTAGATAACTAGAGAATTTCAATCTAACTTAGACGGTAGCTAGGTCTAGATCCATGGGCGCCCGCAGGATTTTTCGTAGGGGGATGCAAGCACTAGCGGATCCAGAACTTTGGAATGGCGGGGAGGGGCGATATTTTTCCAAACCCTAACTGGCCTAACCCTAACGCCCAGTAAACCCTAACCCTATGCATAAATGTGCGTTCACATATATGTGTGTGTGTGTGTGTGTGTGAGAATAAAAAAGCAGTGTTTCTTGCATTCTTCACTGCAGAAACGCATTCTCCTGAAATCTACAGCTTAATATTGATCAGTGGAGTTCGTGGTGAAGCCCGACACCATAAGCGTTTTCTTGCACTTTAAATAATGGAAACGCATTCTCCTGACATCTGCAGCTTATTATTCATCCAATGTTTGTAACTTTGTTTTGTGACAGAACTATAATTCAAAGTTCTAAAAAAAAATAAATTTGGAAGCGGTAGGGAAAATTAAGTGTACCAATTAGATTCCACTCTAATTTTTTTTTTTTTGCATTTTTAGGATTCAAGCATAAATTCTGAGCTATTGACCCACATTTATTTAACAAGAAAAATATCAGATTAAGTAAAGGTTGAAAAAATGACTAGTAAAGGAATATTTGGTTCAGAGCACCAACGCTATAAGAAAGTTACTGAAAAAGAATGCAGCCTTAACAGTGCTGCTTTGGCCAAGTAGTTTATTCTTGTCTACACTGTACAATGACGTTAGACACATGCAGCGCGTCTATCTGAACAACAGGTACTAAACCAATGAAGTCGAATACAATCGCAATCAACAAACCGAACACTCATAGACATCTGCTCAGTGCCTGAGATATCTGCAGTTTCATCACTAAATACCCAGAAAATGCAAATAATTAATGATGCTACAGCTCTTATTTCATCACTAAATACCCAGAATATGCAAATAATTCATGATGCTATAGCTCGTATTTATTGGTCTATTCCAACTGCCAGTGTTCCGTTGAACCAAATCAACGTTTTGACTTCGACGATTGCATGTGAAGAACTTTCTTGTATCTCTTCTATTGTAAACTGGTGGACGTGTTTAACCTGCTTTTTATCGAGAGCTGACACCGACCGAACTCCGCAAGACTCTTTTGTTCAAAGAAAATATAACATTTATCACATCGAAATATAATTAGACCTGAACTAAATATTTTACCCTTTGCAACTTCTTGTGTGACTAAAGAGGCTAATCCTTTGTACCTTCACACTTTTTTCTACTACTATTATGAATAAAATCTGCAGCCCAGGACTTTCATTTAGTGCTCGCTCTTTATCATGTCTTTATGTTGATATATCCAGCACCACTTTTCCCCAACTGTTTAGTGCCGATTTTGAAGCGCTTTATGTCGCATTTGCATACATCAGTATACTTTAGCTGTGGACGCCCAGCGGATCTCTTGCCTTCTGTTAAATCAACATTCAGAATGTCTTGTGAAAATCGATCTGGTGAAATTCATAATAACGATAGCTATGTGCAAATGAAAACAAATCGTAGCGACTAACATGCTTTAGACACCCTTTATAGTGAAAAGAATTCCAAGCATATAGTAAATCTTACATGGTAAGACATGGATTACAAATTGGCCTATTCCAGTAACAATAATAGTGTATCTTTACAACTGTACTTCAGTGGAAGCACTACTTGTTGAGTTACTACACTTTACAATAGTCCAATGATAGGCCTTTAGATTTACACTTAGTCGACTTAGAAGATGATGCGCACAATTTTTCTGAACATTAATTTATTTAACTCTTGACTCAATAATGCATGGGGGTAGGGGGACTAAATCTACATCTACGTAATAAAAAACACATCTTGATTTATTTCATTATAAAATATTTTTTAAAAAATTGGCTACAATCAACACAATGTGGCTTCTCACAATTCAGAGGCACGCACATACATGGTTAGCCATCCATTCCATACGCCTGGGCTAATCTACTAATACATTAACCAGTAGAAGCACTACATCTTCAGCTGCTACTTAGAAGTTAATTGATTTGGTGGTGCAAAAAATTACTAAAATTTGACTACTCATAATCCAGGGGGGTGCAAGTGCATCCCCTTGCACCCCCCTGCGGGCGCCCATGTCTAGATCTACTGTATAATAACTTAATAAGTATTATAACTTATAATATAGTCTGAAATCTAAATCTAGATTCTTAGATCTAGAGGTCTATATAGAATATAGATCCAGATTATTCTAGATCTAGACAAGCTAAAATACAATGCTTTGAATCAATAGTGCTTCAATATTTTTGATTATGCGTGGTACCAAATCGCAATTCCCACCACTCTAACGTTCTTCATTTGATGACTTCCAATCAACGTATATCTAGATCTGGGCTAATGTGTCCACCCCACCTTTTCTGTTTTTTCCCCCACAGGACGGCTTAGCGAGGGAAAAAAAAGGTACGAAATGCGTAACGCGACGGGTTTGATTCGTATTTGCGCACTCGATGTCATTTTTAGGCCATTTTGCGCAACGAATACGCATTTTGCGTAACGGTAGGCAGGTATGCTTTTGGTCTCAAATGTACATACCGCGGCCTTTGTGAGTGAACTAACTCCAGCTGTCTGTCTCGTTCTGAGACCACATGCAACCAGGCGCTCTCTTCTATGAATGCTAAGTGCCTAATCTGGTCTTTCCGTGGGGCAGCTCTGTTATCAGCTAGATCTAGATTCTGTCTAGTACAGGAGCCCTCATAATAAAGTACCTAGATCTAGTAGACATAAATATTTTGATAAATAACAGACCTGCCTACCGTTATGCAAAATCTCCCAAAAATTGACAGCGAGTACGCAAATACGAATTTAATCCGTCACATTATGCATTTCATACCTTTTTTTTTCCTCTCTAAACTAGCTTACGAGCGGTCACGGAGTCACGCTAAGAGGAACCTTCGACATAGAGGTCACGCGCTAAGCCGTCTTTTGGAGGGGGGGGGAACAGAAAAGGTGGGGTGGACACATTGAGGAAGAACGCGAGAGTGGTGGGCGGTGGGAGTGACGTGTTGGTACCATTGAGTCACCAATTTCAATACAAATTAATTAGTTTGGAGCTTTAAAAAAGTCGAATGCAAAAAAACAAAATAAAAGACTCCCGCATTAATTTGAATCAAAAATATCGAAGCGCTATTGATTCAAAACATCGTATTTTAGCTAGACGTCTAGATCTAGAATAATCTGGATCTATATAGACCTCTAGATCTAATACTTATTATACAGTAGATCTAGACCTAGCTATCGTCTAAGCTAGATTCTCTAGACTAGTTCTACTACATTCTAGAATTTATTCTAGATCTTGGTCTACATTTGTCCTACCGGGGAAATAAAATACCTGGGGTGGACCAAAATCAAACCTGCTGCCTTGCAGGAAGTGGAGGGATCCACAAAGGCTAGGGCACCTTACCCAAAAATAACGGCAGCTATCCTGAGAGCTGAAATGTGCAGCCCCCCAGATAATTATGCACAGGGCTAACAGCTCTGTCATAAAAAAAAATACTGTTACGAAAGCTTCTAGTTGAAGCAGGCCAGAGCCCTTCATGGGCTCTAGCACCACTGGGATGGATGGATGGATGTTTAAAAAGGTAAGAAACATATTATTTTTTATAATTATACAAAAAAAGACATTTTTACCATTAAAAAAATAGTTGTTACACAACATACAGGGGAAAAAAGTAAATTGAGTAGTTTGTTTGTCTTGGATTTTAAAAAATAAATAAATTCAATGCCATTACACAATTTGTGCAGAGCTAGACCACGTGTACTATTTCTTTTTTTTGACTTACATATGGCATATTTTATTTAAATGCTTTAAATTTGAGAACTAATAATTATGTGGTCTTTTCAGTACTAAAATATTTATATATTTATATATATATATTTTTAAAAGAAGAATTTTGTATACAAACGGAAGTGCATCGCCGTAAATCAGCGTCTCTAACTTTTTTGAAAATTTATATTTATTTAGTCGGAATCCGCAAGTGAAGGCGCATCTCAGAATCAGTCTGTAAAAGCCAAAAACCTATAATTTTTTTAATTATTATAGACTATTACGGTAATTATTTTACTTTAATATTGGTGCATCGTAGGCGTCATATTATTGGGCCTCATAAAATCGCCCGGCAATAAGCACTAGGGGGAATTACCACTCAAAGTCAAGATTTTATTTTAAAATAAATTGGGTCACGTCATGCTCCTATACTGAACACAGTTTTTGTGCCTTCCCCTTCCTTGGACACTGAACACCACTACATAATTGCTAATAAATTACAACTGTGTTATACTCAGATCCAAGCATCAAGATAAATGGACATGATATAAATGCAGTGGACAGATTCACATATCTTGGCAGCACACTCTTCAGAAATGGAAAGATCAATAATGAAATCGACCTGCGTATCGCCAAGGACTGTGCATCCTATGGCATACTGTCTAAAAATGTCTGGAACAGACATGGTATCACCACAAATACAAAGCTAGGGATCTATCAAGCCGTCATCCTCCCTACATTGCTATATGCCTCAGAAACGTGCAAAGAAACTGAATCACTTCCACATGACATGTCTAAGAAAAGTACTGAATGTCAAATGGCAAAACAAAATACCAGATACTGAAGGCCTTTGAAGAGAGGTCTGCAAAGCATCCACACAATCCTGATGCAGTCCCAGCTGCGTTGGGCAGGACACGTCTGCAGAATGGAAGATCACCTAAATGACTCTTGTATGGCCAAATAAGCAAAGGAAAGTGCTCGCAAGGTGGACAAAGAAAGCGCTTCAGGGACACCCTCAAAGCTTCTCTGAAAGCGTTCAGTAAGCTGGGAGACAGAGGCACATGATAGAGCATCATGGCGTCGTGCTGTGAAGACTGGCGCACAGTTTGCTGAGGAAAAGAGAACAACGCTGGCAGAAGAAAAACACCAGAGAAGAAAAGCAAGGCCAATGACTCTAGCTCCTGCTGGAATAACCTGCCCAGTGTGCAGCAGAACATTCCGGGCTCACATAGGTCTCACATGAGGAGGTACAAAACCCCAGTGCAGAGCCCTCACCCTCTGGATGACAAAGTGGTCCTCATCGAACCACAATGGGCAAACTTTATATATATATATATATATATATAGTTGAAGATAGTTACTTCCTAGTCCAAACCTCCGGCAGGACGACAGGGGATGGGCGGGGGCAGGGTTTGAACCCGGGACCATCTATAAATCCTAATTTGGTACCAGATTGATCAATAATTGTCCCTCCCGCTACTTTTTAAAATTTCTTTCTGGTAATTTGTTGATGATACCATGCTAGGTTAAGAGAGAGAGCAGGATTGTGCACTCATAAAAACTTTTTTTTTTGCATTCACATTATATAAATATCCAACTCTGCCCCTCATTAGCACTATGTTTAGCGATATTCCCTTTCTTTTTACTCATAAATATCACACTTGGTTTAACACCTAAAAGAAATCAAAATTAAGTAAGAAAATGTTAGACCAATACTAGATCTAAATAAATCAAAGCAATCTCCATTTTCTGGCCTTGCCTTGAGTTACATACCTTTGAAATTTGAAATGCATTTTCAACATTTAAATAAGCGTTCGTTAGTTATACATGATTGTGACAAACGAATATTATGAAACACCAGATATTTACACAAAGAATATGACATGTGTGTTTTTAGGCCTATTTAGAAGCATTTTAGATAGTTCATGTTTAGATAATACAGTGATGGGAACAGACTCGACAAAAATTTTAGGAAATTTTTGAAATTGTGTTAACACCCCCCTCCCACTCCCCCCCCTTGTTTTCGTTCGTTGGTGTGATAGATTGTAAAGACTAAGACTAAGACTGCTTTATTGATCTTTACAGAAATCTGTTGTGATTACAAAGACTCTTTTTCTTATATAAAGACAACACAACAGAAACATACACATAAATACAACAGACACAACATACACTTAATCATGAATCATGCATTGATCAAATCAATTATTGACAACATCCCACTCAGAACAGAATAATGTCTTAAGCTGAGTGGTATGTCCACAGAAAATGCAATGACAGTTATATTTTAATCAGGTAACAACTTGACTGTCATCCCAAAACCCTGAAACAACCATTTTTGTTCAAAGATTTATTAAAGAACATTAGAAATGGTTATTATTTCATTGTTTTAAAATAAGAAACCTTCTTAGAGATGCCTTCATAATATGTATTCTCTCTCTGTTACGGAAATGTATATTCTTAGTTCCTATGTGTATCTCATAGATACTAGAACTTAAAACCTCCCAATCAACAGAGCCTGTAGTATATAATATAAACCTATTTAAATTATTTGTATATTTAATTGACATTTGATTACTAAAAAATGACATTTGGAGAGGGGGGTATTAGACCTATTTGCATTTTTTTTTCAAGCAGAATTTCTTCTTCAACTAGATCTATAGGCTATGTAGTTTCCAAGGCTTTCATGACCAAAATAACTTTGACGGACTTTTCACAGCTGTGTGGGTAATATTTTTATTAAATGTACAGTAGATCTAGATTCGCGGATTTTTCACGGCTGTGTGCGAATTATCTTCACTGAATCTATCGTAGATCTAGAATCTATAATAGACTCTATAGATTTTAACAATAAATCACTAATTCGCGGACTTTTCAGGGCTCCAAAAGGTTAAAGTAATTATGTTCACTAGATTCTAGTGATTTAGCGTAAATCTAAAGTCTATATCTAAGTCACTAAATTCGCGGCTCTCTGCGAATTATCTTATCAAACTCTACCGTAAATCTAAATTCTAGATTTAAGTCACTTAATTC
>JADKLZ010000728.1:13060638-13071677 GCA_021533235.1 Biomphalaria straminea | reverse complement strand
CCTAGATTCATGCAAGTAATCTGCTAGTGAGGAATACAAATCAGCACTTTTGTAGAGCTTGACTGACCCTATGAAAATATTGTAACACTTCTTCACAAAAGACAAGCATGAAAGCAAATTCTAATTCTTGCATCTTCTTTGCAATGTTTTCTGCTTCTCTTCTGGTGTCCCCCTTCTGAGACTGGTCTTCTAGTAAACATTCTAACGCTTCTATAATCTGAGGATGAGACTTTATAATAGCTTGAGTTGCAACAGCATGTGCCTCCCATCTGGTATCGGAAAGGGGCGTTACAGGCGTTTCATTCAAAAGGCATCCTTTCAGAATCTTCCATCTGTTGGTTGAAGCTGAGAAAAAAATATAGATAAGTTGCACTGTATGGAAGAAGTTTACTGCCTCTAAACAAGAGTCAACGGCACTTCTGCCTATCAGATTTAGTGAAGCACAGAGTATGTATGGGCTCTCCATCTAACACATATCGAAGAACAACGCTTAACTGATCTATATGGGAAACATCTGGTATTGAGGCTACTGACAAGCTGAAATAACCGGAACTCTTTACTTCCTCTAAAATTACTTCATGAACTTTTTGGGACATAATTTCAATCAGTTCTTCACATATAGTTTTGGAGAAGGATTTCCTTTTCCAGAATTTCCATATTTCGCAATGTGTGATGCTAAAAATGTATCAAACTTACTGACTGACCAACTCCAGTAACCATAGATAATTTCCATTTTGTAAAGATCCAAATTTTTCATTTGTACCTCTAAAAGCCAGACCACGCTCTGCTATTGTACAAATAACCGCTACTGCGCGCCTATTAATATGTTCCCAGTAACTGTACTCCTTAATTTGCAAGGTTAAATAATGTGCGATTCAATATTACATTTGCGTTTGCTAATGTCATGTCGATTTCGCGCGGCTACCAGGACAATATACACATTTTTCTTGCGGACTTGTGGTGCCCCCCAAACGCTTGGTGCCCTAGGCACGTGCCTTGTTTGCCTAATGGTTAATCCAGGCCTGCAGGTACATAAACCATTGTTTCCGGTGGCGAGATCATGGCAGATATTCCCCACTGGCTGCGTTGGGAATTGGCGTACGAAAAATTCAAACGGCTGTAGAACAGCAGCACACTCAGATGCCAAGAACAACTGGCCGACTCAACAACTGGACGGGGGCTTTCTATCCGTTAAATGTTCCTGACTTGCCGAATGTGCGAAAATCTGATTGACCTAAAGGTAAATCAGAAATGTGCACAAAACTTACTAAATCATAGCCTGAAAAGTACCAATAACAATGGTATCGCATCAACGAGAAAAGTCCAAGGCAGAACAAATCCGTGCTATGGAGCGCGCTAGCAACCCGGTGTAACAGAAAACGACGAAAGAGGAAGGAACCACGGCACAGGCCAATGTAACTATTTGTGAATGGTACAGAAACTGGAACCTTTATCGCACGGGACAAACGCCCAAACATTGGTGGCAGCTAGACAGAATGGAGAAAGCAATATTGGCACGATTCCGGACCGGACACTGTCCAATAGGAGCCTACTTTGCTAGGATCCAAGGAGCATTACAATCCCAGAGGTCGACACTACCAACTGAAAACGAGACCGTGGAATACATCTCAGTAACACAATTGAAGAAACGTGCATTGGGGTGTCTGTTTGTACGGCATGCCTGCTCCATACAAAGAGACACCTGGTGCTGATGTTTTCATTTATGTTGAATTGAAGCAAAATACGAAACAAAATATTTTAAAATATTTTTTTTTCAATTTTATGTTCAGAAAAACAATTTTTATTTTTTTTTTATTCTTGTTTCATGAAATAAAAACAAAACAAAACGTTTTACTGTTAGTTACTTATTATTTACTGTTTATCCGTGCGGCCTGTGCATCCCAACGGTAAATAAAACAAAAAAAAAAATAACCACGGACGAAGGTGTATTGTATTGTTGAATCGTATTAAGATTCGAAACTAGTTGAACTGAGCATTATTATTGAAAAGCGATATTTGTTGAAGAAAATTAACGAATCAAGAAACGGAATGTCATCTGGTTTTTGTTTGTTTGACAAAAAGCGATATTTGTTGAAGAAAATTAACGAATCAAGAAACGGAATGTCATCTGGTTTTTGTTTGATGTATCTGTCTACCCAAAGTCTAGGCAGCCCCCAACTCATTACCATGTTTATCTTCCAAAGTGTCAAGATGCCATCCCTGAAGTGTTTTTCAGCGAGGTCGTTATTTTTAAATTTTGTTATTAATGTGATTTGCTGAAGAGCGGCCATAAGTGCAAAGATGTACAGACTTCAACATCACGGAAAATTTGTCTTCCAGCAGTTTAACCTCACTAAGCATGCCATCCCTGAAGCATAGTCCAAAGTTGTGAATGATTTCTTATTTTTCAGCACAAGATAAGGTAAATGCCCAACGCCATAACCAAACCCTACGTAGAAATTGATAAACTTCCTAATACTCTGCTAAATTTTTCACAGTTTTGAGCATTTTGGGCCAAGTAGTTTTGTCCATGTCTAGACTGTGCATAATGTATTAGCCGACAATGACGTTAGTGCGTCTCTTTTAACAACGGACAAAACCTAACAATTGTTCTCGAATACAACATCCATTAACAAATCGAACTCGCAAACACAATTCAGTGCCAGAGATACCTGCATTTTTTTACCAAAATACCAAGAAAATGCAGTTAATGTGGTTGTCAGTGCTCCGTCGATCATCATCATAAAACTGCATTTGAGTGAGGCTCAAATCCTCTCTTGCCCTGGACAGAAACCTGCTGTCTTGCTGAATACAGTGCATAAATACAGGTCGAGAATTTTTGGGTTCCCAGACCTTTCGAGACGGAGAATATGAGGCACGGGGATGTTTTGTTGGTTTGTTGTACAGACCTTTCTCTCCTAAGGTTAAGTGGAACTAAACCTTTAGGGGCGAAATGACGATTTGCCGGGGGTAGCCTAAGACTATACAGGTTTTACTTAAAATTTCAAACAATTTAGTCGCATTGTATATAATTTTACAGTTACAGAATGTAATGTGACGAAATTGAAAAGCGATTTTGGTAATAATCCATGTTATGAAAGTGAACTATTTCCATCATGAAACAGTCAATGACAATGGATCTACAACAAAAGAACATCAACAGAAAATATTTTGTTTCATTTAAGGTTTGCTTTTGCTTTAATAGTTCAAGCAGGAATAAAAATTCACAATTTATCATTTGTAAATAATTTCTATGTAGGCAACATTATTTTGATTCTTAAAATCTGATATGTCAATATGGATTTCAAGTAATCTAGATAAGGTAGTTTGGAAAACTGCACAGATGGTGCTCCAAGTTAGCCAATAAGCCGGTCTGGATGCCAACGTTTGGTACCCGGCATAATTAATTAGTAAAGAAGTAATGAAGAAAGAGTTTATAGATGTAGAGACAAGATTTCTCTTTAATGTTTGCAGTCATGATTTTGTCTGTTTTGGAATTTCTTCTTTCAATCTTGTTATAATATATATATGGTTTATAGTCTATTAGTTATCTGTAAGTAAAACTACAGAAAAGACTTGATGCAGAAAGCTGCAGAAGGTGACATTCTATGCTCATCTGGTGAAAAAGAAACACTGTCCGACTGTGGAAACAATTGTAGCAATGTAGTTTACTATCTGTGTTCCGTCATGCTTTTCGAATTGAATTTTCAAATAAAAATTTGTAAATAATTTCTTTAAAACGAATCTATGTAGGCAACATTATTTTGATTCTTAACATCTGATATGTCAATATGGATTTCAAGCAATCTAGATAAGGTAGGTTGGAAAATTAGACATCTCATTGAAAACTGCACAGATAAGCCATTTACCATTGGCAAAAGCAGGAGGGGAGGGTCGCCGCACACTCGGAAATAGTCGAACTAAAAAGTTGAGAACCGCTGTAAAAGGTTCCACAGACAAATTTTAGTGCCTTTATCAAATTGTTCAAGAGCAAAAAATTTGCACAGGTAGGCTGTCTATCTGTGATTGGACTGCTCCTAAATACAGTGATTTGAGCATGTCTGCTCCATGAATGCAGAATGCAAAGGGCCTTTCTTGTAACATCCTGAATAGTTTAAATTTCTCGATAAAAGAAAAAAAAGATTCAATGTAAAACAATGTGCTCACACATTTTTAGATTGTGGGATCTAAAGTAACACCAAGGTACTTGGGTAGCTTTTCCATGCTGCGAGACACTCCGTTTAGCCGGAAAGGTTGCCCGAGAATGCCAGTCCCGAACATGAACAGAGAGTGATCTAGACCAGGCATGTCAAACTCATTAAGGTATATGGGCCGCATAAACAACTTACCTGAGGGCCGCGGCAAAAATTCAGTTGCAAAAAATCCTTCTAGTTTTTTTGTAAATTAGAAACAATACAATAGAATACAATAATTAATGGCATACGTCCCTTAGCAAAATTTGTAGTACTATTTTGTAAATAAAAACTACTATGGTTACGCATTATTTTCTTTGTCCTGATGCTTGACATCATTTCTGGGATACCATTTTATTAATGTCAGGTTGAAATTTGTTTGCCACTGTCGCTTTCATCACAGATCCCAAATTTTGATCAGATCATCTCGAACGTGATATGTTTTTGTAGCTTTTATTATGCAAAAGAACTGCTCATAGAGACCAGTGCATGCAAACATAGCTAGAATTCTGGATGCAAATTTCCGCAATTCAATATACCGTTCATGGTCTTATGACATGTTGAAACTGTAATTGCTTTGCGCAGAATGTTTCTTGTTGAATAATGCACTGAAATTAAGCAAATTTAAAAGTATCATCAGTCTCTCATATTTTTGCAAGTAACTTTATATCAAAACTATTTAATTTCATAGTTGGTGCGCCATCCGTTGCATAAGTAATGCATTATCACTTTCTGTTATTTCACACCCTTTACATCAGTTGACTCAGAGCCAATGAAAATAATTCAAAATCAGATATTTAGTTTTTTAATTGTTCACGCAACATGACTGATAAGTCATTTATTCTATCTGCCACAGTGTCACTAGTTAACGCTTTTTCTTTGAATGCCTTTTTAGGACAAATTACTTCGGCTTTAACAACACACTCCTTCATAAATCACATTTATTAAATGATTTGCAATTTGTAATGAAGTTTGACAAAATGTAGCTTGCTTGTACTGCAGACTCACTCTCGTTGTTCAGTTTAACAAATACTATTTTTTCCATTCAAATAGCTTTCCAGCGTAATAGTTTAACATTATTTTTTTGATTTTTTAGGTGGCCAGAGGGGCCGCATGCAAGGTGGTCGCGGGCCGCATGCAGCCCCCGAACACCCAGTTTAACATGCCTAGTCTAGACCGTCTTGGAGCTGTTTATTTCTAGCCTTCATTTTTTATATGTATGACGGACGTATATGAGGAATATGGGCTTGTCTTTTTCAACATCCAGCTCACTACTTAAACCCAGGGCTTTAACTCAAACAGAAATGCCTAGCCATAGTGTTGGCAGTAGTAAACCTTAACTTGGCAAATATTTTGTAATAAAAACTGACCATTAAGCAAATGATTCAATATAGAAAGCATACCATACATGAAAACGCAAACGTTGATTATTGTCCATGCCAATGATATTGTACAACTATGCAGGTAGTTGTCTTACAATAACATTATTTTTACATAACACTAGCACTGTAAAAGATTATTCAGCTGATACAAATGTGATGTATTTATATTTGTTTGGATCCGGTTTTATACCTGCTTCACATCGTTTCATTAAGTTAATATCATGATTTCAGAGTTTTTCTTCTTTCGTTCTTCTATTCCTATACTATGATATCAACAACGTGCTAGATTTATCTTTCACCCATTCTGTAAGCTCTATCACTGGATGTATGATTCCTCTCTGCACTAGAACTCCTCCTTAACACTTTCTAATAAATCAATAGGGATTTCTCTCCGTAATTATTTACCACATTCTGGTGGAATCAACGTTGGTATCGTCGATTCGGCTATCTTCTTATTTAATGTTTGAGAGATTTTCCTGTTGGGGCTTATTTCCGTCATTTAATGTAATCTTTGCGATACTTTTCACTGACCATTCACTGTCATGTTGTCATCCTTTTCGTTTGCGGTTTTCCAGAGACATTACCTATTTATTTTTTCATGACCATCTCTTGTTTCCGATTGCATCAACGGCATAACGGCAAAATGATGCACACTTTACTCTTTTCATTGGTGTATTCGTGAATACCTGCATTTATGAATGTTTTCGAATGCAATAAAATTCCATCTTTATTTATTTTCACACAAAAATCAATATGAAACGAACCATTTTTTTTTAATATTGTGAACAAATGCAGCCTGACAATTTCAAGCTTAAAATTAGCCAAAGCAAGTCTCCTCTACTCTTTGCTTAGGTTTGTCTAAAGCTTAAACAATTCCATTTTCGACGACAGTTTTTACATCCAGTGGTTGGACCTCTTCTCTCAAATTTATTTATATTTAATAACAATATAATAAAGGTTAATATTATAAACACTCATTTGCCTTCCCCCGTCGAGGGGCTAAGGGGATTTCAAATTCTCCTAGCTACGACTGTTTACATTATTTTTTACTGAAAATAATTTTGTAAATATACTTTACAAATCTTTTTTTCCTGCAACTCTATTTGAACATTAGTAATAATTGTTTAAACATAAAAATTGTGTTTTTATTTCAGAAACGAATCATAATTTGTTCATCATTTTTTTATGTGAATTGTCAACAAACAACGTGAGATTGTAAAACTTTAAAATGGATTAAATATCTCGATAAAGAAAAAATGATAAATTCAATGTAAAACAATTTCATTTGCTTAATTGCAAAACAACCCCTTTTCGAAATAAAGCGAATGGCCAGATCGAGAAAAATTAGAAAAATTCATTGGAGTAATGAAAGCAACAGAGCAAATCATCCAAGTACCCTCACACAGGTTGCAAAACTCTGATTCTTTTTTTAAAAATCTAACAACAGCAAACAAAAATTGTTATTCAGTGGATTCAAGCTCATAAACAAGTAGAATACAAATGAGTAGGACAAAAAAATAACAATTATCAACTATCAAGAATAAAATAAATGAGAAATGAGCTGTCATCTAAATCACAAGAAAAATGATGCTATTCCGTCTAGTTCAACATTCAATCTTTCGACTCAGGACCGGACACAACAGAATGCGACGTACCGGAAGCTCAAAATTGGATCCAGAGAAATCTGCCCATGTGGAGTTTTACCATAGAATGCCGACCACAACCTCCAAAACATTTCTCTTTACAAACAGAATCAGAACCCAAAACACCCCAATGCAAAGAAAACTATATGGAGAACTCCCTTATTTGGAAACCACTGCGCAATTCATCTCATATATAGGTCTTGACCTTCCTTAAGTCCAGCGTACTTTGACAAGCGTTTTATCTAGATGACGAGTGATAAACAATAGATACCGCGCAAAATCTATGTATTTATTCGCGATATCACAGGCTTCTTCTGTCAAAGAAGTTTCAACAATGATTGAGGATGTTCTCTTCCTTTGGTGACATTAGTGGGCGTGACTGGAAGTAGGCTTACAGCAATATTTGTTAGAAAAGTTATCAAATTAAATGTAACCGAGCATTGTGTCATCATTGTGTCATATATGTGGCAAGCTGTTGTGATAATTGAAATAATTGTTTAAAAAATTTTATCTGCGGCCAATGAATCAGTTCCAGTTGCCAGAACCAAGCTGCAATCTTGCAGAAACTTTTTCTAAATCTCCTAAAACAAGCGTTAACTATGATCACTTTCATTAGAAGCATTTATGTGTAGACAAAACTTTTTAGTAATGAATCGTGCGAAACCCATGCTACGTAATCGTCTCAAGGACAAACATCTAAAATTCTAGATTAAGTGTACCGATTTAATTAATTAAGAACTACATTCAAGGTATTGTAATAAAAAATTGTTTAGTCATTTTCTTTTCTTTTTACTTTTTTGTTGATTTTGCCAGCGACATAACTGTTCCAAGACATCTGAACACTGGTTTATAAATGCAATTTTCTGTCAAACATGTAGAAAAAAGAAAAACTAAGTTAGACTAGGATAGACGTGATAAAAGAAATTGTTATCTCTAGTAATTGTTTTTTTTTTTTGTTTGTTTTACACCAGACCTATAACTCTGTCTAGGGTATACCTAAGCAATGTTGATTAAAATTCTGCTGGGGTCATAATTAAGCCGCGGCTCGTCTGCCTTGGCATCCCTAAGAGTCGTCCGATCATTTTGTCAAAGGTGCATGAGTATCACAGAACGACCAATACATATAGCAACGTATACTTATTGAATAACAAGGTTATATATAACTATAAAGATTACACATATACACCTGTGTTAAGTAACTTATTCAAATTAAATTAAGATATTTAACTAAATGTATTAACACCTCAACGTAACTTAATTTACAACACGGTGCTCTTGATGTACGGGCCCTAGATCTAATACAGGCACAACAAACTGTTACTCTGGAATGACTATGACACACAAAAGAAAGCAACTCAGCAAAGACGCACAAAAAACAAAGCACAACCTTAGGAACTTAACTCGCAAAACATGGTGTAATAAAGGAAATACTAATCAAGATGTGCATGCAAGACTACAGACAACCAAACTGTAGCTGAAGAAGACAATACTACTGCGTTTAAAGACAAGAAAAATTAGGAAGAGTTCAAATTCACTCTGTCTAACAAGTTCTAGCGCCTAGAACAGACGTGCAAACGTTAAAGAAACAGTAACCTCTACATGCCAGGAAATCCTTGGTCCTAAGTCATAAGAAAAACAAGGAAAGAAGAGAAAAGCACAAATTGAATATTCTGCAATAGATAGGCAAGCGTAGTGTAATTTGTTTGTGCAAACAAACTAGCGTTTAAGCGGGACGACATATTAGGAACATTTATTACGTAAACACTAGCGGTGTTGCATGAGCGTGTTATGTAAGTTTCATGTGGTCTAGTGTTATTGTTTAAGAGGGTTAGAAGCAGTGTATAGTTTGCAATATTTTTTTTTTCATTTAGAATTAATTTGCATTCTGACTGCCGTTCCGTCTTCCACAATTTCTTCTCTGAAAAAGAGGAATCGACATTGTACAGAAATTGAGGTATTCTAATGAAGCGAATTGTGTCCAACTTTGTGACCCTATCATCTTCTTTGTTTTGATGATGTCATTTGATTATTCTTCAATAAACATTGAGAAGTAAAACTTTTACATATTTTTTTTTCGCCTCAAAGAAAAAGATCATATGTTGTTGTCTTGGTTGGCATATGACACATTTTGATTCTGATGTTCAGAAAACATGCTACAATCCCTAACAGTCACTTCAATGTCTGCATTCATGCCTGGTGAAAACATGACTTCTCTGCCTCTGCTAACACTTCATGTATGTAAGTTTGCTGGCATATTTTCTAATCATATGCAATACGCAATATGTCCTTCACTGTCTCTTTATCTATATTGCTAGAACATTTTCACGACTTGTCCGATTTTATAGCTTAGCAAAAGGTCAACTTTTGATACAGATCAAGTCTTTTCAAATATATGACTCCATAGATAATCAAAATTAATTATCATCTGGATAATCTCATAATGAGAAGCTTTGGGTCTCCTAACTGACAGAATGTGGTAAATAATTACGGATAGAGTTAACAACTTTCTTTCTGCTTTCTTTGATGTGCTTATAAATATACCTAACCTTTGCCTTATGTATGACTCCACCAATAAAGGCAATCAATTGTCATACAGTCCATAATGAGAAGCTGTAGAAAATTTGTATTATACAAACAAGTGTTTAAGAGGAAATACTTCATTTTTTTACGTAAATACTCGTGGTGTTGTAGGGTGTTTCAGAGACATTGAAGAACTTGGCAAAAGAAGCAGCAAAAGCAGTCATTCAGAACAGCATCAAAGACATATAGAAGTCATATAGAAATTTGCCCTGTCAGAGAGGTCAATAATGGATAAAAATATTGATGTAATAATAGATGAAGACAAAAAAAGCATTTCCAGTAGCTTCTTACAAACCCACTAAGAGATACCGCCTACAAGAGACATCAAGTGCTGTGCAAAAACCAAGAGAAATTCGTAGCGCAATCGTTTGATAATCCAATAATGGCAAATCTGTAGGACCTGACCGCATCCTATATGAAGCACAAAAGGCAGACAGTGTGAAGAAACTACCCTCACTTCTGCAAAGAAGGTTAGTTCGATGTTAGCTCGAGGAATAACATTAGTAGATTCCAAGAAAGTATTTCGAGCTCATACACAAATCAGATAGTGAAACTACGCATAATTTTCGAACTCCATGGAATGGAACTCTCCTCTCTTTTGACAGTATGGAGACTTTTGAGACACTATAGAGTGCCTGAAAAAAATTACAAATATCATCAAGAAGATAATATCATCATGTCCATGACATCATTATTGGACAAATCAATAAGAATACTTCGGAAAGCTTTGTGCAGCATAGTCTCGTTAGCCATTCCCACCTAGGAGAAGGAAAACTTCAAACCTTTTCTGCTTTGCCTTCCCAATAATTCTTTTTCAGAAGCCCAAACAATGTAAAAAGCGTAAAATAAAAATATAATAAAAATATTGGATGGATTATTTGGATGAAACATTTCATGATAGATTTAAACATAGAATTGACGCTAGGTGCTGAAACAAATGTGATACGTACATATATAAAACATAAATCAACAGCAGCATCAAAGTTTTAAAGACAGAAAGTAGTGAATTAAATGCTACGAAAATAAGGGACTGCGTCGACCATGCAACCCTGGCAACCTAGCCATAACGCACTAAGCGAAGTAAGCCTCTAGAGTCCTAGACCATCGGGATGTCCATAAAAAAATTCTTCTGGTCCAAGAGATTCCGCTCGTAGGTAGCATTTAATTTCTCTTTAAAACATTGTCCCCGGTGCTGCTATTTTTATGATTTGGATTTGGATTTTGAGAATCTACATTTCAAA
>JADKLZ010000728.1:13028968-13060628 GCA_021533235.1 Biomphalaria straminea | reverse complement strand
GAAAAACTAGAAAAATCCATTGCAACTGGTGAGCTTTCTGACAGCTACAGAGCAGAAAGGGAACCACTAACACTAGCTGCTACCATGCTAGCAAATCATCCAAGTTCCCCACACAGTCAGATTGTCCTACTAACCGATGCGAAGACAACCCCCCAAGGCTTGCAGAACTCTGGTTTCTCTTGTGTTGAAAACCTCAGAGCAGCACTGACAAATCTCAACAACAGCAGAAAGACCGTTGTTCAGTGGGTGCCAGATCATATTCAAGAAGGCTGACACACTCGCTAAGGATTTACCCTGCACTCTACCTGGAAGAAATGAAGAAATTAATTATAAATAAAATAAATGAGAAATGGACAAGCTCACATCCAAATCACAAGAAAGGTGATGCTTACGAAAAGCTATGCCGACAAGATCAACGTGTAATCTTTCGACTCAGGACCGGACACAACAGAATGCGACAACACATGTACCGGAAGCTCAAAATTGGAACCAGTGATATCTTCCCATGTGGAGTGTCATCAGAGAATGCCGACCATGTCCTCCAAGACTGCGCTCTGTCCCAAGAGGCCCGTCTAAGACACTGGCCGCAAAACACCCCAATAGAAAGAAAACTATATGGAGAGCTCCCTGACTTGGAAACCACTGCGCAGTTCATCTCAGATATTGGTGTAGTGATCTGAACCCTCCAACATAACAATGAGAACGAAGAAAAAGAAGAAGAAACAGATTTTTCTGTTTCCATGAGTGGTTTGAGTGGTTATTTTGAATATCAGTGCATAATCAAATCCATTCAGATCGCTTCTCAGCCTCTGCATGAACATTATCAATTATTATCTATTATTATAGATTCTCTATATAATCTCTTGCAAAAGCCCTGAACGAACAGAAACCATACAAAATATTTTTTGTCCATACGTCGACAATTGACAATTCCTCAAACTTGTCGAGACAGAATCTGTCAGGGAGCACCGTGAGTAGATCCCAGAAGCGCTACAGCCTATCGAGGGCTCTAGTTTTTCCATTTAGATCTCTCCTGAGCTTTTCGTCTCCATGCCCTTATCCCAAGCTGTTGCAGATCTGCTTCAATATCATCAATCCATACCATTCGGGTGGTTTTTGCCTATTGACAATTTTCGCCCTTCTGTTTTCAGACATTCTTTCAAGGTGACCTGCTTTTTTATTTTTTATTATTTATATATTGTATAATTGATCTGTTTCATTGTTCTTCAGTTCCGAAAAATAAAGTAAATTTTCATATGTATTGTTCAGTGTCCAGGTCTCACTTGCTGCTGGTCTTATTATAGTATATCACTATCCTGGTTTTTCTTGATATTGTGTTGCTCTGAAGTAAATGATGGGTCATTTAAAATATTTTGTACTTCCTAGAGATTTGAAATATTGGACATTTGCAATTACTTTGTCTTTGATTTTTATGTCCCTCTGTTTGATTGTCTCTTGTCTTTGGAATGTACTTAGTTTTAGTGTTATTGACCTGATTCCTGCTAGTCGAGATGCTTCTTCTAAAAGTTTCTTTACCCAATAAGGCAAATGTCTTCGACATTAGTAAGGTTTATGTGTATATTTCTTAAAACTCTGTCCAGTGTCAAATTGAAAAGCATCCTTAAAGTAAATCTTGTTTTAATCCTTAATTCCTGTAAAGTTAAATTTCATATTCAAAAATCCTGTAGCGTTCTTAACATCTGGGGGGCTTTTTACCCCTTTCAACTCTCTGGATAGCTGCCTTTATATTCGGGTAAGCCTAGCCTTCCTGCAAGGCAGCAGGTTTAATTTTTATCCACCCATTTTACTTTTTTCTTCGGTACCAACCATATCTGGAAGACTTTCACCTATCCGCCACCAGGGGATGCGCTAGATGGGAGATCAAAGACTCCACAAGAGATGTCACAGGGTGATTAAAATTTATTTTTTTTATCTAGTTTAGTGGCATGATAGATAAAAGACACGAATACGGTGAAAAGCAAATTCGTTTATAATAAGCAATACTGAATAAAGAAAATTTTCTTTTCTCTTTAGAATCCCGTTTTCCTTTTTTTTTTCCCTGCTCTTAAATTTCTTTATTTGACGTATTTTTATGGAATTGTTATTTATTAACAAAATTAAAGGAAGATAAGGAACGAAGCGTTGCTTTTTGTTGGTTAGTTGCTGCTGGTAAGCATGTGAAGTGGGTCAACGCAGTTCAGCAAATTGAAGAAGAGATCAATCGCTGCCACCAAATGTAGTCAGTCTTTCCACCTTTTGTCATCTAGGTTTCCAGTAAGCTCTACATCTAGTTTTCTTAGTGAAGTTTTGGGGCCAGCGTCTTGTACGGGTCTCATTGTATCATTTTATGTACATGGTCAGAATTCTTGGCTAGATTTTTGTTCCGATTTTCACTTTCCGTTTTCTGTGGTTTTTAAGTCGTTTTATATAGGAAGAATCAGTTTTCCAAGTTTTGGAGGATAGGTTTCGTATTGGTAAGCAGCTTGGATGAGTATTGCAGTTCCTCTATTTATCATGCTTTATATATTATGCTTTATCAAGTTGGTGTTTTTTTTTAGGTCCAGTAATCTAGAAATATCTCAAGTTTCCAAAGTGTAGAAAAAGACGCAATCTGGTACAAGATGACAGCAACAGTGATAAAAATATTAAAAATATTATGCCTACTGCTACAGTCCAGACACTCCTGCATAAAATTAGTCGTTTTGGACTATTTTGGACACGTTTGAATTGAGAAAGAATTTTTATTTTTCAATCAAGCCAGCGGTTTCCTCCATAGCTCATGGTAAGTCTTTTTCAGGATGTTGTGTTTATTTCCACAATCTGTGCCATCTAGTTTTTTCATAACGATGTCTTTCCTTTTTTTTTTCTTCCAGGTTACATACAATGCATAAGTATGCATTGCAATAATTTTGTATGTAATTTTGTAGATAAAGATCTAATGTTTATTTTATTGTTTTGTTGTATAATTCTCATTTTATGTTTCAACATATTCTCTGCTAATTAAGGCTTGTTTTTTGTATTCTGGTTTCATTTAGATCGTTTATAACGTTTATGTTATTCACCTCTTTCCATAAGTTTAGTTAGGCAGATGGGATTCTGCCTGATTAAATTTGAAGTAGTTTTTGTTACAATATTGTTATTATATGTACATTTGCACACGTACGTATTAAAATGAGTTCCTCCGTCTTAAACACTAGTTTGAGTAATACAAATAGTCTACATTGCGTCAGAAGTGAAAAAAGCTGTCTAGGCAAACGTTTTTCTAATGATGGCTTTTCTTTTATTTTGAGTCTTTTATCTTCAATTGGAATGCTATAGATCTGTATCAAGGTGAGCTTTTGTTTCAAAGGACCGTTAGCTGGTGCAGATAGTATACAAATAGCCGGATGACTGGGAATATAGATAGTAAGTAAGTTTACAAAACTCTAAATACCGGTATTACTGAAAGTGAAGAGGGAGACCATTAATTGCTATTAAAGAAAATATGGCCAAGACAAAATAAGTGTTTAGATTTAGAGCACATCGAAGAAAACAAGAAAGTTTGATAACAAAACATTATCAGATTATCCAGATGATATGCTATTTGATCATCAGTGGTCGTACATGAAAATGTACAATTAAGACTACTAAATCAAGGACAGAAGTTGACCCTTAGATGTTAGATGCAGCAAGAACCCCGAAAAGGGAAAAAGTCCATGGAAATTAATTTTCCTCATCGACACAGGTGCAAGGTGTAACATTTTTGTCAAGTCAAGAGTTTGAAAAAATCAAAGACAAAGTAAAACGCTTATTCAGCATTTCACTCAAGAATTACAGTAACCATGTCATTTAGGCCTTTGAAGAATACTATTCTAGAAGTGAAAGCAAGCATTTTTAGTTCACAACAGAATTCTACGACGAACGTGAATTTACAGATTTCAGTGCATTTGATCCTTGTAAATGATTCGAATTACGGTGAATTCTATCTGTTGTACACCTTTGATATGTTGTCAGTTGCAGGTGTACTCTAATGAATACATGCAAAGACCATTCAATTTTTCGGTAAGTAATGACTGGTTCTAACCTGGAACCCCCAAGGAAAGAGGAACACATGGCGCCGCGATCTGGAAACAGAAGCCAAGCAGATGGGCAAGACATGGGGACAGTTGGAGAACCGAGATGCCTGGAGAAAGCTGGTTGGTGGCCTATGCCCCAGTAGGGACCACAGGCTGAGATGAGATAAGATGATAATGACTGGTTGGCCAGACACAGCGAGACTGCAATTGAAGTTAGGCCATATTGGGATTCAAGAGACCAGTTAAACTTTATATACAAAGGTCTGAGCTCAGTCCAAGCTTACGTAAATACAAGTCTCTTGTTATTTTCTATTCAATGGTTATATATGTGTTTTTCATCAAAAATAGCATTGTGGTGTTGTTGTAGATGATCAGACTTGTGGGGAATAATTGTTTCTTGCTCCTCTTTGAATTAAGTAGCTGCTAGGAGGAATTCTTTGTTAAATCTTATTCAATTTGTAGTTTATTGAAGTGGTAAATAGGTCTGTGAGCTTTAAGAATAGATTCGTTTTTTTTCTGGGGATGGTGTTTTCTGATATTTTTAATACCGATAAGTATGGCACAAGTTTTGATATGTTGTCAGTTGCAAAGGCTAGAGCTGGAGTGGCTGCCCCCCCCCTTTTTTTGATGCTTATGCTTATGTTACGATACAAGTTACATGTATTATGCAGAAATACAGAAATATCTTTTGAGCTTTTTTTTTTAAATTTTGAATGCCATCGTAGGATTTTTAGATATAGAGTGTAAGCCAATAAGTTCGCTTATGTGGGCTCTTTCGAGGCGGAAACCCCGAAGGGATTCCACAGGCAGAACGCCACATCTATTAGTATCGTTACTGAACACCAAGATAGATGAGGTTGCGTGTCAATGTGTTATGCGCCAAGAGACCCATTGAATATTTTCAGCCTGCTTTTCTTTTGGGTGTGTTTCCATAACTTTGATCATCCATGATCATCTACAAGGAGGCAGGTGTTTTCCGGAGTTTTCTCTCCTAGATGAAATGAATGAAACCCGGGTTTAGAGCGCCCTTTTTGAAAACATTTCCCTATTAAAACCATATCCTCACTGCAATTGATCCACGGTATTCACAGCTAACCCTTATATCAAAAGGTCCGCCACCTGTGGTAGAATGTAGTAGCTCTCCAAGTAGTGTGGAGGCATATAAATGTTTATTAAATGTTAGATCTAGATAAAATAAAGTCATTAAATAAAAAGTCTAAAGTCAAAGTTAGATGATACAAGTTTAATTGCTCATATTTAGAAATTATGTAAATTGATAAACGATCATTCAATGACATAAGTCCTTAAACGTAAACATTAATATTTGCCTAAGTTCTCAAACAAATGAACTATACATATTATAAACATATATGAAAAGTAGCAACAGGGACCAAGTTATGAGAGAGTAGTGAATAAATTGCGACGAAAATAAGGTAGTGCGTCGACCGAGGCTCGAACCAATTACCATGGAAAAGGAAACCGCTTAGCAGTAACGCCGAGCTAACTAAACCTCTAGACCACGGGAGTGTCTTTAAAAAAAACAACAGATATTCTGCTTATAAATGAACCAGACAATTATAACAAATACACTACATATAGACGCAATGAAGTTATTATTATAAATCTAAATGTGAAACTAAGTTCTGATTCAAACGAGCTATAAATTTTCCATCATTTTGGGACCCGAGGGACTTGACCTGCATTTTACGTTATATTTAATATTTAATGTTAAAAACGCTCCTTTGGGGCCCCCTTCAATCCCGGGGGGTGGTGGTGTTAAAATTCTGCCCATCGTAACCCCACCCTAGCTACGCCACAGTGAATTATACATACAATTTATCAGATCATTCGGCAAATTAAACTATAACTCGTGAGCATAGCTAAGGGAGGTGTGTATATATATATATATATATATATATATATTGATGCACGCGCGTTTATGCTTAGGGTCCTTAATTTTTCTTTAAGTAGCAGAAGCTGCTGTAGTTACTGATTCTTTATCAGTATTGAAATCCATTATTTTGGGAAATTAAATTGTTAGTAAACTAGTGTAAATTGTCTTATGACCCCAGAAAGTACTGAATAAACTGAATATAAAGGTGGCCTAGTAGTTGCTGAAATAAAATAGAATGACAATATTAACCACTGATAATTTTTATGTTAGTCTAACATATTGCTTATTTATGATGTGATTGATTATTAATAATTAATAACCCTAATAAATGTTCGAAAAATTATTTGTTTCAAAATAATATATCATTAGAGAATACTTTATAAGTTCAACGAAGGTGATTATTACGTTTTAGTTTTTCTTTTCAGTAAATATCTTACCTGAAAAGAAATGTTGACTTTTAAACCCTTTATAATTTAACGTTATTTTGATCATTCTTGAGGTTGCCACGAGGGCCTATAAAGTGGTCGCGGGCCGCAAAAACACTGTGTTTGACATGCCTGCTTAAATTTTGTTCAATAGGCATGATGTAACTTTATATTTCAAAGTTCTAAACAAAAAATTTAGTGGTCCAATTAGATTGTACTCAATTTTTTTGTTCATTTTTAGGATTTAAGAGGACTTTCTATATTGTGTTATAGTTATTTGCCGATGATTGCGCCCTGCTAGCTCACAATGAAAATGACCTCCATAACGCGGTAAACGAATTTGCCTACGCTGCCGCCTCTTTCGGTCTATCTATAAACCTCGGGAAAACAGAAGTCATGTTCCAGAAGTCACCCAATGAAACATACTCAGCCCCAAGGATTACAGTAAACGGGCATCCCCTTAACGTGGTAGACCACTTCACATATCTTGGTAGCATAGTGTCAAATGACGCCTCACTTTCAAGGAAAGTTGATAACCGTCTGGCCAGGGCCAGTAGCGCTTTTGGACGCCTTCAGGCGAGAGTTTCTAAGAACAAATCGCTCCGCCTACCTACAAAAATAAATATCTACCAGGCGGTGGTTCCCTCAACCCTTCTATATGGCTCTGAGACATGGACACTATATAGAAAACAGTTAAGACTCCTTGAGCGCTTTCACCAAAGGTGCTTGCGCTCCATCATGGACATACGATGGCAAGACCGCACTACAAACAGCGATGTCCTTGCGAACGCCGGTATAGACAGTATAGAGGGACTTCTTATGATCCGACAGCTACGCTGGGCAGGGCACGTATCCCGTATGGGAGACGAACGTATGCCAAAGGCAGTCTTTTTTGGTGAGCTAAAAGGTGGTCGACGTAACAGAGGCGCCCCACGGAAACGCTTCAAAGACCAGCTTAGGCGTCAACTTTCCTTGGCTGACATAGAAGAGAGCACCTGGCTGCATGCGACACAGTTGGAGGTCACTCACAAAGGCCGCGGGAAACACATTTGAGACCAAAAGAAAATCTGCCGCCGAGGACAAACGCAGACGACGAAAAGAAAACCTAAACCGACCACCTGCGGACAATGGTTTTGCTTGCCCTGGATGTGGCAAAATATGTAGGTCACAGTTGGGACTGCACAGCCACGGGAAACACTGTATTCCTCACTAATCTTCGGACTCGAAGACAAGCCTATTAATGGTTTCTCAATATTAAATCGTTCATCATCTACTAAATATACCGGTATAAGAGTCTCATCCGCTCGTAACAAGTGGCGCCCAATGTAAAGGTAAAACCCATGTATCCCTCTAAACATATAGTTGATCAACTGTCAACATACATTAGAGATATTAAATTTAAAGTCTATATCTAGTTACAGGATACTATTTGATTAGACTAATAATAATAAAGCTTGTCTTCGGATCTGAAGACTAGAGAGGAGTTCAGTATTTCCAGTGGATGCACAGCCCCAGCTGTGACCTACATACTTTACCACATCTAGGGCAAGTTCGATTCGACTATAAGTAATGGAATAGAAAATGGCGGACAAGGCTGAGGTAGCAGTTTTTTTTGTTGTTTTTTTTGTTTTTAGTTTTAGGCACATCGGCGCAGTATACGCCATGTCGTGCCCGCAGTCCCTTAAGGACTACTCTCCCTCTATAAAAAGGTCAAAGTCCATACAATTAACTCATTAAAAACAAGGTCTATTTACAGTTAAAATAGCACAGGTAAAAATTTCGATATTTGATAAAAATGTAGTGTAAATAGTATGTGTCTACAGACTCACAAATAAGATCCACGTAGACAACCCCACCTCCCGGATAAAGCCCAGTACCTTCCCAGGGTCGACAGTATGAAACAGTATTTTTAAGTCAGTGGCTATAAAAAAAACTTATCCCTGACATCCTGGTATCTGGGGCAGTTAATGAGGATATGTTCCACTGAGAAGCGAAAATAACAATACCGGTACTCACAAAGTGGGGGCTCCTCTCTCTTCAGAACGAAAGAGTGTGTGATGTAGGTGTGGCCCATCCTAAGTCTAGACATGGTCGTGCTACCACGCCTTGTCAGACCCTTAGATGTGGGCCGCCACCGTACATCCGCCACGATCTGCCTGAGTCTGTTGTGAGTCTCAGCCTCCCATCGGTCCTGCCACTCTTGATAGGTGGCAGTGGCAATACTTTGTCTCAGGTCCGAGTAGGGAATTTGGGTTCCTGACACTGTTTGATTTAGGGCTTTTTTTGCTTCTCTGTCTGCGGCTTCGTTTCCCTCTATGCCAACATGGGAGGTGACCCAGATGAAGGTGACATCCCTATGGCTGGCTGTTATTTGGTCCAACAGCTTTAGGCACATATGTACCTATGTACCAATGAAATGTCAGTCTTCATCCGCCCCAAAGCAGATTTCGAGTCGGAGAAGATTATAAATTTTCTCCTTTCTGATGCTTTAACGGCCATAAGTGCAAGCGACAGTGCATGCAATTCGGCCGTAAAGATGGAGCATCCATCAGGGAGTCTACGGGAGATTGTTTTGCTCCGAAAGGAGCAGGCACATGAGACCTTTCCATCCATTTTGGATCCGTCAGTGTAGATGGTGCCACAATCTAAGTAGATCTCCTGCAGTTCTTTAAAGTGGACTTGTAATAGGGTTGGGTCTGTGTTTTCTTTTTTAAAATTAAGGAGGGATAAATTTAATGTGGGTTTATTAGTTAGCCAAGGAGGATATTGTGGGGTTTCTATTTTAGAAATTTGTCAATGGGTGGGGTTAAATTTTGGATGGATTCTCTCATTCGAAGGCCTAACGGCTGTATGACGTTAGGCCTTCGAATGTATAGTTCAGCATCTGTGGGATAGAATACGGGGTCAAAAGCAGGGTTCGTGTGGTTGGATTTTAGCTTTACTATGTACTGCATTGCAAGCTTTTTCATCCTTATGTCCATGGGGAGCTCTCCAGCCTCCACATGTAGACTCTGAATTGGTGACGTGCGGAACGCGCCGAGACAGAGACGCAGGGCAGCATTTTGGATTGGTTCGAGTATTTTCAGATAAGACTTCCTTGCTGCTCCATATATCATGGATCCATAATCCAACTTGGATCGGATTAAACTTCGATACAGCAGCAGCAAGGTGTCTCTGTCAGCCCCCCAGTCCGTATGGCTGAGTACTCTAAGTATGTTTAACGACTTTTGACATTTCTTCTTAAGTTCCTTAATGTGGGGAAGAAAATTAAATTTGGAGTCAAGGGTGAGGCCTAAAAATTTTAGAGTTTTTACAACGGGGAATTTATTTTTGTTTATAAATAATTCAGGATCTGGGTGGAGCCCCCTTAAATTACAGAAATGCATACTAACTGTTTTGGAGTTCGAAAATTTAAAACCATTATCATTAGCCCAATTTTGAATTTTGTTTAAACTTAACAGTAATTTTCTTTCTAAGGTGTTCATGTTTTTCCCATAAGTAAAAGTCCTCAACATACAGAGAGCACTCTATGCCAGGGTACAGAGCATTTATGATGCTGTTAATTTTAATGTTGAACAGGGTGACTGACAGAATGCTGCCCATTTCCTGTTCTAAGGTGTCAGAATTGGAGGTGCCCACTCGGACCTTAAATTTTCGATCCTTCAGGAATTCCCCTACAAAACGGGGGAGGTGTCCCTTAAGCCCCATAAGCTCCAGGTCACGTAGAATGCCATGTTTCCAGGTCGTGTCATAGCCCTTTTCTATATCGAAGAATACAGCTACTAGATGTTCTCGCCTGAGTAGAGGATTTCTGATGTAGGCTTCCATCCTTACCAGGTTTTCGGTTGTTGTCCGCCCCTACCGGAATCCGCACTGGTATTTGGAGATCACTTTATTCCTCTCCAGGTACCTGAGATGAACTCCAAATGAAAAACAGGGCAGGGAGACCTCAGGTCTCCCGTACTGCCCTGGAAATGAACTCTGCTGTGCGGCGTAGTGCCTCAAAGCTTCCATACAAAGTGAGTTGCTCACCGGATACGTCTCCCCGCAGCTCGCGGAGCTGCGGACACTCTTGCAAGACGTGCACCACCGTCTCTTCTGAATCCCCGCAGTGTCGGCAACGGGCATCAAAATTGGGCCGGAACCGTGCGAAATACGCACCTATGGGACAGTGTCCCGTACGCCACTGTGCAATTGTGGTCTGCTCCGACCTTTTTAGCCTCCACCACGGGTCTCCTCGATCTGGGTGGCGCATGTGCTGCCAGACTCCCCTGGCATTTTTGGACTCATCCCAGGATTTCAACCATCGTTCATGTACCCACTCTCGGATTTGGGTCGTGGCCTGTTGAAACGTACATGGCGCTTCGAAAGTGGGCACGGCCAGCGCTCCTTGTCTTGCCAGAGCATCAGCCGCGGCATTGCCCCTCACGCCGCAGTGCGAGGGCACCCACTGCATATAAGTGACAACTCCAATAAGTAGGCGGATGTTATTTGCGGCGCCTAATGCCTCTTCAACCAGTTCGGATTTTCCCCCTAAGCCGGCCATGGCTTGGAGGCAGGACAGTGAATCGGTAACCATTACAACGGTAGTCGCAACGGTTTGCTTTTCACTCAACTTTTGGAGAATGTGTTTTAGGGTTACATTTATCGCCGTGATTTCGGCGTCAAAGCTACATGCAGCGAGGCCGCATGTGCCTGACAGCCTGTCTGGTTCGGTATCTGGGTAGCTGATATAGGCCCCATACCCAGCTCTAACGGGGTCCTTCAGGACCGACCCATCTGTGTAGCAAAATATGGCATTGGGAGGGTAGGTCTTTAATGTGGCCAGTGCCATTTTTCTAAGTAAATCCGGGGGTATGTGTCGCTTTGTGGCCCCCTCCATCCCTTGGATGGTGAAATTTATGGGAGGGGTGGGCAATCTCCTCCAGGGCGGGCACGTACTTATCCTTCTAATGGGGACTCGATCAGTGGAGAGCCCAGCTTGTGCACTCAAATTTTCCGCGACGTGCATAAAGGACTGCCGTTTGATCCGTCGTTTTGCTCTCCACTGAGTTACTAAGGTGTGAGTCGGTAGCCCTGGTTCGCCCCTTTTATAGCGTTCCAGGGCTGTTAGTACGGCGCGCTCTCTCCTCAAGTTTAGAGGAGCCACGTTCGACATTATTTCTGCAGCGGAAATTGGGCTCGTTCTATAGGTGCCGCAAATGAATCTCAGCGCTTGGGCCTGTACACGGTCGAGTGATTCGAGGGCTGTCTTGCTTGCGTACACCTGCACGGGCAGGGAGTACTCAATTTGGGACCTGACAGCCCCTGTGTACAGTGTGCGGAGCATGTCAGCTCGGGCACCCCACTTGGTACTGGCTAGCTTTCGTAATAACCCTAACTTCTCCGAGGCTTTCCTTTCCACTTCCTGGATGTGCAAGTGCATTGAGAGCTTACGATCTAGGGTGATGCCTAGATACTTTGGCGTATTTTCGCGCTGGAGTCGCAGCCCACCGAGTTGAAGCTCGAATGGGGCCGCAAGAATGTCGATTCCCAGGCTGAATTGGAGGTGCCCACTCTGACCTGAAATTTTCGGTCCTTCAGGAATTCCCCTAGAAAACAGGGGAGGTTTCCCTTAAGTCCTATAAACTCCAGGTCACGTAGAATGCCATGTTTCCAGGTCGTGTCATAGGCCTTTTCTATATCGAAGAATACAGCTACTAGATGTTCTCATCTGAGTAGAGCATTTCTGATGTATGCTTCCAGCCTTACCAGGTGGTCGGTTGTTGTCAGCCCCTGTCGGAATCCGCACTGGTATTTGGAGATCACTTTATTCCTCTCCAGGTACCAGACCAGCCTACTGTTTATCATTTTTTCCATGGTTTTGCAGATGCAGCTTGTCAGTGCTATTGGTCGATAGTTATCTGAGTCAGAGCCGTCTCTTCCCGGTTTAGGTATAGGTATAACTGTGGCTTTCCTCCAGCTGTTTGGGAAAGCGCCTGTTTGCCACACACAGTTATAGACCTCTAGCAGGACTGCCAATGAGAGTTCGGGAAGGTGCTTGAGGAACTGGTAATGAATTTCATCTTCTCCAGGTGCTGTGTCATGTGACTTGTCCAGCGAATCCCTCAGTTCCTCGAGCGAGAACGGTTTGTTGTAGGCTTCATTATTCTCTGACCTGAAGTCAATGGGATGTCTTTCCTTTGTCTAGCCTTTGCTCTAGCTATCCTAAATAACTAGGTTTTCCTGGGAAGGATTCTTTATGAATGCAGCCAGTCGTTTTTTCCTATAGTCAATAGCACTTTTACAAGCTGTATCAAACCATGTTTCGCTGGGCCGTTTTGGATTTGCGGAGGTTAGGGGGACAACTTTCCTGGCAATGTCGAGTAGCTTAATAGCAAAAATATCAGCTGGGTTCTGCTCATCGAGGATACTTTCTGTGATATCCTCTGAGCATCTTTTTTGGAATTGCTCCCAATCGGCCTTGTTCAATTTCCACCGCTGAGGTCGTCCCACTGAGGGGAGATTGTTAGTAATGATTATTGGGAAGTGGTCACTTCCCCGTATTACTAACTGACCATTTGAAGTCGTCCAGAAGTCCGGGGACGCATACGGTGAGGTCAATGCACGTGAGGGATCTAGTTCCTGTGTGCAAGTAGGTCAGTGAAGCATGACCACAGGGCTTTCTGGTTTCTTTGGAGGAAAGTTCTTGGGCGGAGTTTGTGTTTTCTTCTGAGTTGGAGGAGGAGGAGGGGGTGGGGTCAATGTGTCCGTCTGTGTGGCTATGGATCTTCCTATCTTAGCCGCAGCCTGGGCGTACGTCTTTGTCAAGCCGAATTGGCCCTTGGGTAGGGCCAATACAGCTGATTTCGCCTGGCTGAAGGTGCATCCATTTCTTGCCTTGTACTCCTGCACGCCAACCTTGGAGTAGGCTGAGTGGCTAGCTTGACAGTTCGGGTATTTGAACTGGGCTGTACAGCCCTTGTCCTCATGACCCTCTCCGGCACATCTAGCACACACACTGTTCCTCTTGCAGACTGCCGCGCCGTGTCCATAACCCTGGCATTTGAAGCGCTTTGTAATGCGCCGGGCTTTGGTGACTCCTTCAATACCCTCCACTATTTCCTTCTCGGAACATTCCAGTATGTCCCTAGAGCTGATTACACCTCTGCTGGTGTTCAGACTCGTGTGGCATGAGTTCCACTTGGAGATCACAGAGTCTTCTGCATTTTAAAAGCCCATCAGAGTGTACCTTGCTTTCCACTTCTACGAGTAGTTCATTTGATCTGTGTAGCTTAGATACACCCTTGGGCTCTCCCACTACCGACTTGAGTCCCTTGTAAATGAAAAAAGGGCTCAACTTTGTCAGGCTTTTCCCCTCCTCTGTGCACATGACCACCAGAAATGATGGCCAGCTAGGACAGCTTTTTGTGGATAAAGCCCAGTACCTTCATGACTTTTATTCGGTGACCTTTTTCGATTTTTGTTTGGTTGGAGAGGAGGACACCCCCTCTTTGGGGGGGGGGTCTTTCTCTCTGGAGAGGGGAGATCTCTCTGGTTAGAGTGGAGGCTATTTCCTCCTCCCTCACCACGGGCATCCTCCTCTCCATTTTGAGTTCTCTCCTTAGGGAGTCGGTCAACCTCTATTTCTGTAGAGGTTGGGGTGTCTGGCTGGGTTCTCTGAGGAGAACCCGTGTCAGACATAATGTCTCCGGGTCCCCCGGAGTGTCGGTTTTGACATGCTGTTCGGTCTCCATGCTTTCATCAGCGAGCACATAGAACCTGTTCTTTAGCATGAAAACAGGGTTTTCTTGTCTCTTCGGAGATAAGTTCTTAGTCGGAGAAGTTCTTAGTCGGTGTTTTCTTCTGAGTTGGAGGAGGAGGAGGAGGAGGAGGGGGTGGGGTCAATATGTCCGTCTGTGTGGCTGAGGATCTTCCTATTTTAGCTGCAGCCTGGGCGTACGTCTTTGTTAAGCCGAATCGGCCCCTGGGTAGGGCCAATACAGCTGATTTCGCCTGGCTGAAGGTGCATCCATTTCTTGCCTTGTACTCCTGCACGGCAACCTCTTGTTTCCACACAGGGAAGTCCTTGGAGTAGGCCGAGTGGCCAGCATTACAGTCCGGGCATTTGAACTGGGCATTGTCCTCATGACCCTCTCCGGCACATCTAGCACACACAGTGTTCCTCTTGCAGACTGCCGCGCCGTGTCCATAAATCTGGCACTTGAAGCACCTCATAGGGTTAAGAATGTAGGGCCTCACTGGAACTCGTATGTAACCTGCCTTCACGTACTCTGGCGGTGTCCTCATTCCGAATGTGAGGATAATAGTGGCGGTCTTGACCTCCTCACCATCCCTGCGCCTTGTAATGCGCCGGGCATGGGTGACTCCTTCAATACCCTCCACTATTTCCTTCTCGGAACATTCCAGTAAGTCCCTAGAGCTAATTACACCTCTGCTGGTGTTCAGACTCTTGTGTGGCACGACTTCCACTTGGAGATCACAGAGTCTTCTGCATTTTAAAAGCCCATCAGAGTGTACCTTGCTAACCACTTCTACGAGTAGTTCCATTGTCTTGTGTAGCTTAGATACACTCTTGTGCTCTCCCACTACCGACTTGAGTCCATTGTAGATGAAAAAAGGGCTCAACTTTGTCAGGCTTTTCCCCTCCTCTGTGCACATGACCACCAGAAATGATGGCCAGGTAGCACAGCTTTATATGGCCTCATCCTTTCTATCACCAATTCGACGTGTCTTGCCCAGACATAGGTCTGGGGCAAGTAGTTTTTTTGTTCTTTTTTTTTATCCATAGGGGTTTAATATTAGATCGACACCGGTGCTCCCCACCCGCCATCGAGTCCAACAAGGGGACGGGCCATTCGGATGTCCAGAATGAGCCCGCCAGGGGTACACAGGTGCTATACTCAGTCAGCTGCTGAATTGGACTGTGTTCGATACAGTAGCTGGCTAATTGACCCTCTAGCCACCGCCCTCCAACATAGGTCGAGGACCTATGCTGGTAGCTCGGCATGACTAGCCGTCTGGGCCTCAGGTCTAGGGGAACTCGGAGCCACAGTATTGTGTTTCGGTGGTCCATCCTCAGATAGTCACCCACTCAAACACCATGATCTCTTTATCCCCCCTTACCCGTCGCAGTCCACGGCAAACGGACTGGTCCAGGATATTGTGAGGTTTTAAAGATAAGGAGACAGAGTGATGGTTAATGAAGGCAGACTGCGAGTAACAGGAGGCAGACACAATGATAGAAAAGAAGTAGGGCACTTTTGAGCTCCAAAAGTGCTAAGGAAAGAGGAGCGCAGTTTAACGTCATGTCTCGGGACGCGAAGTTACTCTGTACCCTAAGTTCGTTATGTCAGATCATGTGCAAGAAGTACGACAAAAAGATGGCAACAACGAAATGGGGCGCCAAGGCAAAGGTGCTAAGGACGGAGAACGGCTGCCCACTCAGACGCCTAGATCTAGCAATTTTGAAACGTTTTCGCACGGGACACTGATAGGAGCCTACTTTGCTGGGATAAGATAGAACCACGATCCCAGATCTCGACACTGCCACACAGGAGACCAGAAAGTATAACACATCCTTAACCACTATAGGGTACCCAGAAACATATTTGAAGATACGACTAATCTTGTAACAGAACTGGTACATTTTGGGGGTTTTGTCATGTACGGAGGCAAGCAAATTTTACAGAATGTTCTCAGATACCTGGACCATGCTATAAACAAGTGCATGGAGGCTTACTAAAGGAGGACGGGTGGTAACATACAACATGCAAAAGTCCACCGTCTTCAGCATCAAGTTCCATTTGGCTTCCTTGAACACAATCTGGACTTCTCTGTCAATTCTCAGCAGTGGACCAATCATGTGTTGGGAACAGAGCTTGTAGATGATTTTCATAGTATAATGGTCCATCATCAACTGCATCAGGTTTTGTTGGACTCATGACCACTATAAGGGCTTCTCTCTCTAGTATTGGCAGATGGACAAACTTCTTTTGGGGTGCAGACCTTACTGATAACTCTCTTGTAAATATATCTCAAATCCTTCATCAGGTTTTAGTTGGATTACTACCAGGCTTCTCTCGCTGGTCTTGGCATATATACGTCTGTTGAATCTAGATCTTGTTAGTAGATTTCTTGGTGTTAGCATTCCTCCTGGAGGGCTCCTCGTGTACATTTCTTAGGAAACACCTGAAGCAATTATTAAGCTTTTAATTACCGGGTACCTTCGTCGGCACTTGCAGATTGACAGATGTTTTTAATGTCCTCAGCAATAGGATTGTACGTAGACCCAATGTTGTCTTGATCTGTCTTGCTGATTGAGATGCTCATATCAGGTACATCTGCAGTCAAAGCTTCTCTTATTTCTTCATCTTGGGAGCCACACTAGTAAGGATTATTGTCAGATTGACAGACTGCACCATCTTCCCAAGCATCGCTGTTGTAATTGCCTGTTTCGTCACAGCCTTGGGCGGGTTTGACGTTCAACAAAGGTGTAGTTCCTCCATCATTCAAGTCACTTTCGTTGCACAGGGTATCTACTACCTCGACCACAGTTTTCAACATGGGGCTCGTCACTTCTTTTACAGAGTTATTCATCTGTTCATGCCTGATACAGGTCTGTTCGTTGGGTATTTTCTGTGTCCAAATCGCCCTTCTCTTCCACAAGGTTTTCCCTGAGGTGGTTTTCTATGGTTTCCTGCTTCTACTTGTATTCAGCCTTTGCTCGTGGAGCTTTAACTTCAGTTCTTTCAATGCCATATCGTCCATCACTTTTAGCGCAGCCATAGTAGATTCACTTTTGAGACCAGTTGCAACGATTTGCACAAACCAGGCTCTCTGCAAACTGCTCCACATGTCACTACCAACTCAAAAACTTAACTCAGTGCTCCAAAATGACATAACACTTGTCTAGCGCTGGCCTGTGTAGTTTGTATCAGTTGGCTACACACAGAGACAATTTCCCCTTCCGCATCACCACCAGTTATAACAATACATTTGATAAAATGTCATGAAAAAGAGATTTGTAAGTAGAATCAATATCATTGTAATGTTGTGTAATCAATTTCAGTAAATACCTAACTGTATTAGGGTTCACAAGAAGGAACAATTTTAATTTGGATTTTGTTTTTGGGGTAAAGAGTTACCATACCTGGTGACACAAACCTAGTGACATATCTGGCTTATAAAATCAATCTTTTTCGAAATGGATTATATATATAAGTTATTACAACACTACAGAGTAATAAAAAATGAGTATTTATAAATGAATAACCTATGCATGAACATTATCACCATATTGTTAATTATCACATTTTAGCCATAAATAAGTCAAATTATTTTTTTTTTCAGTAGAAATAGACACAGGAAGAATAAACAATATTTTCAATATCTACTTTTTAAATGAATATTTTAATGAATATACGGTAAAAATAATTGTTATACATAAAAAAGACAAACATTCTAATAAACATGTGAAAAAGGATCCAATATGGCTGTCAATAAATGGATCTTATTCTAGTTTTTACTTCATGTTAAAGATAATCTAAAATTAGGCTTATATCAAAGAGATCAATAAAAACATTCTACAATTACAAAGAATAACAATAAAGAAGGAAATCTTACATAATAAATTACGTAATGTTTTACAAAGGTCTGAACATTGTACTGGTCATTTTGAAATTGATTTCATCTAAAATAAATGAAAACTGTTGCAATCTCTCAGGTGTAAAGTTGATGTAAATATCATCTAGTTCTGGCAGCACTTTGACTTCTGTAAATATACAATTGTACTCTATTCATTAAATTAAGCAAATTTGAAATAATAATAAACATATAAGTAGCTATAATTGGTTGGTGAAAACAGAAGCAGAGAAAAAAATTAAAAGTACCGAACACAGAGGAGCACAGTTTAGCGTCAGAAATATAGTTCCCTGTTCCAAACACATTCTCATGTGGAGTTTTTTTTATCTCCCATCGAGCGCCTCTCCAGGTGGCGGATAGGGGAATGCCCTCCAGATATGGTGGGTACCTGGGTCTGGGGAGGACCAAAATCAAACCTGCTGCCTTGCGGGAAGTGGAGGGATCCACAAAGGCTAGGGCACCTTACCAGAAAATAAAGGCAGCTATCCTGAGAGCTGAAAGGGGCAGCCCCCCCCACCCCCCAGATGGTTATGCACAGGGCTAACAAATCGGTCATATAAAAAAAATATTGTTTCAAAAGCCTCTACACCAGAGTTGGGCAAATTACGAACCGCTGGCCACATGTGGCCCACCGAAGTGTTTTATGTGGCCCACGAAAACCTAAAAAAAATCAAGTGTGCCCACACATTACACATAAAAAAATGCAAATATATTAAAAATAAAAAAGTGTAAATATCTATAGAAATTATTTAAAACTTTTGATTCTTATCACTTATAATGAAGAGGCTAAAGAAACATTGTCTCTAAACGTCCTTCTAAAAATTTTAAGTAAATGAAGATTATATTTAATAGCAATATTTCGATTAATTCAGTTAAAGAAATAAGCCAAGGCCAGTATTTATCCATTGCTATGAAGAACTGTGAAGAAAGAGTTGGGTTTGGCTTATACAAGATGGCAAGGGTAACAACTGATGGAGCTTTGACTGAGAAAAACAACCTTTTTAATAAAAAAATAATTATTCCAACCATAAACTAGTAACTGGAAAGTTTACACAAAGCTACATTAAAATTCAAATAAAAATAGTCAGATTAGGGGGCCCACGGTTGTTAGGGGCCTCATATATGTAATACATTTAAGAGAAGGAATAGTGAAACTTGTACTTAATGGTAATGTTCCAAGTACACTAGGTCCTTAATAAATTCCATAATTTAGCTTTTTCCCTTATTTTGTATTTTTCTATTTTAATTGGGACCATCAAATTCAACTTCACGTATTGCCTCCATAGTGTTATCTAGTGTCAGAACAAATGGACAATGACAAAATAACAAAAAAAATTTGTGAAATTAGTTCAAGAAATTGCTAACTCTTGTTTTAATTCCTCATATATATATATATATATATATATATAATATATATATATATATATGTGCAGCCCACCTAGTCCCCAAATTTTATTAATGTGGCCCTCGGTTAAAAAAGGTTGCCCACCCCTGCTCTACACACAAGAAAACCCAGACAGATCTCAACGGAAAACGACCTAGGCCTGGAAAATGAAATGATTTTTGTTTTGCGACATGGAATGTGCTAAGCCTTTATAGAGCAGGTGCGCTAGCCAAGCTTACTGAAGTGTTAAAGAAATATAGGATACCCCTTATAGCCCTACAGGAAATCAGGTGGAAAGACTCAGACATTCTCAGAACCAAGGAGTATACTATATTTTATAGTGGTGGAAGCACTAACAACTTAGGTACAGGTTTTGCTGTTAAAAAGGAAATGGTAAGTAATGTCATTGGATTCAAACCTGTAAGTGATATACTCTGCTCACTGCGTATGAAAGGAAAATTCTTCAACATATCATTTATCAATGTTCATGCCCTTACTGAAGATACAGATTATAACACAAAAAAAGCCTTCTATGATGGACTGGAAAGAATTTATGATTAAGCACCAAAGCATGACATCAAAATAGTCCTAGGAGATTTCAATGCAAAAATTGGAAAAGAACCAGCATTGAAACCAACCATTGGCAAAGAAAGCTTACACGAAGAGACTAACAATAATGGCATAAGATAGTGGATTTTGCATCAGGAAAAGGAAAGTCTATCTGCAGCACAAAATTCCAACATAAGAATATTCACAAGGTAACCTGGATCTCACCTGATGGCAACACCCAGAATCAAATAGATCACATACTCATAGATAAGAGGCATGGATCAGATATACTAGATGTAAGAAGTTTCAGGAGCAAATGCTGATTCAGACCACCTACTAGTAAAAGATAAACTTAGACAAAGAATAAGTACCATAAAAAATTACCAAAGAAAGAGAGCACAGCAATATGATTGTCAAAAACTCACAAAGGACCCACTTGTGGCAGAAACTTATAGAATTGCACTCCAAAAGCACCTAACAACATTTAAAAGCAAAGCGAAAATAACATAAATGAACACTGGGAATTAATAAAGCATGCTATCAAAAGAACAGCAGAAGTAGTTGGCTTTAAACAAAAGAACTAGAGATTGAGATAGTATGATGAATGCAGAAAAATGATAGAAGAGAAAAACAATGCTCAGATGATAATGCTACAAAGAGAAACCAGAAACACAAGACAGCAATACAATGAAGCAAGAAGAAGGGCCTCAAAAGTTGTAAGAAATAAAAATGGGAATGGAAAGGAAAAGTCCAAGATTACTCAAATTGAGGAACTAGTAAAGGAGGGAGATATCAGAGGAATGTATATGAAAATTAAAAATGAAAAGAACAGATTTCAAGCTAGATCACACATGTGTGAGAACAAATATGGTCAGCGTATTACAGAAAACAGCAGGGTCACTGAGATATGGGATTAATACTTTAAGGAGATCCTAAATACCACTGAAGATGGCGACAATGGAGAATATGAACTGTCACATGGAGGACCAGATCCCTTAGTGAACCCACCAACACTCTATGAAACATCAGAAATAATAAAGACCATGAAGAACCACAAAGCATTGGGACAGGACCAAATTACAGCAGAACTAGTTAAATATGGAGGGAAAGAAAGACTTACATCCCCAAATACACAGACTAATATCAAGAATTTGGGAAGAAGAAGTAATACCAACAGAATGGGAAACGGCTCTTATAACCCCATTACACAAAATAGGAACCAAGCTTAAGTGCTGTAATTACAGATGAATACTAAATGTGACTTATAAAATCCTGTCTAGTCTTATAACAAAGAGGCTTGGAAAATATTCAGAAGAAATCTTAGGTGACTACCAATGTGGTTTCAGACCCAATAAATCCACAACCGATCACATCTTCACACTAAGATGTATACAGTATACTAGAACAATGCCATGAATACAACATACCTATCCACCAACTCTTTATAGACTCTTTATAGAATAGCTTATGACAGTATCAGAAGGAAATCTACATGATATTGGAATACCAAACAAGCTGACAAGACTTATAATTTAGTTTTAGGCACATTGGCACAGTATAGGCCATGTGGTGCCCGTAGTCCCTTAAGGGACTACCATTCCTCTATAAAAAGGTCAAGGTCCATAAAATTAACTCATTAAAATCAAGGTCTATTTACAATTAAAATAGTACAGGTAAAAATTTAAATATTTGATAAAAATCTAGTGTAAATAGTATGTGTCTACAGCCTCGCAAATCAGATCCTCACAGACAACCCCACCTCCCGGATAAAGCCCAGTACCTTCCCAGGGTCGACAGTATTGAACAGTATTTGTAAGTCAGTGGCTATAAAAAACTTCTCCCTGACATCCTGGTATCTGGGGCAGTCAATGAGAATATGTTCCACTGTGAGGCGAGAATCACAATTTCTCACAAAGTGGAGGCCCGTCTCTCTTCAGCACAAAAGAGTGTGTGATGTAGGTGTGGCCAATCCTGAGTCTAGACATGGTCGTGCTACCACGCCTTGTCAGACCCTTAGATGTGGGCCGCCACCGGACATCCGCCACGATCTGCTTGAGTTTGTTGTGATTCTCAGCCTCCCATCGGTCCTGCCACTCTTGATAGGTGGCAGTGGCAATACTTTGTCTCAGGTCCGAGTAGGGAATTTGGGTTCCTGACACTGTTTGGTTTAGGGCTTTCTTTGCTTCTCTGTCTGCGGCTTCGTTTCCCTCTATGCCTACATGGGAGGGGACCCAGATGAAGGTGACATCCCTATGGCTGGCTGTTATTTGGTCCAACAGCTTTAGGCACTTATGTACCAATGGAATGTCAGTCTTCATCCGCTCCGAAGCTTGCAATGCAGATTTGGAGTCGGGGCAGATTATAAATTTTCTCCTTTCTGATGCTTTAACGGCCATAAGTGCAAGCGACAGTGCATGCAATTCAGCCGTAAAGATGGAGCATCCATCAGGCAGTCTATGGAAGATTGTTTTGCTCTGAAAGGAGCAGGCACATGAGACCTTTCCATCCATTTTGGATCCGTCAGTGTAGATGGTGCCACAATCTCCGTAGATCTCCTGCAGTTCTTTAAAGTGGACTTGTAATAGGGTTGGGTCTGTGTTTTCTTTTTTAAAATTAAGGAGGGATAAATTTAATTTGGGTTTATTAGTTAGCCAAGGAGGATTTTGTGGGGTTTCTATTTTAGAAATTTGTCAATGGGTGGGGTTAAATATTGGATGGATTCTCTCATTCGAAGGCCTAATGGCTGTATGACGTTATGCCTTCGAATGTATAGTTCAGCATCTGTGGGATAGAATACGGGGTCAAAAGCAGGGTTCGTGGGGTTGGATTTTAGCTTTACTATGTACTGCATTGCAAGCTTTTTCATCCTTATGTCCATGGGGAGCTCTCCAGCATCCACATGTAGACTCTGAATTGGTGACGTGCGGAACGCACAGAGACAGAGATGCAGGGCAGCATTTTGAATTGGTTCAAGTATCTTTAGATAAGACTTCCTTGCTGCTCCATATATAATGGATCCATAATCCAGCTTGGATGGGATTAAACTCCGATATAGCAGCAGCAAGGTGTCTCTATCAGCCCCCAAGTCCGTATGGCTGAGTACTCTAAGTATGTTTAACGACTTTTGACATTTCTTCTAAAGTTCCTTAATGTGGGGGAGAAAATTAAATTTGGAGTCAAGGGTGAGGCCTAAAAATTTTGTAGTTTTTACAACGGGGATTTTCTTTTTGTATATAAATAGTTCAGGATCTGGGTGGAGCCCCCTTAAATTACAGAAATGCATACTAACTGTTTTGGAGTTCAAAAATTTAAAACCATTATCATGTGCCCAATTTTGAATTTTGTTTAAACTTAACTGTAATTTTCTTTCTAAGGTGTTCATATTTTTCCCGTAAGTTTGTCATCAACATACAGAGAGCACTCTATGCCAGGGTACAGAGCATTTATGATGCTGTTAATTTTAATGTTGAACAGGGTGACTGACATAATGCTGCCCATTTCCTGTTCTAAGGTGTCAGAATTGGAGATGCCCACTCTGACCTGAAATTTTCGGTCCTTCAGGAATTCCCCTAGAAAACAGGGGAGGTTTCCCTTAAGTCCTATAAACTCCAGGTCACGTAGAATGCCATGTTTCCAGGTCGTGTCATAGGCCTTTTCTATATCGAAGAATACAGCTACTAGATGTTCTCATCTGAGTAGAACATTTCTGATGTATGCTTCCAGCCTTACCAGGTGGTCGGTTGTTGTCAGCCCCTGTCGGAATCCGCACTGGTATTTGGAGATCACTTTATTCCTCTCCAGGTACCAAACCAGCCTGCTGTTTATCATTCTTTCCATGGTTTTGCAGATGCAGCTTGTTAGTGCTATTGGTCGATAGTTAGCTGGGTCAGAGCCGTCTCTTCCCGGTTTAGGTATAGGTATAACTGTGGCTTTCCTCCAGCTGTTTGGGAAAGCGCCTGTTTGCCACACACCTAGCAGGACTGCCAATGAGGGTTCGGGAAGGTGCTTGAGGAACTGGTAATGGATTTCATCTTCTCCAGGCGCTGTGTCATGTGACTTGTCCAGCGAGATCATCCACACACAGAGAGCACTCCATGACTGGGGCCTGAGCCTTTATAATGCTGTTTATTTTAAATTAAAAAGGTTACTGAAAGAATGCTGCCCTGGGGTACACGTGCACCCATGTCCTGGTCAGAAGTGGAGTTGCCCACTCAAAACGGAAATTTCCGGTCCTTTAGGAATTCCTTCACAAAGCAGGGAAGGTGTCCCTTAAGCCCCATAATCTCCAGGTCCCGCAGAAGGCCATGTTTCCAGGCTGTATCGTGGGCCTTTTCTATATCGAAATACAGGTACTAGATGTTCTTCTCTAAGGAATGCATTCCTGATATAAGATTCCAGCCTTACCAGGTGGTCAGTTGTTGTCCACCCCAGCCAGAATCCACACTGGTAGTTAGAAATTATTTAGATTTCTCTCAAGGAGCCAGACCAGCATATATGTATAATCCTTTCCATGGTTTTGCAGATGTAGCTTTATTGTGTTACTTGATGATAGACCCATCCCGGTTTAGGTACTGGTATAACTGTGAAGAAACGAAAGCTTAAAATGTATGGCCATATAACAAAATCTTCGGGACTTGCAAAAACCTTCCTCCAGGGAACAGTACTAGGAAAAAGAAGAAGAGGCAGACAGAGAAAGCGGTGGGAAGACAACATTAAAGAATGGATGGGCCTACCATTGAAAGAGGTTTTAAACAGGGCAAAGGATAGAGAGGAATTGAGAAAGACGGTCTACAAGTCTTGCTTGGTGCCCCAATGGTCCACCAGACTATGGGATAGGTAACAGGTAACAGGTAAATAACTGTGCCTTTCCTCCAGCTGTTTGGGAAAGCACCTGTTTGCCATACACAGTTATAGATTTTTAGCAGGGTTGCCAATAAGGGTTCAGAAAGATACTTAAGGAATTGATAATGGATTTAATCTTCTCCTGGCTCTGTGTCATGTGATTTGTCCAGTGAGTCCCTCTTCGTTGTTCTCTGATCTGAAGTCAGTGGGATGTCTTATTTTGACTTTTTGGAATTCTGGCTTGTAGTGTGCAGTGGATGATTTGTCTGCTATTGAGGATGCAAGGAAGTCAGCTATATCTCTGGGGGACGTAACAGTTCGTCCTTGGTTTTTCATCTGCCCTATTGCATTTGATTCTTTCCCTTTGATCCGCCTTACTGCCTTCCAAACCGCTCTAGCAGAAGTTTTGGCATCCAGACTGCCGACAACATTTCTCCTGGAATTCCTTTTGGCAGACCTTATGGTTTGTCTAGCCTTTGCTCTAGCTATCCTAAATAGCTTTAGATTTTCCTGGGAATGATTCTTTATAAATGCAGCCAGTTGTTTTTTCCTATACCCAATAGCACTTTTGCAAGCTGTATCAAACCATGGTTCGCTAGGCCATTTTGGATTTGCGGAATTTAGGAGGACAACTTTCCGGGCAATATCAAGTAGCTTGATAGCAAAAATATCAGCTGGGTTCTGTTCATCGAGGATATTTTCTGTAAATAGCTCCCAATTGGCCTTGTTCAGTTTCCACCGCTGAGGTCTTCCCAATGAGGGGAGATTGTTAGTAATAATAGTTGGGAAATGATCACTTCCCTGTAGATCATTACTAACTGACCATTTAAAGTCATCCTGAAGTCCAGTTCCTCGGTGCAAGTAGGTGGGTGATGCATCATTAAGTATGCATAAATCATGTTGGAGGAACATATCCTTCAGCATAAGACCTCTTGTGTCAGTGTTGTGTCATGTGTCATGGGCATTGAAATCCCCAATAATTATATAGGGCCGAGGGAGTTGCTTCAATAGGTCCTCCGTGCGTGTTGGGTTTAATGGTGTGCCTGGTGGTAGATACAGGATGCAGCAAGTGATAACCTTGTGTAGGGTTGTCCTAGCTGATACGGCCTGTAGTGTGGTCTGTAGTTCTACCCTCACATGGGGGACGCTGTCCTTCACAAGGATACAGACTCCACCTGATGCTCTCTCTGCATCCTCAACATTCCTGCTGTAAGCACTGTAGCTTCGGAAATTGATGCTATCTTCCAGAAATGTTTCCTGTAGGCACACAGCTACAGGAGTCTCAGAGTCCATCAGTAGCTTCATTTCCTCATAATTGGCCTTGAGGCTCCATTATTCAATTATTCTGGAATCCATCGCTTATTCTAAATGACCTACTTGGAGCTATTAGGCCTTGGGAGGCCCCCGGAGGGATTTTCCTTTATTTCAGTGACCTTAGTATTTTTTGACTTCGGTTTGGGTGGAAGGAGGACACCCCCCTTTTGGGAGAAGTCCTCTCTGGAGAGGGGAGATCCCTCCAGTTAGAGTGGAGGCTTTTTCCTCCTCCCTCACCTCGGGCATCCTCTCCACTTTGATTTCTCCCCATATGGGAGGTTGGGGTGTCTGCTTCTATTCTACGTCTCTTTCCCGGACAAAAATCTACACCTACACAGGTGCTATACTCAGTCAGCTGCCGCACCAGACATGTTTCCGATACAGCAGTCCCCTGATTGACTTTCCATCTGGGCCTAAGGCCTAGAGGTACTTGGAGCAAAAGCATTGTGTTGTGGTGGTTTATCCTCGGATAGACATCTACTCAAACACCAGGATCTCTTTATCCCCCTTACCCGTCGCAGTCCATGGTAAACGGACTGTCTAAGACATAGGGAGGCAGAGTGATGGTCAATGAAGTCAGACTGAGAAAAAGAGGAGGCAGACACAATGATAGAAAAGAAATAGCGCACTTTTGAGCTCCGCAGTTTAGCGTCATGTCTCGGGATGTCCAGTGTATTGAATGGCATGGGAAAATCTAAGTGTAGGTAATAAGCAAGCTGTTAATTTTGTATTCTTTTGAACCCTGTATCACTTGAAAAGTTAAACTGAAGATTTAAAAAGAATGCCTTTTATTAGAGTTGTACAGTATATACATTTAAATCTCATAATATTGAAAACTTGTTTATGAATTATGCTAAAAACAGTCCAAGAAACAGATTTAAATAAATTCATATACTTTGATTTAATCATACATACCTTCATCTTCTTTTTTTTTTTCTTCTCTTGGTCTACGTGGTATTCCTGTTGTACCTTTGGGTCTGCCACGCTTCTTTTTGCCTTTTAATTCTTTTTCTTCTCTCTATGATGCAAAATGGCAATTCTAATGTTACTTGATGAACAATTATATTCTACATTAAATGCAAGTTTTAAAGAGATTTTGGCCTTTATGAAGATACTGAAGTCATACAAATATAATTTATTTTTATAATTATTTTCATGTAGCTATTTTTAACAACCTTGAAAAGTAAAAGAGCATACCAACTGGTTAAGGACCAAACAACCTAAAAGCATAGAAGAACTACCACAATAAAAGACAAAAACAATAGATGTCTGACTGAGGAAAAAGATGTGATAAAAAGATGGACTGTGTTCCGAGATACTAAAAGTCCCTGCAGGAACCAACCTAGGATGGCTGCCTGGTCGAGCGGTTTGCACGCTGGACTGTCGTTTGGATTTATCGATGGTCCCGGGTTCAAACCCTGCCCGCTCCCATCCCCCGTCGTCCTGCGGGAGGTTTGGACTAGGAAGTAACTATCTTCAACTCTGAAGGAAAATCCGAAACATGTAAAACATTTTACAAAACATCTAGGAATATTCAATTCTGTGCTCGAAAGTAGCATCCGTGGTGAAAGCAGTGTATATGGACAATCAGCAGAAGTAGAAAACATCACATGTGAAATTCTAAATGCTGGAAGAGAAACCGTGTTAAGTGCACTTTTTGCAGCAAGATCTGGCAATCAGGAGAATGGCCCAAATGTAGAACTCAATCACTCATCATCACTCTTCCAAATAGAAAGGCAATTTACAACTCTGCCAAAGCTACCAGCCATCAGCCTCATAAGCCATCATTGCAATTTATACTTAATAGGCTAAAACCAACAGCTAACAACAGAAGATCATGCGGGTTTTAGACAAGGTCACAGCACAACAGAACAAATACTAAACCTAAGAATTATCTGCGAGGAATATATCCAACACCAACAGGACTTTTTCCATGTCTTCACTGAATTCAATAAAGCTTTGGACTAAGTATGGCACTCTGGACAACAATGGAAAAAAGAACAATATAAATCAAAACATAATAAAAGTTACTCAAAACCTCCATAAACAGGCCACAAGTGCAGTGTACTTCAACAACAGCATTAGATACTGGTTTAAAACCCCAGTTGGAGTGAGACAAGGTTGCCTACTCTCACTAACACTTGAAAATCTTCCTTGAAAGGATAATGGAAGATGCACCTGAAGGCTACAAAGGTTATGTAAGTATTGGAGGAAGACGATTTTCTGGTTTTACGTTGTATAAATATTTAGAACATGATTAAAGCTAGTATTGGAGATGCAGCAGATTTTCTCTCAATCCAGTGGGCCTACTATTATGCAAAAGACATTTAAGGTTCACATAGGGCCTTTACATTAGTAATGGGCATGATCATTGTAATATCATCTTTGTTAAGTAAGTCGTTTTCTTTTCCATCCAACCCAGTGGCACTATAGCCCATGGAAGGCCCTGGCATGCTTGAACACATTTTTTCCCATTTAGATTTATCCTGTCCTTTTCGATTCCATGCCCGAAATATTCACTGTTGTAGATCTGCCTATACATCATCAAGCCATAGTATTCATGGTCTGTCTTTTTTCACCTGCCTTTATGTTTTTTCCGGTAGAGTTTTTGCTCTCATGTGGAGTTTTTGATTTTTCATCGAGCTTCTCCCTAGGTGGTGGATAGGAGAATGCCCTTCAGATATGGGGGTACCAGAGAAATAAAATACCTGGGGTGGACCAAAATCAAACCTGCTGCCTTGCAGGAAGTGGAGGGATCCACAAAGCTAGGGCACCTTACCCGAAAGAAAAGGCAGCTATCCAGAGAGCTGAAAGGGACAGCTCCTCAGATGGTTGTGCGCAGGGCTATCAACCCAGTCATATAAAAAATATATTTACGAAAGCCAAAACACATGAAAAACCGGCATATCACAACGAAAACGAACTATGCCTGGAAATGGACATGACTTTTGTTTTGCGACATGGAAAGTGCTACACCTGTTTAGAGAGGTTTGCTAGCCCAATTCAGTGAAGTAACATAAAATAGTATTAGGAGATTTCAAAGCCATAATTAGAAAAGAAGCATCACTCATACCAACAATCGCAAAGAAAGCTTACATGAAGACAAAAACAATAATGGACTAAGATTAGTGGATTTTGCTTCAGCAGCACTAAATTCCAACATAAGAATAATCACTAAGAAACATGGATCTTGCGTGATAAAAACACCTAAAATCAAATAGATTACAGATAAGTGACATGGATCTGATTTACTAGATGTAAGAAGTTTCAGAAAAGTGCATGCTGACTCAGATCACCTACTTGTAAAAAAACAAATTTTGACAAAGAATAATAATTTAATAAACAAAGCTTTCTTATACTCAAATGTAGTGCCAAATTTAAATTTCTTTCTTTTTTAATAAAAAAAAATTATGGCGGTCAAACTAGAGTTTCCCCAGAGGCCTGTTGGCTAGTAATTCTTTTCTCAGCGATAAACTGTTAAATTTCAAATCTAAAATAATCGTTTGAGCCGTTTTTTGGGAGTAGCGTTCAGGTTCTGCCCATCCACCCTCAATAAGGTTCTGAGGTAAGAAACATTTTTACTCCGAACCTTTCCTCTCCACTACCAAGAAAAAATCCTGTTTAGCGAATGCATGTCCACTACCTTTTATAGTATTCTAATGATAGGCTTTTACTGCCTTTAGACATAGAAGAAGATGCCCAAAATAAATGTTCTTGAACATTTTATTTTATTTGAAAAAAAATTCTGCAAAACAAATTAGTAGAGTTTTGATCAAACAATATAAATGCTATAAAAAGATATTTTAATAATTTAATATTAACAAAATATTAACAACAAACAAACAAAAATTAACAAATGAATTTCGATCTCAAAGGCCCGATCTCTAGCATTTTTTTTGTTTTTGGAAATATCGAGTGAACGATTAGTCTGTGAACAATTTGTCGCGTGAACGATTTGCCGTGAACCAACTGTTGGTGAAGTTGTCGGTGAACAACTTGTCTGAGTGAATAGTCCGTGAGCGATATGTCGCGTGGACGAATAGTCGCGTGAACGAAATGTCTGGTGAACGAATAGCCGCGTGAACTAAAAGTCGTGAACATTTTTTCGGTGAACGAAATGTCAGTGAATGAATTGTCATGTAACCATATGGTACCTTGAAGTGTGACAGCTTGAGTGCCTCAATGACCCTCAGAGTTATACCGGCAGGAGCTCATCGCTCCTGGCAGGTACTACCAAGCCGGACATGTCTGTTAAGAACGGACATGTCTGTTAAGAAAGAGGCCAGACAAAAGGTGTATTCCCCTCCCAGGGACACAGGGGTTGTGCGATAAGCTAACAACCTGTCCACGAAAAAAAAATAGTGTTATAGAAACAAGAGCACAAACACAAACATTAAACACAGTCAGAGGCGAGAGTAGAGCACCACAAAGGAGACTTATGAAGCTGTGCAGGAAAAGTCGAACGAATCCTGTGAGGCCAACCATTCTACTTAAACCAATGAAGAAGAAACACTTCCTTATTCAGAATGCAGCATTTAACTTGGGAACATGGAATGTATGTACTTAACTAGAACCACATGATTGAAGTACGATGGAACACTTTGAGTGCAATCAGGAGAAACCCTTCTCCTATCTGAAAAAGGAAAAACAAGATGACTTACATGAAAATGGTGTAGAACTACTACTAAACAAGGAAGCTTTCAAAAGTCTTGTAGAGTGGGAACCAGTTTCAGAACGAACAATTAGAGCCAAATTTTTTTCTAAATTCAAAAATGTTAACGTCATTATGTGCTATTCTCCCACCAACCTTGCAAGTGATACTGACAAAAAATATGTTTTATGACCAATTGCAAAGTATAGTTGACAAAATACTTACAAGAGATGTTTTGATCATCATGGGAGACTTGAATGCCAAAGTGGGAAGTGACGACAGAGACAGAGAGACAGAGAGAGAGAAAGGCAGACAGACAGAGAGAGAGACAGACAGACAGAGAGACTGTTATGACAGATTAGAATATAGATTTATTTCGGGAATAATTAAGGGGTAAGTTTTACTTAGTGAAGGAAGTGACGAATAGTTGGATTAAAAATAAGAACTCTTTAGGTCGACTCTATCAAGAAGACGCTATTTTTATCTCAGATTATTTACAGACGGCTAGCACAGAAAGACAGACGGATTCCCTTATTGATTATTAAACGTATTGTAAAGTTGAATCGATTGTCGACTTACTATATTGCTTGTTCGGCCTTCGTTGGTGTTTTTTGAGTTGTGACAGATACCTCCTGTACAACACCGCGAATAGGCACGCAACAAGACAGAGAGAGACAGAGACAGAGAGAGAGAGAGAGAGAAAAGTATGGGCACCAACGGACTTGGCACCATAAATGAAAATGGACAAACGTTTGAAGACTTCTGCATGTTTAACAAATCGGTGATAGGAGGCAGCATTTCCCCCCACAAAAAATTTCACAAAGTGACATGTGTTTCACCAGACAATAAGACAGAGAATCAAATCGACCACATTATCATAAGGCGGAACTGGAGAAGCACATT
>JADKLZ010000728.1:12983040-13028868 GCA_021533235.1 Biomphalaria straminea | reverse complement strand
GTAGGTATGTATGTAGGTATGTATGTAATGTATGTATGTATGTAATGTAATGTAATGTAATGTATGTGCGTATGTATGTCTGTCTGTATGTGTCGAATAGAAATCAAAACCGCTTGACCAGTCTTGATTAAACTTGGCAGAAATGTTCCTTGGGTACCAACTTAGACCGTAGTGTATGTATTGTAGCTCTAAAACAAACGTAGGACCCTGAAAAAAAAATAAAGTTGACCACTTATCTTATTCATAGTAAACCAGTAATACAGACTAAAAACGCAAAATACCTAGGTGTTATAATAAATGAAAAACTGTCATGGAATCCCCATATTGATGAAACTATAAAAAAATCAAACAAAGCATTAGGGTTTATTAAAAGAAATTTCTATAAATCAAATAAGAACATAAAACTAAAATGCTATTTAACCTTGGTTAGGCCAATAATAGAATATGCATGACTGAATGCATGACGCGTAGGACGTAATCATCTTCTTTTTTGAAGTAACGTCTGTATTATATAAGATAAGAAAATACTTAAATAATACAATTTACTTTTCATTGTATTTTTCAAAGCATTTAAGCCTACAACTACCGATTCGGTTTAATTTTAAGTCTTTTTTTTCAATCTACTTTTTTTCCTTTTAGATTTACTTATGCGCATTTAGACCTGATAACAACATACGAAACACGGATAATGTATCTTAAGTCAACACAAACTCACATTATTATTAGCCTTTTACTATAATAGTCTTAGCATTCAAATTGTTTAGATTCTAGATCTAGAGCTACATAAAATTAAACTAACAATGTTATATAAACAATTACATTCACGCGTTCGATTTGATTTTAAATCATATTGTATTGCTTTTTGTCTCCTACAGTGACCTACAGTAGGCTTTTCACCAAGGCAACGCGTATTGAGGTCAGGTACTTTCGGCTCTAAATAAAATTAAAAACAATGTTGGCTTTGGTTTAGACTAATAAATTAAATAAACTCTATTTTGTGATATTTGTAGATTTAAATCATAGAGAGTTCAATATTTTACTCTCTTAAATATACGATTGACTATACTTTAAAGACAAAAGTCTAGATCTACATATTAACTTGCACTTTATACATAATAATTTTAAAAAAAATACATTATTTAATATTGCAGTCTACACCTAGACAAATGCACTGGCCCTATAGATAAATGGTACAAAATAATATCTTTTTATTTCTAATTTTAATCAAATATATGTAGGTCTGCAAGTAAATGTTTTATTTGAAAAAATGGATTTATGTCGATTAGCTAATTTTATAGCTACATTTTTTACATTTACGCATTCCACATTGGTTTTACTTATAACATTAATATTTCATTTAATTGTTTACAAAACACTCTCAGTGACTACATCGACAGTGATACGCAAATTAAGACCTGCGGGCCGCGGGTAACATATGGCTAGTATATATATATAATATCAGGTGGCCGAGCCTTGCTCGGTTAAATAATTTATAACTAAGAAAGGTAATATACTACTGCTACTGGTGCTACAGCCCATGGAAAGATATGGCCTGCTCTTACACATCCCTCCATTCATATATCTCCTGGGCCTTTCGTCACCACGCCCTAACGGTAACCCCAAGTTTAGATATCTTGTTCAGTGTGAGAAAGTAAGGAGCAGTAGAGCAGCTGTGTAATCACCATTTCCTTTGTTTTGGTACGGGACATTAGACACTGAAGCATGAACACATGGTCATAATTTTACCAGCAAAATTATAATTATAATAAGGCTTGACATCAAATCCGAAGATTAATGAGGAATCTACACCGCTCTACGCAATTAAAGTGTAAACAATTTATTAAGCACTTAAAACGCAATAACTAATCATACATCGGTACATTTAATTTCATTACTTTCCTTCCATAGTTCTATACTAAATCAATCTTCAATAAGATGGTGCGCAAATGTTTAATTAGGTCCATTGATACTTTAAAACTCGTTCTTGTTTGCATTGTAAGCCTAGTGACGTAAGCAGCGTTTTTCCCGTTTACGTCATGGAAAACTTTCATTCATAAATTTTCCATTTCATTCATAAATTATTCTGACCAAAATTAAATTGAGACATTTTCATATCGAAATAACGGTCGAACTCGAGTTTTCCAGATGTGGCCAATGAGTTCAGATTTTTTTTCTCACTAATACACACATACCTTGAAATTTTAAAGAAAATCGTTAGAGCCGTTTTCGAAATAAAATTTATAAATAAATATATATATATACAAGAATTGCTCGCTTAAGAGTATAGGATATATGTAACATATGGCTAATATATATATATATATATATATATATATATAAACTTGTTACAAATAAAAAGCTGGGCTAATGAGTCTGCTAAACAGCTGTTGTGAGATAAAGCTATTTATTCCGGTTTCTGATGCTTGAAGTTCTTTTATAAAACAAACAGATGTTTTGAAGTTAAAACATCATTAATCATTTTTATCAGCAAAATTAAAGTTTTTCTTTTACAAACATAAAAACCTTGAATGCCCCCGATTTCTTTCTTTAAATGTAGGCCTTCAAAAGTGATGAAACATAGATAGTGGCTAGTGACTATAACAGTAGCTTTTGATCTGCCAAAGAAGATATGCTCTACAAGTCAATGCCAATAAGTTTTTGATTCCCTTTATCATGCTAAGAGAGAGATTAAGCTCCACCAATATTTCTTCTATTAAAATCTCTGCCCTTCTCACTTTCTTCTCAAAAGAACTGAATATGGTGGTTTGCAAAAAGCCAAATCTAGATCTAGAATAGATCAGTTTCATTAACAGTTGATTGGTTTTTAATGTGCATAGGGCTTGTGACAAGTAGGTTAAGATTTGGCCGTTCAGTGTGTCTAGGGGATTTTGAGAACCTACACTTTATGCACACAAGATTTACAGGCACAGCGATTAAAATGCAGGCAACAAATACTAGTATTTAAGATTATGTACAGTTTATTACATAGAAGAAAAAATAAAGAAAGTGAAAATGCTGTACAGTTGCTAGGATGGGATCTAGTGTATTTACATTTGTAAGTCTATCATCATTAGATATGAAAACCAAGTGGTCTGAGTGTCATTAGGCTGGATGCTTAGCATTAGGTCCTGTGCTGCACTGATGTGAAGGGTGTGACTGATGCTGACGCTGTCTGCTGGAGGGATGGCATAGTAGATCCAGGCGCCGGGTGCAGTCCAACGGTTGATAGCTACTGATATTAGTTGCGGCTACTGCCAGTCAATCCAGTGACGAGTCTGCGGCTAGCGTTTGTTGATTGGACACTTGCGAAGATAAGTAGGTAAGGCTGGTATCAGCAGATCTGGTGTCATCAGTCTGGTATCAGCATTACACAGATAAGTCTGCAAGTAGAAGTTGTCTATAAATAAAAGTTGCAATGACAGGATGTATAAGTCGGTTTAGCCATAATGATAACACAGGGATGTAGATGCCTTTCCGAGAAGGACATCTTCAGAATGATGTAGAGAAACTATAATCTAGTTTCACAAATATCAAAGGGCGTTAACAAATAAGTATTGCATCCCAACAGGGGAGATAACAATAATAATGGGGAATCCCCTAAAGGGAAATAACAAACAATATTAAAATGCAATGTACACCAGTCATGGTGAGATCATTACGTATATCGCTTAGATAAATGAGTAGCTGGGAATAAGTATCCAGACTAGAGAATAAGTAAGTAAACATGATTTTACCTGAGTAATATGTTTTGGCTAACAGGGCCGATAAAATAGAAATGAGCGTAAATACATACTTGGTGATATGACATGTTACAGAGATATTATGATAATTCCCTGCCAAAGAATTAATCAATAACAATACTGTAAACTCTAAAGGCTAGTAGTTAAAGAGCTAAATACATGTGGCAAGAATTAATAACAAATTCAGCCGTAAAAGTCATGATATAAAATATAATACATAAAGTGATCTACTTACATAATCCATGATAAGAAATACACAAATATGTACATAATCAAGTAGTACTAGTAAGTAAATGCACAAATATATATACACAATAAGTAAAATGGTTATTAAACACTTCATGAAGTTACTTACCACCAAATCCAAAGGAAAGAAATATTAAATGAAAAAGCGTAGAGCTCAAACAAAGATTTGATGCGCTCCTCTCAGCTCTCCAGAATGAAATGTGGTGGATTGTGAGACTTTGTCCATATAAAGATAAAAAAGGAGGCGGGGCGAGAGTGGCGGGAGATAACTTCAAATGTGGTAGACTTTTTTTGACAAATAGATCCTGGCTTGACTTTGGAGCAAGTTTCCGGTGATTACATATGAATTGAAAGACCAGGAAATAGGGGCCGTCTCACGTCCCTTTGTCTTTTCCCAGATGGTCAGTGGGAATGAGGAGGTGACGATCGAAGGTGGCTAGCGCTAGACGATCGAGGTGTTGAGAGGGTCCTTTGAAGTGACCAGCCATTCCCGAGGGGGAGGAGGAGGCAGGAGGAAGCTTTACCTGGTGGATGGGAGGGGAGTTTCAGTCCACCTTTGCCCACGTCGGTCCAGTGAATAGAAACAAAGGCATGGCACAGGGGGCCCACCAAGATAAGTAAAGGGGGTGTATTCTCGTCAATAGTCTACTGCAACACATGTCAGATTAAGAGAGTACAATGTGACGATTGTGCCTAAAGAGGGAAGGGGTTGGAGGGGTGATGGTAGTGTGTTTTAGCGCCAGATGGGCTAAGTTAAGAAAATTAATGACAAAATATTAAAGTTAATTAATTAAACTCTTGGACTTGAGTGATACCTTGTGTGAGCGAAAGAGAATTATCACAGGGCTATTTTCCAGTTCACGCAACAATTCTTTCACCAGACATTTCATTCACCCCATAATTCGTTTACAGGACATATAGTTTTAATGTAAACAAATTAAATATGCAACAAGAATATATAATATTAACAATATCGTACTATCCAGTGAACGATATGTCTGTGAACAAGTTGTCTGTGCGCGATACGCCCAGTGAACGAATAGTCGCATGAACGAATCGTCGGTGGACGATTTGTCGCAAAACTTTCTTGAGGCCTCCCCCCTCCCTTTTTTTCCTCACCATCCCACCTTTGCTTCTTGGTTTGACTCGCGCCTTGGACAAGTAGTTTTTTGTTGCTTTTTTTTTTTTTGGGGGGGGGGGGTTCTTATATTCCATGTAATTTAAGTCTAAGGAGTCCAAAATGGGGATGAGCCGTTGGAATGTCCACAATGAGCTTGCCAGGGCTACACAGGTTATACAATTCAGCTTCTGCATCAAACATGTGTCTAATACAGCAGCTTCCTATTGGACCCTCTAACTACAGCCCTCTAGCAAAGGTCGATCCGTTCTGGTCGCTTGGTGTGACCAAACGGTTGACCCAGAGCCTAAGCACTACGAAATAGCAATGCTAAATAAGTAATTTTTTTCCTAAAAGATAGCGCTGAAAGTATATTTTTGTAACTCTGTCCTGCTCAGACGATTCCACATGAGACAAGAATATGATATATAGTTAGTCCATCATGGTTCGATGATGACCACTTTCATCATCCAAGGGCTGAAGGCTTTGCACTGCTTCCTCATGTGTCGGTGAACCATTTATATGTGAATCAGTTGTCTGTGAGCCATTTGTAAAGTAAACAATTCGTCAGGTGAACAAAATGTGAGATGAACCAATTGTTGTAAACATTTGTTGTTGAACAATTTGCTGTGTTTCCAACAACAAACATACAGGCCAGGTCAAGCAGTAAATAATAACAATGTGCCTATTAAAATGACTTGTATTTGAAAAAAAACAACTCTTTATGGAACACAAAAGAGAATGAAAAATAAATTCTATGCATTGAAAAATTACATTATAAATTACCGTTTTTCTCTGTCTGAATGTTCTTGATGCATATTCTAGCTCAAGTGAATTGAAATAGTCTGGGCGCATGCGCTTAGTTCTAAATCTTCTACCAACTTTCTCTAAAGAATCAGTTTCTGTTGGTGTGCTTGAAGTTGAGCTGGAAGCTGTTGAAGCTAAACATGAAAAATGTTTTGGCTATATTTTAAAACAGGCTTATTTGTAAGTTCTTGATAGATATGATAAAAGAACAACTTAAATCTAGATATCATTACAAGGAAAACAAATAAAAGTTGATAAAAACTAAATAAAAAATATATTTCTCAGGGATTAGGTATAAATTACAGAAATTGAGGTATCATTGGATACTTCTTCTTCTTCTTCTAACCAGCTTTTTACTGCTGAGCTGTCAGCTCTTTTGCAGACTGTGCCAAGGAAAAATACTGTGCTGTTTTTTTCAGTTGCTCAGCACTGCCATAAAGAGTGTTGGTTATGTTGGGCTGTAGTGGTAGTAGGGTCTGCCTAAGGTGGATTAGGAGGGGGCATTCAAAAAGGATATGGTTTACAGTTTCATAAGGGTGGGAGCAGTGTCTACAAAGTGGGAGTTGTGTGGGATTTATTTTATTGAGATGATAATTTAAATGTGGTGTATGTCCTGTTCTTAGTTGGAAGATTGTACATTGCTCTTTGCGGGGGAGGAAGTTAATATTGTCCAGTTTGTTAGGCATGTTCATTTCTTTGTACATGGCTCTGCCTGTGTTTCCTGTTGCCCATTGGTTAAGCCACTCCTCTTCGTAGTTGTTGATTAGCATTGACCTTAGGGTGAGGTAGTTGACAGGTCTATCTGGTTGTTCCATAGATGATCCTGCCTTTGAGAGCTTATCTGCCCTTTCATTTCCCATGACACCAATGTGTCCAGGGATCCACTGTAATATGATGTTGATGTTTAAATTGGTCATCATCTGGTGTATTATCATTTTTAGTGTTGTCAACTCTCTTGGGCTTTTTGAGGTGCTGCTGTTAAGTGCTTGAAGAGTGGATTGTGAGTCTGTAAAGACAACAATATCTGATGGTGCTTGTATTCCTTCGTGTAATTTATTTTCGACTGTCTGCAAGGCTATGGTAATTGCCTCAATTTCAGCTTGGAAGTTTGAGCAGTAGTCGCCACAGGGTGCACTTATTTCAAAGTGTATATTTTTGGGGAAGACCAGGAAGGCACCAAGACCGGCATTGATGGTGGCTTTGAAGGCTGATCCGTCGGTGTATATATGGATGGTTGTTTTTGGATAGCTTTCAATTGTTTCAAGCGTGCCTACTTTGAGCTCCAGTGGATTTGATTCTTTTGTCAGAGTATTATTTATTAGATGTGTTTTAATTGTTGGTTGTTTATAGTTAAGTCCAGGAGTTATGTTTGGGAATCTGGTAATTTTTTCTCTGTTATTGGGTAGATGGTGTTTTAAGGCTAGTTCGTCAGTAAGTTGAATCAGTGTTCTTTGCTTTTTTTTATTGTTTTTCCTATTTCTCTGTGTTAATAATTTATTTGGATGGTCATCCTCCAACCTTCTGTATCTCTCAATGGCTTCTAAAGCTGCTCTGTTGCGCCTTAACTTAAGAGGTTCAATATTTGAGTCTATTTCACAGGCAGCTGTGGGAGTGGTTCTCATACCTCCACTGACCAGACGCAAGGCTTGGTTTTGGACTGCGTCCAAAGCTGACTGATAGGTTTTGTTGGCAGCAACTTGTATGGAGAGACAGTTATCCATGACAGATCTGACATATCCAGTGTATAACTGTCTTAAGGTTTTCTTTTCAGCTCCCCAGGATGTTCCTGCTAGGTGTTTCATTATGTTTAATCTCTGAGATGCCTTTTCTTTTAAATCAGCCATAAAGTGTTTTAGAGACAGTCTTTGGTCTAATTTTACACCAAGATAAGTTGGATTTTCTTCTTTATTTATTGGCTGTGAGTCTATTTTTAGGATGTAGTTTCTTTTCGCTATTTTGTTGCTGTGGCTAAAGATTGAATAAACTGACTTTTCTTTGTTTATTTCCGTTTTCCATAATTTTGAAAACGTGGAGATAGTTGTGAGGGCTCTGTTTAATTTGGATCTAGTCAGCACTGGATATTTCTCTGTTGTCCAAATTAGGAGATCATCTGCGTAAAGTGCCTTATTGACTGAAATGAGGTCTGGGAGGTCATTCATGAAGATTAGAAAGAGTGTACAGCTAAGGGCTGAACCTTGCGGTAGGCCTTCTTCCAAACTTCTTTTAGTAGAGATGGCGCCTTCAAATCGGGTTTGGATGGTTCTGTTTCTTAGGAAAGCCCTGATCCAGCTGTACATTTTTCCATGGATGCCCATTTTTTTCATCTTCAAAAATAGACCTTTTCTCCACACTCTATCATAGGCTTGTTGCAAATCTATAAATACTGCTGTAGTGTGTTTGTTTTCGTGGAACCCTTCTATTGTGTCCTGGATAAAACGAAAGAGGTGGTCTTCTGTTCTACTTGCTTTCCTGAAGCCAGCTTGTGCGTTGTGGAGTGAGCAAGTACTTTCTAGCCACCAATAAAGTCTGTTATTAATCATTTTTTCTGCCATTTTGCCAATGTTTGATGTTAGAGATATTAGTCTATAGCTTTTAGGGTCTCCTGGTGGCTTATTTTTCTTTAGGATGGGTTATATGTTTGCAGTTCTCCATTCCTGTGGTATGTCTCCTGTTCTCCATGTATAGTTGATAAGATTGAGTATGCAGTTTTGGGCCTGCCATCCTAGTCCCCGGATCATTTCATTTGTTATTTTATCTGGTCCAGGGGATTTTCATTGGATACAAAAATAAATAATTTATTTTAAGGGATGAGTTGCTGTAATTATGAATATAAAATATCATGAAAAAAAAAAGTTGGGAGGGGGGAGGGTGAAACTATCTGAATTAAGCTTAAAAGGGATGAAGTTTAAAAATGAACAGTCAAAAAGGAGTAAGAATGAACAGCATTTGATAAACAGTTTATAAACAATATAATATTGAATAATAAGGCTTGTCTTTGAGTCCGAAGATTAGTGAGGAATACAGTATTTCCTGTGGCTGTGCAGCCCCAGCTGTGACCTACATATTTTGCCACATCCAGGGCAAGCAAAACCATTGTCCACAGGTGGTTGATTTAGATTTTCTTTTTGTCGTCTGCGTTTGGTCCTCAGCAGCAGATTTTCTTTTGATCTCAAATGTGTATCCCTCGGCCTTCGTGAGTGACCTCCAGCTGTCTCGTTCCGACACCGCATGCAGCCAGGTGCTCTCTTCTATGTCAGCCAAGGAAAGTTGACACCTAAGCTGGTCTTTGAAGCGTTTCCATGGGAGCCTCTGTTACGTTGACCACCTTTTAGCTCACCAAAAAAGACTGCCTTTGGCATACATTCGTCTCCCGTACGGGATACGTGCCATGCCCAGTGTAGCTGTTGGACCATAAGAAGTCCCTCTATACTGTCCATACCGGTGTTCGCAAGGACATCGCTGTTTGTAGTGCAGTCCTGCCATCGTATGTCCATGATGGAGCGCAAGCATCTTTGTAAAAGCGCTCAAGAAGTCTTAGCTGTTTTTTCTAAAGTGTCCATGTCTCAGAGCCATATAGAAGGGTTGAGAGAACCACCACCTGGTAAACATTAATTTTTGTAGGTAGGCGGAGCGGTTTGTTCTTCCAAACTCTCGCCTGAAGGTGTCCAAAAGCGCTACTGGCCCTGGCCAGACGGTTATCAACTTCCCTTGAAAGTGAGGCATCATTTGACACTATGCTACCTAGATATGTGAAGTGGTCTACCACGTTAAGGGGCTGTTCATTCACTGTGATCCTTGGGGCTGAGTATGTTTCATTGGGTGACTTCTGAAACATGACTTCTGTTTTCCCGAGGTTTATAGATAGACCGAAAAAGTGTAGGCAAATTCGTTTACCGCATTCTGGAGGTCATTTTCATTGTGAGCTAGCAGGGCACAATCATTGGCATAGAGAAGATACGTTATGACCGTCTCCTTTGTTTTTGTGTGGGATAGTAGACGTTGGAGATTAAACACATTGCCGTCAGAATGAAACCTGATGTAGATGCTTTCATGCAATTGCTGCCTCATTTGACCCAGCATTATGCCAAAGAAGATAGCTAATAGAGTAGGGGCAAGTACACAGCCCTGCTTCACCCCATTTTTTATTGGGAAGTGATCAGAAAGAGCACCATTGTGTCTGATCTGTCCTCTTTGTCCAACGTAAAACTGCTTGAGAATGGATAGGGACGTAGGTGGGCATCCCAGCCTGGCCAAAATCCTCCACAAACCATCGCGACTGACCGTGTCAAAAGCCATGATGAGGTCCACAAAGGCAGCATACAGGTTTAGGTTCTGCTCTTTGCATTTTTCTTGTAATTGTCACAGAACAAATATCATGTCAGATGTACCTCTAGCAGCTCTGAAACCACATTGGCTTTCAGGTAAGACCTCGTCCACTAAAGACTGGTTTAGTCGGTCGAGCAACACTCAAGCAAAGATTGAAAAGACTCTCACTATTTATTGTATTCAGGCTCTCTTGAAACTGCACCACAAATACTACCTATTCAAAGAACTTAACAATACCAGTCTCCAAAATAATCAAAGGCCTTAATGTCTGAACCGCCGATCAACTCTGTACTGTTGTAGCAAGAACTCCATTTGCTTCTCTGTACCTTATTGATCGTAGATTGAAAAGTTTTGATTGACTCAACTCTTGATACCTTCACTCTTTATATAGGGTCCTTAATGGCCTTCTAGAACCAGATGGAACATCGCTCAACTCTTCTGGTTTGTCACCTGACTATTTCTTACGTGACTGGCTTGAGTACTTTTCACAACACAGATTCTTCTTGAACTGTCTTGTCGCCACTCGTCTAGCGCTGGCCTGGGGCTATTCCTTTAGGCTTACTACACACAATACTACCTCTATCCACACCACCAACAGAGCAAAACAATTTTGATAATATTACTATACTAAAAATTAAAGTTTATATAATTTGTAACTATTCACACAAAACATGGGTTTAAAAAAAAATTAGCATATTATTAAAATGTTATTTTATAAAATAAAATATCAAGAACCTTTAGAATCCTTTGAAGCTTTAACTCCTTGATTTGTGCAGGCATTTCTAGTTTTATTTGCTGTCCTATTTGGTGCACTCCGAGTCTTGGAAAAAGAGTAGCTACAATTTGTGCAAGCTCTAATTGCTACAGGGCACTTTAAAAATAAAATAAAAACATTGATAAATTAATGTATCAATACAAATTTGTAGCATTAATATTGGAGGTATTCATTCATACATGGTGGAAAACACTATAAATAGTTGTTTCTGGTGTCTTCAGTGTACCGGTACAAAATAAAAGAAGTGTGGATAAGCTGTTTTTGTAAGTTAATAATAATTTTTGTGCAATTTCTAACACTGCAGAATCAAATATTCTGAGCTCTTCCATTTGTTGCACAGAGTACTTTCAATTTTTGGAAAGCATTAGACTTTCACATTGAGCCTTAGCTTAAGAACAAATGGGCTACTAACTAGCATTAGTAAGATGGCTTGAAATGGAAGAGTAACTGCCACGCATTTGGAATATTGTGTATCAGATAAAATTATGGCTCATATCTTTTTTATTTAGTTGATAACTGTGAAATTCAACTTGGACTCCTTGATATTTCCTTAGCTTATCATAAAAATCTCCAATATATGTTATGAACAAAGTACGAAATTAAATATTTTATAGAATTCCTGAAAGAGTCAGCCATTCTACACAATAATTAGTCATTCCAAAGAAATTCTAAGCGTTCTATAGAATAACTAGAACAGCTTCATGTAAAGTAAGAAATGTTGATTTAATCGTGAAATATAGATTTAGTTTAATTCAACATTTTAAACATAAGTTTCTTGGAATATTGGCTAGTAATCTTAACAAATTTGTTATGTTTTAAACGGGTAGAGTATCTTTTAATTATGACTAAGTGTGTAAAATTCTAATACCGGTACTTTATGATGCTATGTAAACTTAATACAGAAGATAATAATAATAATCTATATTATCTGTGAGGAAATTTGTTTAACAATTGTGTATTACACATAACATTTTAAGAGCAAACAATATATATGATAGCGAACAATATAACAAAGATTCTCTTAAACAATACAAGTGAAATTTACAACAGTAAGTGAATTCAATGATTTCATTGTCAAAAGGAACAAGATCGGTTGTCTTATATTTCCTTTGTTATGATAAAATGTTAACATCCTGAACCAAAGGATGCTTTTTCATCTTCTCTTATACGATACAGACGTTACTTCAAAAAAAGAAGATGATTATGTCCTACGCGTCATGAATTTAGTCATGCCTAAACCAATGGCTTATATTCTACCAAGTTTTTCATCCTAGAAATCCAAATAGTATTTTTAAGTTAAGTAAAAAAATAAAGTTCCCTTTTCAGACCTTCTTTTTCTTGAATAGCTGTTTCATGTTGAGTTTTACGTAAGATTTAGATTTTTAGATTTTATTGCACATAAGCAAAATTTAGGCCATGTCATGCCTTTATTCCCTCAAGGACACTTTCCTTCATTCAACAAGTACAGTCGGAAGGTTAAAAACTACACAGGTTACTGTATAAGTGTTGAAATAAATTATTAATTCATGTTTTAATATTTTTTATTATTAATAAGCCAATAAAATCTGTTCTAAATATTATATATTTATCTTTTATTATATATATATATATATATATATATATATATATTTTAGCAGTCAACCCCACCTCCCAGATAAAGCTCTAATTCAAATATTTTCTTCTAATGTCCTGGTATCTGAGGCAATAAAGAAGGATATGCTCCATGGTGAGGTAACAATCACAAAAGCCACACAATGGGAGCTCCTATTCTTTTATTACAAGGATTCTTAATTTGTGGGTCGCGACCCCCAAGGGGGGTCGAATGACGTTTTGCCAGGGGTTGCCTGTTACCTGTTACCTATCCCTTAGTCTGGTGGACCGTTGGGGCGCCAGGCAAGACCTGTGGACCATCTTTCTCCATTCCTCTCTATCCTTTGCCCTGTTTAAAACCTCTTTCAATGGTAGGCCTGTCCATTCTTTGATGTTGTCTTCCCACCGCTTTTTCTGTCTGCCTCTTCTTCTTTTTCCTGGTACTGTTCCCTGGAGGATGGTCTTTGCGAGTCCCGAAGATCTTGTTACATGGCCATACATTTTGAGCTTTCGTTTCTTCACAGTATTTAGCAGGTCATCATGGGGTCCGATCGCTGCAGTAACCCTGTCTCTAATCTCTTGATTTGTGATGCGGTCTTTAAATGTGATGCCTAGGATCCTTCTGTAGCATCTCATTTCCATTGCTAGGATCCTCCTCTCTAGCTCTGCAGTCAGTGTCCAAGACTCACAAGCATATAGAAATGTGGCCATGACCAGGGAGCGCATCAGTCTGATTTTGGTGCCGAGGGATAAGCCTTTGTCTTTCCATATCAACTTGAGTTTAGAAAGGGCCGCTGTGGACTGTGCTATACGAACCATTAGTTCGGGCTTTGTTCCCTCATCCGAGACAATAGCTCCGAGGTATTTAAAGCTGTTAACGCTAGTTAGCTTTTCGCCTCCAATACTGATGGCCTTTGTAAAGCCCTGTTGACTATTGGTCATAATTTGGGTTTTTTCTGCATTAATTTGCATGCCATAAGCTGTTGAAGTCTTGTCAATGCGCATCACTAGGTCGGCTAGTTCCTCTTCTGTCCCTGCTAGGCCATCAATGTCATCTGCGAAGCGCAAGTTTGTAACTTTTCTTCCTCCAATGCTTACAGTGCCTTCAAATCCTTCGAGAGCATCTTCCATTATTCTTTCAAGGAAGATATTGAAGAGTGTTGGTGAAAGGAGGCAGCCCTGTCTTACTCCAACTGTGGTTTTGAACCATTCCCCAATATTGTTGTTGAAGTACACCGCACTGGTGGCATCCTTGTATAGGTTCTGGATAACTTTGGTTATGTTTGTGTTAATGTTATATTTTTCCATTGTCGCCCAGAGTGCCCCGTGCCATACTCGATCAAAAGCTTTCTTGAAATCAATAAAGACATGAAAAAGATTCTCTTGGTGTTGGAGATATTTTTCACAGAGTATTCTGAGGTTTAGGATTTGCTCTGTTGTGCTGCGACCATGTCTAAAACCCGCCTGTTCTTCAGATATGATTTTGTCTGCTATCGGTTTTAGTCGATTTAATATAATTTTTAACAGCACTTTGCTGGGATGGCTCATGAGGCTGATGGTGCGATAGTTTTGACATAGTTGTAAATTGCCTTTCTTTGGAAGAGTGATGATGAGTGACTGGGTCCAGGGTTTGGGCCATTCTCCTGATTGCCAGATCTTGTTGCAAATTGTATAGAGTGCGTTTATCATGGTTTCTCCTCCCGCTTGTAGAAGTTCACCAGGAATGTTGTCAACTCCGGCCGATTTTCCCTTTTTCAGGGCTTTTACTGCTGCTGCTACTTCCGAGCGAAGAATCGGATAGTCGTCCATGTTGGAAACTGCCGGGACATTTAGTATCTCTGTATCTCCTGAGATTTCGAAGTTATACAGTTCTGAACAGTATTCCGTCCATCTTTTTAACACATCTTTTTCCTCAGTTAGGCACCTATTGTTTTTGTCTTGTATTGTGTTGGTTCTTCCATGCTTTGAGGTAGTGAGGTCCTTCACTAGTTGGTACGCTTTTTTACTGTCATTCCTGTTAAGTCCCAGTTCGATTTCTTTGCATTTGTTCTCTATCCACTTTTCCTTCGCTTCTTTCATACCCTTTCTAATCCGTTTGTTGACGCTTTTGTATTCGAGGTCATATTTTGGGTCAGACAACTTTTTCCCTTTAAGCTCCCGTCTTTCGTCACAGAGTTGGAGTATATCCTCTGTTACCCAGGGTTTTTTGGGCGGGCGGAGCTTCCCTAGTATTTCCCGGGCTGTTTCTGTGACTGCTGTGTTTAGCATATCAACTTGTGTGTTGATATCCTGGTCATTGTCCAGGATATTGAGGGCTGCAAAGCGTCCTCCTATTTGTGCCTCGAATATGGCGGCTACTTTGGGGTCTTTCAGCTTGTCCAGGTCAAATTTTATCCTGGTAGGTCCTTGTTTTATTACCTTTTTTAGGTGTAGTTTGAAGGTCATCATAACAAGGTCATGGTCACTTCCAATGTCAGCTCCAGGAAAACTTCTTGTTTTGGCTGTATGGATGCTTGTCTTAAAACGCTGTTGCACCATGATATAGTCGATCTGGTTGTGGTGTTCTCCATTAGGACTGTGCCATGTGGATATACGTGATTTTTTGTGGCATCCTAGTGTGTTAGCCAGTACGAGATTGTTGTATTCCGCAAATTCTAGCAAGCGCTGACCTCGTTCGTTAGTTGTGTGGTTACTGTATCTTCCACATGTGCCTTTCCAAGTTTGGTAGGAGTCGCTTCCTACTTTGGCATTCCAGTCTCCTTGTACCACAAGGATGTCCTTTTTCGGGACCTTATTGACCATTTCCTGTAATTGCTCATAAAACTCTTCTACTGCCTCATCGTCGTATGTTGATGTAGGAGCGTATACTTGAATGATGGTGATATTAAAGGGTGATGCCTTTAAGCGTATGGAAATAAGTCGACTGGAAATAGGGTAACAGCTCACAACGCAGTTGCTGTAGTTCCTGTGTACAAGGAATCCTACTCCTTGTTCATGAACATCTTGTAGTCCACTGCAGTACAATTTGTGGCCCTCTTCTGTTGTTGTTTCACCTATGTTTTTCCAGCGCATTTCCGAGAGTCCTACGATGTTGAAATGGAGTCGATTTAGTTCGTGTGTGAGCTCTTCAACTTTTCCATCGTCTCTTAGTGATCTCACATTCCATGTTCCTATCGTGATTTTATTTCTGGTGTTTATTTTGTTTTTGAGTGGACCAGTAGTATACTTCTCACCTCCGCCCTGGTCTGTGACGGTAGGCGCGGCCCTTGTTAACCCGGGCGACGGCCGAGCCGGTATGGATTTATTTTTGGTCATTGTCTCATTTGGCGTATCGAGGGCTAGATAATTGCATGGCGGCGCCCAACCCTCTCCATGCTTGACCACAGCCGAGTACCTCCATTTTGGTGGTTCGCCTTGGTCCTGAACATGAGGCCGTTGTAGTCCATCCTGGGACTCTTCCGCCCTGGCCGGTAACCTTATCTAGAAGGCCTTTCGCCCAGTGGTGCCATGTTATCACCACCCCCTCACATGGTTTAGTCCGCCAGCTGAAGCGGTTTTCCAGGGCATGGCGCTTGGAGCCACATGTGAGAGATTTAGGGGTTGGAAGGGGACCAGTGAGGCCGTCCACCTAACGGTGCAGCATGCCGGACCATCAAAGGTACTACCCCTTTCCAGTACCCCCTATGCCCCAGGGGTTGCCTAAGACCATCAAAATATATATTTTTGTCAACTAGAAAGTGTAAAACTTGAAAAATACTTTTTTAGATTGTCCATTGGGGATAGATTTGCAGAATGATGTCAATTATTTAATTGTCACAGCAGACATTTTTTAACTATTTAAATTAATGTAAATGAAACATTATGCCATTGCGAATTATAGATATTATTTCTATGGGGATGTCCTGATGAAATTGAAAAGCAATTTTCTTTTATATTTAATAAATCGACATCTTTAATACCTAGTCAATGTTATTAAATGTATATTTTTCAACAGGATACCCAGTATTATTTTGGTTAAAGTTATAAATGATTGGAGATTTTAAAGACGAGTTTCTCTTTTGCAAAGCTCTTAAAACTATGCAGAAGAAAAATTTGGTTTATTTTTTTTAGGAAAAGTATAAAATCTCTTTAAAAATATATTAATGGTGTCTGCATGTACTATGATAAATGTAGTGAAAATTTTTTTTTGTTTTGTCAGTTAAAGAAACCCGGATCAATCATTTGCAATTATATCCCAAAATAGTGTTGCGCCTTCTTCTCCTAATTCCAGTAAAGTATTTATGCAGTTTACTATTATTCAGAACACTATTCGAGCTCATGGTTTTCAAATTGTTACATAAATATTCATATGAATATAGTGAAAAGAAATGGAAAAGTAAATAAATGTACTGGTACTTAATAAAGATACAACTTCATTTATTTACAATTAAATTATATAGAGAAATATACAGTGGCATTCCCCGGGCCCCCAAATGAGTGTCAGAAATTTTGTTGTATTATTGTCAATGCCATGCTATCTTGCTATTCATGTTATGTAAATCAGAGACCTTGTTGCATGTATTTTACACATTAGACATATATTTATTAAATTCATTATCTCATGTCATCATGTCGAACGTTAAAATGCAGGGGCTCCTAAAGAGGCCAAATCCCTTGCTACGCTACTGGAAATATATAAATACATATTTCAAGAATATAATTACATAATTTTTCTCAATAAAACATAGCTTTGGCGATGTATATTTCTCAACATTAGCAATAATTTAAATTTAGTGTCACTTCAAGGTGAGGTATTGTAAAAGGTGTCGCTGACCTAAAAAGGTTGAGAATCACTTCTTTAGCACAAAGGAGTTGAGCTGTAGGTGTGGGCAATCCTAAATCTGGACATGGTCTTGCCTCCACGTCATGTCAGACCGCCATATGTTGGTCTCCGCATGACATCTGCCACAGCTCAATAGGCGACAAAGATTATCTAAGGAAGGAATTTTGTGCTGCTGGCACCACTTCATGGAGAGCTCTTTTTGCTTCTCTGTCTGCAATTTCATTTCCACGTGGGAGGGGAAAGAGATGAAGGTGACAGCCCAGCACTGACGTCCTTATGGTCAGATTCTATCTGCTTGAAAAGCTTTTATATACCAACTGGCTTGCCGTTAAGAGTTGGAATAAGAACATATAAAGAATTTTCTCCTGCCTGATTTTTTTACAGCCACAAACTGGAAGTAGGATTGCATGTAACTGAGCCCTGAAGATGGAGTGTCCATCAGGGAGTCTACGGGAGATTGCTTTGTTCCAAAAAGAACAGGCCCATGATACTTTTCCACCCATCTTGGATCCATCTGTGTAAATGGAGCCACAGTCTCCGTAGCTCTCCTACAGTTCCCTGAAGTGGACTTCTAGTGTGTTAAGGTCTATATTTTGTTTTTTTAAATTAAGAACAAATGAATTTAATTTAGGTTTATTCGGTTTGGTTTTGGTTTTAGGCACATCGGCACAATTTAAACCATGTCGTGCCGGCAGTCCCTTAAGGACTACTCTCCCTTTACAAAACAAGGGCCAAATCCTATACAATTAAATAATTAAAATCAAAGTCTATTCATAGTTAAAATAGTAAGAGTAGTAAAAATTTAATAATTTGATAAAATCTGGTGTAAGTAGTACATGTCCACAAACTCACAAATTAGATCCTCGTAGACAATCCCACCTCCCGGATAAAGCCCAGTACCTTCCCAGGGTCGACACTATCGAACAGTGTTTGTGAGTCAATGGCTCTAAAATATTTTCCCCTGACATCCTGGTATCTGGGGCAGTCAATAAGGATATGTTCCACAGTGAGGCGAGAGGGTTCTGTGGGATTTCTATTTTAGAAACTTGGTCAGTGGGAGGGGCTAAATTTTGAATGGATTATCTCATTCGAAGGCCCAATGGCTGTATGACGTTAGGCCTTGATTGTATAGTTCAGAAGCATGAAATATAGAGTCAAAAGCAGAGTTGGTGGGATTTGATTTAAACTTGACTATATAGTGCATTGCAAACATTTTCATTCTAATGTCCATGGGGAGTTCTCCAGCCTCCGCATAAAGGACTTGGGATAAGTGATGTTCAACACCAAGAGCTGCAGGGCAGCATTTTGTATGGTTCCATTATTTTTAGGTATGATTTTCTAGCTTGCAAAACGCATTAAAGTTGGGGGTTTTCTTTTAATTGTATTGGCAGGTGCAGGTGAGCAGCTTGCTTTTTGATTTTGTCTTAGCACTGTGGCGGGATAGTACTTTATTGTCTGAGGGCTGCTCGGCTTAAGTCTTTCTCTCCATAGTTATTTTTCCACGTTTTGAAGGAATTCTTCATTTTGCTCATTACTATTTCACTACCATGTTATGATTGGGCTTCAATAGCTTTTTTGTTTGTTAACAGAAAAAGTTATATTTGGTACAGAATTAAAGGGAAATTCAAGCTCTTTTTTATATAATTCAAAGTTAAATTTAACAAGATTACATAGAGAGTTTGTGTCAGAGGCGGCCCCCGTCGTGTCAGATCCGCCTCTTCGCAAGATGTTTCGGATGTTCCTTCTAAGTTGAAAATAATTAACTTCTCGCTGGACGACGGAGGATGGCGAGAAGGGTATAAACCTGCCTTATCTTGATGTTTGCGCACTAGACTTTAGTTCGGATTTATCGTTGGTCCCTGGCTCAATTCCTGTATGCTCCCATCCTTAAACTATCGCAATATTTCTGAAAGAACAGTACCGGTAAAGGTTAAATTATATTTTCAAAAGCCTTTGGTGTTTTTTTTATCTAACCGTGACGGACAGACCAACCAACAGACAAAACGCACAAAAATATGCAAAAAAATATGCTTCTTTCATTCTAATGGGGGCACTAAATTTTTTTTTTTAAAATCTGATTTTTTAAAAAAATTCAGAAATTAGTTTAGAATCATGTCATTGCCAGGCTTTACGCTAGTACGCGAAAGTCGCTGCTAAAAGTTCATTTTAAAAAATGTGCGTGATACCCACATGCCGAGAGCATTTCTTATAGTAACATTTCCTCCCTTACATTTACGTAATTGTTTTAGAATTGGTGTTTTGTTATTAAAAAATCGCTTGCATAATTAATTTTATAAATTAAATGGTATGCTTTTAGAAAACTAAAAGTAGCCGTTGCACCTAAACTTTTCAAGCCGCACCTAAACTTTTCAAGCCACATTTAATGGTGAAAAATTTTTTTTCGTATCTCTTCTAGTTTTGGCGCTATGAGTGTGACAGACGGACAGACAGAAATTCATTTTAAAAAATGTGCGTGATATCTACATGCCAAGAGCATTTCTTATAGTAACATTTCCTCCCTTAGATTTACGTAATTGTTTCAGATTTGGTGTTTTATTATTAAAAAATCGCTTGCATAATTAATTTTATAAATTAAACGGTTTGCACCTAAACTTTTCAAGCCGCATTTAATGGTGAAAAAATATTTTTCATATCTCTTCTAGTTTTGGCGCCCTGAGTGTGACAGACGGACATTTTGCACAAACCTAATAGCGGCTTTTCCCCTTACGGGGGCAGCTAAAAAGTAAACATGTATTTGATTTAATGAGGTCATAATCAGCGATGGTATTTTCGATTAGGAGAGAAAGAGTTAAGGCAGGCAGTAGCTATCCAGTGAGGTTAAAAAGCCCCTCCTACCATCAAGAGTGGTCCCTGGAATTCCAGCTTACGCCAATCAGCTAGGAACTTATCACCGGTAACTACCACTCTCCGTGTTTTTTCAAAGACATTACTGTCAGAGATGGAGTGACCTCTCCATTGCTGGGGGAAAGCCTGGGTGGTAAATTTGCGAGTGCTGGGCTGCCCACACGTCAGCACACCCCTCTCTTCCATACTGACCGGGTCCAAAGGGATGGCAAGCCATCACAATTTGGGGACAGGTGGCTGCAGGAGTTTGCCAGAGGGCAGTAGTCTTACTACTGTCCCCCTGCCTACGGGGCTCAACGACCGATTTTCTGTTGGGGTTTACTCCCTTAGCCTTAGCCCTTACTGGCACACACACAAGGCAGTGCGGCTATTGACCTATAGCTAGGGATTTGGTTTGTGGGCAGCAGGGCGTGTCCGCACACCGAAGGGCCATGTCTGCCTCACATCTTGGGGCCAAACTTCCTCCGAGACCCTTGCAGTTTAGCCTGAGACTTCGCAGCCTCTGTTTCCATCTGCCACCACGAGGTGGTACTGCATAGGACTTGCTGTGGAGAGGCTGTGTACTGGCAAGAGAGACTTACAAAATTGCTCCCCTTTCACAGATGCTAGTCAGCAACAAGTTAGCTAACACACTAGACGCATCACACAGCCTTTGGACAGACTAAAAAAGTTGATAAGATATAACGAAATTATTTATTTTCTTCTTATTTGCATGCCTACACATAATAAAAAAGTATTTTTTATTATTAAATCATGTAATTAAAAAAAATTATGTTTGGGGGTTTAAGCTGTACTTAAGAGAGTCGCAGGTTTCTAATATTTTTTTTAAATTTCATTTCGTTTTTGTACTTTTTCGATCATGTGGCCCGCGACACAAGTGTCGGAAATGAAAATGGCCCCCCCAGTCTAATTAGGTTGGGCATCACTGCTCTAAAGCAATTCTGTAAGCAGTACAGAATGAATAAAATGCAAAGAGGAATTTATTTTATAATATAAAGTCTTAATTTGTATTTGTTATCCATAGCCCTACTCCAACTGGGCCCTGCAAAATAAGTTTTGCTTAGGACCCCAAAATGGTTATGTCCAGCCCTGCTTTATAGTTCTCCCCTCGCTCCTCTTTTTTTTTTTCGCCACTAAACTTACATGCTGTTACTCTGGTCGCTATTTAGTGATGGGTGAATACTACTTGTCCCCCCCCCCTCTAGGAAGAGAATTATATATTTAGATTGAGGATGCAAGGTCGTCAGCTATATGTCTGGGGACGTAACAGTTGGTTCTTCAAAAATTCTCCTGCATTTGATTCTTTCCCTTTGATCCACCTTACTACCTTCCAAACTGTTACAGTAGAAATTTTGGTATCCAGACTGCTGACAAAATTTCTCCAGAAATTTGTTTTGGCAGACCATATGGTTTGTCTAGCCTTCGCCCTAGCTATCCTGGATAAATTTAAATTTCTTTATAAATGCAGCCAGTAATTTTTTTTTTATCCTATCACCAAGACACTTTTGCAAGCTGTATCAAATCATGGTTTGCTATGCAATTTTAGATTCGCAGAGGTTAGGAGTACAACTTTCCTGGCTTGTAATAAAAAAAAATTAAGCTGGACTCTGCTCATTAATGATATTTTCTGTAACATCCTGGGAGAATCTTTCTTGAAATTGTGAACAATCGACTTTAGCACATGATGATGGGATATCCAAAATATTACGGCCTGTAATGTGTTTTGGAATTCTGCCACTCATGGGAAATGCTGTCCTTCACAAGGATACAGACTCCCAACTAATGCTCTCTCAGCATCTTCAACAGTCCTGCTGTATGTGCTGTAACTGTGGAAACTAATACTATCTTGACTTTTAGATGGTTTAGTTGGAGAGGAGGACACCCACCTTTTGGGGGAAGCCTTTCTCTCTGGAGAGGAAATCCCTTCTGTCAAAGCAGAGGCTATTTCCTCCACCCTTACTTTGGACATTTTTCACTTTAGTTTGGCTTCTACCATTAGGAAATTGATCAAACCCTAACTCTGTATGTGTTTGGGTATCTGGCTGATTTCTCCCGGTATGGGTTTGGGTATCTGGCTGGATTCTCCAATGAGGACCTGAGTCAGACATCTTGTCTCCAGTTTCTCCGAGAGTGAAGGTTTTCTCGTGCTGTTCTGTCTCCATGTAGTGATGGGCAAAAGTTAAATAAAAAAATTAAGGCCATTGCTTAACTAGAAAAAAAAAGTCTACTCAAAATCATAGTTTTATTTATTTTTTTAGTTACCAATTAAAAACTTAAATTAAAATTTGTAAAACTTTTCAACATGTGGTCAGGGCTGAAACGCACATCCCTGTTTTCTGGTCATGTGATATCAATAACTTTGATTATCAAAAAAAAAAAAAAAAAAAGATGCAGTTAACAACTTTTTAGTCAATTTGCATTTGAAGAGGGTAAAGTAAGATGCTGGTAGAAGTTATGGGAGTAAATATTTGCAATTGAAAGTAGCAGTATTATAAAATGTTAAACATTTTTTGTCAAAAGCTTCTATGCAATATAATATAATGACTGGGGTTTTTCAAGTGGTGGGTGTTTAATTTCTGTTTATAGTAGGAATCCTGCATTTTTTTCATTACGCATGCAATAGTGTTAGCTTAATGTGGAGTGGTCAGACAAGAAAATACACTGGTGTGGCTAGTCAAGCATTTCGTAGACATATCTTTACACTAAAATAGATACAAAGCCTCCCTAACCAGAAAATAAATAGATGGTGTGTCCGACAACCTGGTCAGATAGACGTACATGTGTAGGCCTATATAGTGTAACGAGTGTGCAGTCCATAATGACAATACCACCCTGCTTTTTTTTTCCCTGGGGGTTTAAGGGTTATGCAACAGTGTTAGTTGTATTTTTAGTGGTCAGACAAGAAAATAGCACATCGGCATGGTTAGTCAAGCATGTATTTTACACTATAAAATAGTTATACAGGTCAAATGTTTTTAAAACTTCAGCGATTTCGTTTCTATTTCTTTGGTAACTAGATTTAAATCAGAAATTCTAAATCTATGTTATTTAATGAGATTTTAAACTTTACTGGTATAAATAAGATTTTTCTTTACATAAGTTAATATAATTTTTTTAAAGAGTGCCATTCTTTTGTAAAAGTGTTAATTCAAGGTAAAAATACAAGCACACATATTTATTTAGACATTTTTTTATTTTATTGTGCATTTACGTTTATGTAAAAACATATTCATTATTACTGATTTAATTATGAATAAATATTACTAGAATGCTAAAATAATAAGATGGAAGTCGGATGATCTATATAGATCTATTTCAACCACTAGCATATCCAGAACTTTGGAGTGGGGGGGGGCGATCTTTTTCCAAACCCTAACCCTAACGCATAGTAAACCCTAACCCTATGTATAAACGTTCGTACAGCATATATATATATATATATATGAAAATAAAAAAAAGCAATCTTTCTCAACCTTCGTCGAAAAAAAACCCCACAAAAATAACAGTTATGTTGTCATATGTTGAGGCCTTTCTCTTGATAGCTTAGGGGTCTGGGAGAGCGCTGTAAGCCTCAATATGGGGTTCGGGGCGAAGCCCCAACACCAAAAGCGTTTTCTTGCATTAACAGTGTTTTCTTGCATTTTCACTACAGAAACGCATTCTCCTGACATCTACAGCTCATTATTCATATATGAGGTTCGGGGCAAAGCCCAGACACTAAAAGCGTTTTCTTGCATTTTTCACTGTAGAAACGCATACCCCTGACATCTACAGCTCATTATTCATCCTATGTTTGTAACTTTGTTTAGTTACAGAACTATAATTCAAAGTTCTAAGCAAAAAATTTCCTCGAAAGTTTAGGGGGGGGTATAGACGCCATCGCCCCCTCCCAACCCCACCAAATAAGCCAACATACTAGAAGGGGGGCGAAATAATGTAAAAATAGGTTGAAATATAATTAATTAGTAAATATTATTAACACAAGTAATAAATTTGTATACAAATTGTGTGAATTTTATACTAAAATTCGTCGCCCCTACCGCCCCTCCCCCTGGATTCGCCAGTGATTTCAACCCCGCCCCCCCCCCCCAATAAAAAGTTATGTATAATTTAATTAATTTTCTTTAGTTTAGTTTAACTATATTTTTGAAATTCATGATAAACTAATAGTTTAAATACTTTATTTTAGTTGAAAACTAGTTTTAGTTTAACTTTTAAAAGTTAGTTAAGTTCCCATTACTATCTCCATGACCTCACCAGCAAACACAGAGTATGTTCTTTAGCATGACCTTCACAACACTGTTCTCACTAGGCTTTAGAGGTATACTTTGCTTTCTTCTGAGTTGGAGAAGGAGGAGGTAGAGGTATCAATGTGTCTGTCTATTGACTATGGACTTTCCTATGTTAAACAGTTTAACGCAACCTAGGTGTAGGTCTTTGTCAAGCTAATAGTTGTTTGGCTGAAGGTGCATCCATATCTTGGCTTTCTACTTCTGCAGGCAAACTCCTGTTTCCACACATGGTAGTCCTTGGAATAGGCTGAGTGGCCAGTCTGACAGTTTAGGCATTTTAACTGGGCTGTGCAGCCCCTGTCCTCATGACTCTCTCCTTTTTTTTTTTTTTACTCAAATCTCCATTTCTTGCTCTACATAAATCTGTGGCAAGTATTCTTTTTTATCCATATACATTTATATTTATTTGGCATTTGTGCTCCCCACCTGCCAACGAGTCCAATCAAGAAGGAATTCCCCAGGACTATATTTGTGCTATACTTAGCTGCTGCATTGGGCATGTGTCAGGATACAGTATCTTCCAGATTGACCATCTAGTCCCTGTCCTGCAGCATAGGTTGATGACCCATGCTGGTAGCTCAGTGTGACCAGCCAATTGACCCAAAGCAGGCCATCTGGGCCTTGGGCCTCGGGTCTAGATGAATTTATAGCCAAAGTAATCTGATGTAGTAAGTTATCCTCGGATAGGCACCTACTACATACCTGGCTGAGGGTAGTTGTGTTTGTGTGGCCAACTGACACAAATCGTCCCAGGTCAGCGCTACACGAGTCAACGGTGACAAGTGGAGAAGGTCAACAGCGATGACCGGCTAAGTTTCAGAAATATCTAAAGTAAACACTACTCAGCCAGTGATGTCGGATGTAGTCAAGTGATCAAACAAAATAGTTGAGTGATGTTCCATCAGTTTCTGGAAGGTCAGTAGAGACCCTGTATAAAAAGCAAAGGTGTCACAGTCAAGAAGTTCACTGCAGAGGTCTTGGTTCAGTTCAATGCGATGTGGTTCTGTATGGCAAATTATGATGGTTCTAAGTTTTATTGAGAAATAAATAGAGCTTTGCTGCTTAGTTTAAAATATGAACACTATGTGACATTTGTAACTTGCTGAGTAGTTGAGTATGTGACTTTTCTCATTAACACCTACTTACCTAGCTATAAAAAGGAGGGGTATTTACAGTACGCATACCTGTTGTTCACAATCTGGACACTTTTTGGTAACAATTCTTGACTCTGTTCGTTCTACTCGTTTCATTTTCTTCACCATTCCTGATTTCTATTTAAAGTAGCTCCATATATTTAGCTGTATCTGGATAGTTCTAGGGCAATAAAAAGTTACAAAAAGTCAAATAAAAACATTTATAAATGAATGTACTAAATTGTATAAATTTAATCTTAATAACTTACAGTGCTGAATAGAAAGTGAAATTGGAAATGAGAAAGAAGCATTTTGATCTTCTTGTAGTGGGCCATCCTTTGGAGTTGGATGAAAATAAAAAGTATGTTTGTGTAAGTTTTAAGATACTGTATCTTTCTGAAACAAAGATTACTATGTTGACCATTTTTAAAAAATATATTACAAATACACATTTGCTGTGCTTACAGATCTTTATTTTAAGATTTAGTTAAAGTCTAAACTTGTGAAGTAAAAAGTAAAGTAAAGTAAAGTATGTATTTATATATATGAATTCTATTTTTTTGAAAATGACTCTTAATGATTTTCTTTAAAAATCTTAACTCATTCGCCACATCGCAAAAACTTGATATCGACCATTATTATTGAAAAATTAATTTTGGCTAGAATAAATTTATGAATAAAATTGTCTAAATGATGTCAAAAGAAGAAAAAAACTATGTTGCATTTACAGAATTTGCTTACTGCAGTAGACAATGATAGTCTAGTCTAGACTAGATAGATCTCTAGATTTATATAATAAATAATAATAATAGGCTTGTCTTCGAGTCCGAAGATTAGTGAGGAATACAGTGTTTCCTGTGGCTGTGCAGTCCCAGCTGTGACCTACATATTTTGCCACTTCCAGGGCAAGCAAAACCATTGTCCGCAGGTGGTCGGTTTAGATTTTCTTTTCGTCGTCTGCATTTGTCCTCGGCGGCAGATTTTCTTTTGGTCTCAAATGTGTATCCCGCGGCCTTTGTGAGTGACCTCCAGCTGTGTCGTTCCGACGCCGCATGCAGCCAGGTGCTCTCCTCTATGTCAGCCAAGGAAAGTTGACGCCTAAGCTGGTCTTTGAAGCGTTTCCGTGGGGCGCCTCTGTTACGTCGACCACCTTTTAGCTCACCAAAAAAGACTGCCTTTGGTGGGCAGGGCACGTATCTCGTATGGGAGACGAACGTATGCCATAGATTTATATAGATATCTTATAAATTACAGACGTTACTTCAAAAAAGAAGATAATTACCAAGGGAAAAAGGAGCGCTTGTACAAATGTGGTTCTAGAGTATACATTAAGAAATGTGTCTTTCTGAGTATGAGTATTTAATAAGGTTTTGTTTTTCTATTTGTAAGCTACTTTTGTTTTGTTATGTTGTGCACAACAGAACAAATCCTAAACCTTGGAATACTCTGTAAAAAATATCTCCAACACCAAGAGAATCTTTTCCATGTCTTTATTGATTTTAAGAAAGCTTTTGATTAAGTATGGCATGGGGCACTCTGGGTGACAATGGAAAAGTACAACAAAAACAAAAAGATAATATACAAGTAGAGCAGTGTTTTTCAAACTTTGGCAAAAACAAAATGTCATGTTGGTTGCCCTTTTCTTGTCAGCTAGGGGGCCTCAGGGAATCCTGATGCCAAGCATCTTCTAGTATTCTTCACTGACAGAAATGCATTCTCCTGACATATACAGCTCATTATTCACCCTATTAATAAAGGCAGGTAAAATTTAGTAAAATAATCTTTATCAGGCGTATTTAGCATAATGTTATCTTCATGTTAAGAAAGACCTTTTGTTGAACTGAATGAAGGTTAAATCTCTTTAGACTGTTTTGATGCATGCAAAATGTCTAATTTTTAAGAACCTTTTGAATAATGTTTTTACTTTTAAAAATTATAATGTAAATACAACTGATTGGTTCCTTGAAAAGAGAAGATACTCCATAGATTAAGCCTTTGAGGGTAATCAACAAAAAAAAATAACTTTGAAAAATAATATTTAAAAAGTATTATATATAAAAGTTATTAATTTTGTATAATGCATCAGTTTGTAACTTCGTTTTGTTACGGAACTATCATTCAAAGGTCTCGACAAAAAAAATATGTGAAAAACCATTGAAGTTTCCCTTTAACTCTTATTGCTCCTCTTAAGTAAGTAAGTAAAAACTGACAAAAAGACTAGGTCACTAGTATCTTAATTAATATGATTATAATGATTTAGCATAGGGGGGTGGTACTGGAAAGGGTAGTACCTTTGATAGTCTGGAATGCTGCACCTTTAGGTGGACGACTTTCACTGGTCCCCTTCGAACCCCTATATCTCTCACATGTGGCTCCAAGTGTCATGCCCTGAAAAAACGCTTCAGTTGGCGGACTAAATCATGTGTACACAGGAACTACATCAACTGTTTTGTGAACTGTTATCCTATATCCAGTCAACTCATCTTCAAACATTTTAAAGGCATCACCCTTCAACATCACCATCATTTAAGCCTATGCTCCTAAATCAGCATATGATGACGAAGCAGTAGAAGAGTTATATGAGCTATTACTGGAAGCGATCTATTGGAAGTGGTCAACAAGGTACCAAAAAAGGACATCCTTGTTGTACTAGGAGACTGGAATGCCAAGGTAGGAAGCCACTCCTATGAAACCTGGAAAGGCACTAATGAACGAGGTCAACAACTATTAGAATTTGCAAAATACAACTAACTCTTACTGGCTAACACGTTAGAATGCCACAAAAAAACATGTATAGACATATAGCACAGTCCTAGCGGAGAAAACCACAATCAGATTGACTATATCATGGTGCAGCAGCGTTTTAAGGCAAGCATCCATACGGCCAAAGCAAGGAAGTTTTCCTGGAGCAGACATTGGAAGAGACCATGGCCATGTTATGATGACCATCAAATTACACCTACTTAAGGTAGCAAAACAAGGACCTACAAGAATAAAATTTGACCTGGATAAGTGGAAAGACCCCAAGTAGCTGCCATATTCGAGGCTTTCAGTCCTCAATATCTTGGACTCCAATAACTAGGATATTGACACATGAGTCAATATGCTAGACACAGCAGTCACAGAAACAGCTGTGAAAATACTAGAGAAGCTCCGCCCACCCAAAAAAAAACCTGGGTAACAGAGGATATACTCCAACTCTGTGCAAGCGATGGGAGCACTTTTTATGATTTGCAACAAGATCTGGCAGTCAAAAGAATGGCCCAAATCATGGACACAATCACTCATCACCCTTCCAAAGAAAGGCAATTTACAACTCTGTCAAAACTACCGCACCATCAGCCTCATAAGTATAACCCAGCAAAGTTATGTTAACAATTATATTAAATCAGCTAAAACCGATAGCAGACAAAATTATATCAGAAGAACAAGCAAGCTTTAAACAAGGTTGCAGCACAACAGAACAAATCCTAAACCTAAGAATACTCTGTGAAAAATATCTCTGAAAAAAAGAGTGAAAGATAATCTTTTCCATGTCTTCCTACTTTCACCAACACTTTTCAATATCTTAATTGAAAGGATATTGGAAGATGCTCTTGAAGGCTATGCCAATACATTTAGCATTGGAGGAAGAAGAATTGCGCTTCACAGATGACATTGATATTGATAGCTTAGAAGGGACAGAAGAAGAACTAGCTGACTTGGTGATGTGCATAGACAAGGCTTCCGCATCATATGGTATGCAAATAAATGCCGAAAAAAAAAAAATTAACAAATGCCAACAGGGCTTTAAAAGGGGCATCAGTATTGGAGTATTTGGTTAGCAGATTCAAATGCCTTAGAGCTATTATATCAAATGAGGGAACGAAACCTGAACTACTGGCCCAACTAGCACAGTCCACAGCAGCCCTTTAAAATAATATGGAAAGACAAAGGCTTAGCCCTAAACACCAAAATCAGACTAATATGCTCCCTGGTCATGGCCACATTTTTATATGCCAGTGAGTCTTGGACACTGACTGCAGAGCTAAAGAGGAGGATCCTAGCAATGGAATTGAGATGCTACAGAATGATTCTAGGTATCACAAAGACCGCATCACAAACCAAAAAATTAGAGACAAGGTTACTGAAGTGATGGGACCGCCATGATGATTTGATAACTATCATAAAAAATGCAAGCTAAAAATCTATGATCATATTACAAGATCTTCGGGGCTCGCAAAAAACTTCCTTCAGGGAACAGTACCACGAACAAGAAGAAGAGGCAGACAGAGAATACGATGGGAGGACAACATAAAAGAATGGAAAGGCCTGCCATTGAAAGAGGTTATAATTAGGGCAAAAGACAGAGAGGAATGTAGAAAGACGGTAGATGAATCTTGCATGGTGCCCTGACGGTCCAACAGACCAAAGGATAGATAAGGTAAGGTAAAGTATAATGATTTCATAGTCTATTATAATGACACTTAGTAGATCTAGATCTAGATAGTCTATATATAGTACTTTGAAAAAAAAAAAAAAAAAAAACCTACATATATATAATTCTCTTCATGGCTCAACAGTTTGGACACCAAAACATAAAGGAAAGATCACTCTTTTATTTCAGACTATAAATAAATTTTAATGGCAAAAAAAAAAAAGGTGGGGGGAGACATGTAGTAGTAACCCGTAACTAAATAGCGATTAGAGTAACCACATGTAACTTTAGCTGCAAAAAAAAAAAGAGGAGGGGGGGAGAACAAGTAGCATTAACCTGTCACTAAATTTTATAGCAGAGCCGGACTTAACAATTGTGGGGTCCTAAGTGAAACTGATTTCTCTGGGCCCAGTTTGGGTAGGGATACAGATAACAAGTGAAAATTAAGAGTTTGTATTATAAAATAAGTTCGTCTTTGCATTTTATTTATTCTTTACTACTTACAGAATTACTTTAACTCTTTCAGTGCGAATTATTTTGATAGAAAAAATGGAGTTTTCCGGAACGAACACAAATTTTCAAAGGGGTAGCCTTGCTAAAACAACTATAACTTTTTTATTTTATTAAATAATCTAACATATTTGATTTTATTTTAAAGGAAAATGAATGAGCTACAAATGTATAGTAAATTAAATAAATTATACAAACAAATTTTTTTTTCATTAATTTTAAACTGAGTACGGAAAAAGAAATTTTTTTAAAAATTCATTTAAAATCGATATACTAAAAGATTTAACATTTTAATTAAACATTTAATCTATAAATATTTTAAAAATCACAATACTTAACACATTAAATCACTTTAAATTTTATAAAAGATGAGAAAATGCACTAAGAAATTTATTATTAAAATTTTTTGGGTCCAGGGAAATAAACTAAAAAAGAGGAACCATTAACATAATTTTGAGTATTTTTTTTAATGCGTTGGATACTGCATCGAATTTAGTATCAAAATAAAGAACAATCACTCCCACATCCGGTAAGTTAAAAAAAAAAGAGAAATAAAAAGTTTAACATAAAAAAGATAGTGAAACAAATAGTATAAACCAAGTTACTCACTGAGAGTAACGCCGCACTGACCAGCGCTAGCGAAGTTACTCGCTGAGAGTAACGCCGCACTGAAAGTTAATAGCCTTGCATGTAGCAAAGTCATACAGTATATCATAAAAATTCTGTTTCCTACATAGATCACCCTCTATAACAAGAATTACCAAATTTTTAAATCTTTCTTTGAGAATTGTTGACCTCAAGTAATTCTTCATTAGTTTGAGGCGCGAGAAGCTTCTTTCACTACTACTCTTAGTAACTCTAGATCTATCATCTATATTTTTTAATTTACTATATATACTATATACTCATAATACTGTATATTATATCTTATCTTATATAATACAGACGATACTTCAAAAAAGAAGATGATTACATCCTACGCCTCCTGCATTCAGTCATGCATATTCACCAATTACTTAAATTTTGCCAAGTCACTGGTTTTCCTGGCTAGCTCAGACAACCCATTACATGCTCTAAAGTCTAATGGCACTAGGGAAGAAAGAGTATTTGTACAGATTTGTCATAGCATATATGTATATGTGTCTTTCTGAGTATTTTATTAAATTTTGTTTTTGTATTTGAAGATTATGGTTCAGTGTTTTGTGTATAGTTGCTTCTTTACTTTTGAGTCTTCTATCCTGAAGGCTTTCTAAATTTCGTGATTTTACTTAAGGTCTTACTCTAGTCAAATGTGAATATTCGTTTGTTATGAATCTCACTCTGCTCTCTTTTGTGTCTATTCCAGTTTCTTTATGTTTTCTTGAGTGGAGGGGTCCCAAACATAGGATGCATTGGGCCTAACCAAGGTTAAAATTAAATAACATTTTAGTTTTATGTTCTTATTTGATTTATAGAAATTTCAGTAATGTATTATTTGGGAGACGTGGTCCCATATATTGAAAAAAGGTAGTCTAGTATCAGTTAGTAGTTAGGTAGATCTAATCTGTAGAGGGACTAAAGCTCTTCAACTATTAGACTAGATTCTATATCTAATTGTACTGGTGTAAAAGAAAAAAAAAAGTTAAATAAACCTTTTTTTTTATATGTGGACATTGTGGATAGATACCGGTATATAACTTAATTCAAATATATATATATGTAATGTTTAACTGTCACTAGCCTAAATTAATATACTTATAGTTATAGTATAACTAGATCTATAACTTGTATTAATATAGATTTATAACTTAACTGTTGGCCACAGAAACAGATTACCGGTACTTTAATTTCCTCTAGGGGGCGCGGTGGTCGAATGGTTAAGTGCTTGGCTTCCGAACCTGAGGTCCTGGGTTCGAATCCCGGTGAAGACTGGGATTTTGATTTTAGGATTTTTAGGGCACCCCTGAGTCCACCCAACTTAAATGGGTACCTGACTTTAGTTGGGGAAAGTAAATGCGGTTGGTCGTTATGCTGGCCACATAACACCCTGCTCGTTAACCGTAGGCCAAAGAAACAGATGATCTTAACATCATCTGCCCCATAGATCGCAAGGTCTGAAAGGGACACTTTATAGATTTAGAATCTAGATCTAATAGTAGAATCTATAGTTGAAGTTTTTTTTTAAGACCTTTAGTCCCTCTACAGATTAGATCTAATCATCTATCTAACTCTTACTCAGTGTTTCTCAAACTTTATTGTCTGCCAGCACAAGGATGGCTGCCTGGTCGAGCAGTTTGCACGCTGGACTGTCGTATCGATTTACCGATGGTCCCGGGTTCAAACCCTGCCCGCTCCCATCCCCCGTCGTCCTGCGGGAGGTTTGGACTAGGAAATAACTATCTTCAACTCTGAAGGAATTTCCGAAACATGTAAAACATTTTACAAACAGTAAAAAAAAACTACACAAATTTCGCGGCACACCATGAAGAACAACAGTTGTTTTATAATAAAAAGAAAAAAAAAATTTGACCTGTTTTATAAGTATTACATTTAATGTGAAGGTTAATGTGCCTGATACCAATGTGATCTAATTGAGGCCCCTACAGTCAACAAACAAACTCGCATTTCATCATCTATTGTAAGAAGTCTCTCTTTACTTAGACTTCATTTCAGTAAGTGCTGAAAATCCAAACTCAAAAACCATGAAGATGCGGTATAATTATTTTCATTGCTTTTACACTGATTGCAGGATATAACTTGTTAGTTGAAATCCAAACCACATCCAGGCTTTTCTCTGCAAAACTTGACTTAAGAACTTAATAGTTGTTGAAATCAATGATCTGCTCTTCTTCAGTTGTAAGAGTTTAGCTTCATTGTTTCCATACTTATTACTTCCAACTGTTGGAAAGTAATGCTGCAATGCTGACTGCAGGTGTGTCAATGTGTCCAGAACTTCTGGGGTGATTTCTTTACTTGAAGCACATTCATTGTAAGGGGGAAAGCAATCAAACTCCTTTCGAGATCTTACTTTGCCACAAAGACAATTTTTCACTAAATGACTTCAGTTTTGAGGATGCGGTGATGATGGTTTCCGATGTTCATTGAAGAACAATTCAATGAATTTAATTTGTCAAATATATCAGAGAGAAATGACACCTTAACCCACAAAATTTCGTAATGAATAGAAAATTCAAAGTCTCTTTTTTTTTCAGCCTCAAGAATGAAATCAGCTCAGCCTTGAATTAGACACGCTTTAACACTTTTCTCCTAAAGACCAACCAACATTTGTAGCTTCACAAAACTGAGAGAAAAGTCGGGATGCAAACGGTCGAGATTTGATGAAGTTTAAACATTCAAACACTTGATCCAGAACAGACATCAAATGTTTCAGCAAAGATTTGAAGGCAAGAGCTTCTCTGTGGTTCATGCAGTGAACAACTAATACATTTGGATTTTCTAGAAGAGTGACGAATCCCTTTCTAGTTCCCTGCATGGAAGGACAGCCATCAGTGCAAATGCTGACACAGTTTTTCCACTGTAGTTTGAAGAGCAAAATGTTTTCGTTCACCACTTTGAAAATATCTTCACCTTTGGTCGTAGTTGGTTAGTCTTTGCAAAATAAGAATTCATTGACACATTTTCATCCTTTATGAACCAAATAAAAGCTAGCAGCTGGGCTTTGCCACTAACATCAGTGGATTCATCAACTAGAAGAAAACAAAGTAGAGACATTTCATCGTCAGTCACGTCGAAGTTTTCGCAGATTTGATCTTGTAAATCTGACGATAAATTTTAATTCTGATTCAGTCTCTATGTTTGCTTCTTGCTAATAACTGAGCAACCTTATAACTTGCAATCAATCCCTTTTCTGGCAGCTTTAGGTAGTTCGTAAGTTTCTTAGCTTGTTAATTTTGCTGAGCCCTGATGTTTTCAAAGTGTTCCTTCGATTGCGCTTTTACAACTGGATGTTTTGTTTCCAAGTGTCTCTTCAATATGCTTGGAACAAACGCCTCATTCGACAGAGTTGCATTGCAGATCAGACAGAATGGCAATGGAGAATCTACAGGTCTCGAAGATATGGAACTATATTTGATGTAATCTTCTTTGTAACTTCGTTTGGTTCCTTGCTTTTCATTTAACGATTTCGCAGTATCATTCTTGCTAACGTATTTCTCCATGGATAACAATGAATAATGCTTATTGATAATTTGCTATTATTAGCATATACACCTAAACAATTTACATGAAACACATCGCTTATTACTATCGTTACCCATTCAAGAACTGCTGTGCGTCTGCTAAGAGGGCCTACATTTGAGTCATTATAATAATATATGTATAGTGGAACATTCCCTAACCTGAAAAGCTAACACCCCTTTCCGTCTATAGAGAGCGATCCACTCTATGACTGGTCATTGCAAATGGGGGGATGTCATCACAACGTAAAATAGAAATTTAATTGTAGACAGACCTGTGTGGCGTTCTGAAAACGCCGGCGGCACACCTGCAAATCTTCGGCGGCACACTAGTGTGCCGCGGCACACAGTTTGAGAAACACTGATCTAACTACTAACTGATACTACCTTTTTTCAATATATGGGACCATGCCTCCCAAATGATACATTACCGAAATTTCTTTTAATAAACCGTAACCAGCCCTAATGAATTGTTTGATTTTTTGATAGTTTCATCAATATTATATGATAATGACATATGCATAAATAATTATATATCATTATATGGGGATTCCATGAGTCATGAGAGTTTTTTATTTATTATATTTATTTTAGGTAATTCTGTAGATTAGCGGTCCGCGCTCACAAAATGCCGATAATTAGCCAAAATAAAATTTAATTCATTTTATAGATGTAAATAGTGTTTTGAATAAATTTGGTTGTAAAAAGTAACCTTTATATTTTGATAAATAAAATAAATATAAAATAAAATTCCCTTAGCGACTTTAATATGATCTGTGCGCTGTCATTTTTTTTTTTTGGTGATTTACAGTGGTGTTGCCAACTTGTAGTATTTTAAGAATTTATTTTTGGCACATTTTGTTTACATAAAGCAACTGCATATGTGCTACACAAAATTATTTAGTTAACTATAGAAACTTCTACCATTACTAGAAACTATTACTAAAATCTTGTTAATGGATGGATGTTTAGTTGGTTATTTAACTTATTTGATGGTTGCATGAGGTTGGGTGGCTGGTTGGTATGATGGATGGCTGTGGTTAGTTGAATGGTTGTGATTGTTGGTAGGTTGGTTGTTGTTAGATGTATGGATGGGTGGTTGGCTGGTTGATATGTTGGTTGTGGTTGTTTGGTAGTGGATGGTTGGATGGATGATTGGTGATGGTTGTGTGGTTGGGGTTGGTTGTTGTTTGTTGATTGGCTGTGGTTAGTTGAATGGTTGTGATTGTTGGTAGGTTGGTTGTTGTTAGATGTATGGATGGGTGGTTGGCTGGTTGATATGTTGGTTGTGGTTGTTTGGTAGTGGATGGTTGGTAATAGTTAGCTGGTTGGTGATGGTTGGTAGGTTGCTTCATATGTTGGTTGTGGTTGTTTGAATGGTTGGTTAGTATGATGGCTTTATTTGGTTTGATGGATGGTGAGGGTTGGCTGATATGTTGGTTGGCTAGATGGATAATTGTTTTGTTAAATGGTTGGCTGGTTAGTTGTGATTGGTTGGTTGGATGGATGGTGATGGTTGGCAATTCTATGTTGGTTGTGGTAGGTTGACTAGATGGATATTTTTATGATTGGTTATGGTTGTATGGATAGCTGGTTCTTGTTGGTTGGCTTAATGGGTGGGTGGTTGGCTGATATATTGGTTGTGGTTGTTTGGATTGTTGGTGATGTTTGGCTGTTTGTGGTTGGTTTGTATGTTGGTTGGCTAGATGGATAGTTGTTTTTTTAATGGTTGGCTGCTTAGATGTGGTTGGTTGGTTGAATGGATGGTTGGTAAGTTGTTTGTTTGTTTTGTTGGATGATTGGTTGGTTGGTTAACTGTGGTTGGTTGATTGGTTGGTGTGTATCACTTTGATAGCATTTGAGATGAGCTCCGATTGGGAACAGACCAATTGTGCTCTGGCAAGAAACTGGGTCATCTAGCGTAATGTCTCATAGCCCCTCCCCCACACACATACAGATCAGACTCTAATAGCATCATCTTCCAGGTAGACTACTAGCACCCTATACTCAAATCTAGCGGTGTGCTTCGTTACCGACTCAATTGTACTGTGGCCTAGCGCGAATAGTAATTTCAGCTAATCAGCATCCAGAAAGTTTGACGATGACGTATTCATTTTTTCTCCAATAGACTTCTGTACTTATACATCGAGTGGCCGTTTGAAAATCAATGTTGCAATGAACAATAATAAAAAAATCGCAATGTATTTTTTTCATTAGAAAAGGAAAATCGCATTAGCGCACAGTTTTAGCAAGAATTCTAGCTATCGTTCAGTACCTTGCCAGAAAAGAAAAAAGCGCATTTCGTGGGACAACAGTCAATTTTTGATTGAGATACTTGACAGTTTTTACTCTACATGTAGCCTAATGATGCAAGAACATCTTCGGCGACGCTGAGGCTCACGCCCAGTACCTCGGATATAGGATTCAAAACGAGCTTATAGACCTGATGGCATATTTTCCGTCATCTGTGACTGCATGCAGTCAGACACAAAAAAACAGATGTCTTGTACATAGCTTTTGTTGACGTATGAGATTCAGAAGTTAAGGTTGAGAACACTTCAAGTTTATGTAGTTTAAAGGCCAATAGTACAGTACTTATGTAAAGTACCGGTAGTATTTTAGTAACAAAAATCAGCGTTAGAGGCTGACAAACCCATTAGCGTGACGTACGGCTCAGGGTGTCACATATTAGGCCTACATTTGCCCAGTGGTGTTTGTAGTGTTGTGTGTTGAAACACTTTCCAAAAAATCTTTTGTTGTTGAGTTCTGTATAGTACTGCAGCAACTTTAGCACAAGCTATACAACACAACACATTTTGCCTAGAACGCACATAGTATAATAAGTATTGCTGGCTGTTTATGCTAAAGTAGGAAATATAAATGAGGAACTTTACATTCTGTATTAAAACATCAAGACAACTTCATAGAGCAAACGACAGCGACACACACATAAAACATTCATGGATGAGACATTAATTAACATGCATGACTAGATTGACTCATGAAATCTGTAGGACGTCTTCTTTTATTTTTAAAGTAATGTATGTTCAAGATTAGGCTATGGCCTAGAGTAAAATAAAATATTATTATTTAACTTTATGTTCATTTTTCTATTTCTTCTTCAATTCTTTCTTCAACGTTATTGTTTATTTTTCTGGATTCAATTAAATCTATATATTTCGTACATTGACTGCCATTCTATAGGTCTATCTTATATGATTGACTGCAAGCATAGATTTTCATGATTATTTTGATTGCTGTAATTTAATAGTTTATATTTTAATTTTTTGAATAATACAGGGGTGGGGGGTGGAATAACAAAACTTAAATAAAAACATAAGAAATAATTAATTGGTAATTATATTGTTAGGCCTTAGGCCTACCTAAAAGCCTAATAAATCTGGAAATAGATATAGACAGATCTAAAACTATTACTATTACTCTGCATATGAAAAAATTAGGCCTAAAAATATATATCTAGGTAGAACTAAAACAGTTAATCTGCATATGAAAAAGTTAACCCTAAAATAATTTTTCTTAAACTGCATAAAAATCGTTTTCTTTTAAAATAATATATAGAAATAGATCTAGCTACATTTGTAAAAAAAAAATGTTTTTGTAGTTGGCAGCTTTTGAAATGATCCCCCCTTACTCCCGGGCCAAAAATCTAGCTAAGTTGTTGATCAAGTCTTGAAAACAAAAGAATGTCGTGAGACCGACCTGGACCGCTCATCTACAGGATTACCTTATTTTATATTTAAACACCTAGGTCACAGGTGTTTTGCGTTTTTTTGTTTATTTAAGGTTTTTTTTGTTACTCTAGTCTTAGTTTAATATTAGATCTACATAATATTAATATGATAATAAACTCAAATAAACTTCAACTTTAAACTGAGACTCAACTGAGTCGACTGAGATCATTTTATTATTTTATAATTTTAATTTTTCTGTACTGACATTTTTAATTTTAAGATTTTTTGGTAAATTTTACTGTAGTAGAACTATTAGTCTAATATTTTTATATCAGATATTTCCATCTACTAGATCTAAATTTAGCTTACAATGGGCTTACATACTAGACCTATATTAATTAAACCTACAAGATCTATAACTAGATTACTAGCTCTAGATTAGAATCTAGATCTACAGTTCTACACTCTCACCTCAACAGACTGACATGTTGTTGACACTGACCGTCACGGTGTTACAAATAAAGCGGATTGATCTCCCTTGTCTAGAGTAACGGACGCCACCGAACTCTTACGCGAGCACCTCTATGTTAAGATACTAATCAAACACCCCACTGTATTTTTTTTTTAATTTTCCTTTATTTCGATGATCACAATGAAACTAGTCCATTTCTATTGCGCATCATCCATTTCTTTATAGTTTAGACATATTTATTTTTATTTTCACCCCAAAAAACACACTTTTATTTACCTCTTTTGTATACCACTTGGGAAGAAGGAAGTATTTCAAGTTCCGAGGATTATCTAACCCCAGGAGCGGACTGGCTATATGGGCATTCGGGCAAATGCCCGGTGGGCCGGTACCCAAGTGGGCCGGTAGGGCCACCGAAAGGACCGAGTGAATGCCAGCAAATTTTCTCAAGATTCGTATTATTCTCTTAAAAGGCAACACTTTTGACCGTCATGATTAAATACATGTACATTTTACACTTTTCAAGTCTAATATTAATCTAAAGCATTGTCTTAAATTCCCTTCTTCATCCGTCTATGGCAGGGCTCTCAACCTGTGGATCGCGACCCCCTTGAGGATCGATTGACCATTTGCCAGGGGTCATCTAAGACCATAAAAATATGGATTGTTATTGTAAATTCTTCTATTGCTGTATATGTGTGGGGTAGTCTCGGCAGAGTGGGGGATTGTAAAAAAGAGGTCGCCGAACTTAAAAGGGTAAGAACCGCTGGTCTACGGTGCTTCTAGTAGACGTCACTAAACAAGAAAATTAAGGCCTTTATTTCTTATAGAGATCGACGTTAGTGGGAATCTTTATAAGGATCAACAACAACCTTCCAAGTCCTATAGAGGACATGTCCAGTCACATACGAATTCTTTTTTTTTTTAATGGAGTTGGCCCGCTACGTAATCCTTCACAAATCACAATGATTATCATGAACAGTGTTGAAATGTGTTGATTGGAATTAAAATGCAAAAGGGAAACGAAGGAGCAGACAATATTGTCCATAAGTAACAACTATTGCTGAAATGCTGTGCAAAACAATATTATAAACATAGATTATGTTATCACACAAATTCAGAGGCGGCTCCAATCGAATTCACCAATGGACCATGAATATTCAAGCCATAGTCTTGTTTTGATCGTTTAAAGTAATACAATTTTTAAAATCATTTGACGTTATTTTTCACATAAAAACAAACAGGACGACACTTTGATAAGACTCTCCAAACTCTTCTGGAATAAGTAGAGTATCGTTTACTGATCAACTAAGAACTCTAATGAGTGCCTGACATTAGTTGGGGAAAAGCAGTTGCTCGTTGTGCTGACAACATTACACCCTCGTAAACCTTAGGCGACAGAAACAGATGACATTTACATCATCTGTCACATAGACCGCAAGATCTGAAAGGGTAACTTTACTTACTTTATTACTGGGTAATTGTGTACTATGCGATTTGCATCAGATTCACTTATAAATGTTTACATTGTAAATAAATGTTCACCCCCTAAGCAGTAAGAAGATAATCTACATCTTATTAATTTATAGATGTAAATTTAGTTCAAATTGTTTAATACATTTAAATGTAGATCTACGTCTGGCCCCTTTAAATCTAATTTAGATTGTTGTCATTCACCAACTTTATGATGACAGCATTTACGAATGAACAGGCTTAAGGCCATAGAAAACATTAATGCCAAGACAACAAAGTTATTGACTTACGTCGAAATACAAATAAACTTTGCTAGAAAATGAGATGATCTTGACAGCTGTTGTTTTACTGAACGTAAGGATATTAAAAACAAGTGGACATGTTATGTTGTGTATGTGTGTTGCAAGCTTTAAGATGCAATCAAACTAGGTTTCGAAGTTATCGAGAAAGCTTTTTTCTGTTTATTTGCCAATGGCTAACGAGCAGGGTGTCATGTGGCCGTTACAATGACCAACTGCCTTTACTTTCTCAACTAAAGACAGGTACCCGTTAAAGTTAGGTCGACCTAAGGAATCCCTAAAAATCCCCAAATCCTAGTAGTAACTGAGATTCGAACACAAGACCCCAGGTTTGGAAGCTCTTAACAACTCAGCCACCGCGCCCCCACGACCTTGTGAGATGTACAGTGAAAATAATGGAGGATGAAGAGTTGTATTTGTAAATTGAAGTTCAGATGTCTGAGAAAATTTCGAGGAGTGAAAGTGAATCCTAAGCACCGTATTCGTTAATAGGGGATGTTCAGATGTCTTGAATGTAAATGCTAATGTATATGGTAGCAAGAACTTTTCACAATAAGAGATTCCCCATTCCAAGTGTTATACTTTATTCATTTAGTAATAGTATTTGTTCAAAATCATCTAATAAAGTATTCATATACTAACTACTTCCGATACATTATTAAGATTTACACAATGATTTTGAGGTCAGGTATGATTGGACGCTCATCATGTGGCATACAATTTGTGGGCCGGATTATATAAAAATGCCTGGGCCGGTTTTGTCTCCCAGTCCGCCCCTGTCTAACCCTATGACAGTAGGCACGAACAGGCAGCAATAACTAAGTACCTTTAGAAATATTTACAAGTATTTGAATGGCCCCCAAAATCTGTGAAGGGTCGTCGCGTGTGATGTATGTTTAGCTTGTTACATGTCTGCCTGGGTCGGCAACCTGCGGTTCGCGAACCACATGCGGCTCTTTCGGTGTGAAGCTGCGGCTCCTTAGTTCGAGATGAAAATATTATTAATTTTATCGAAAGATTTTACAAATATTTCTGAATAATTTAAAGAGGGTTTTGCACAGATTCTATCTCTCAGCCACTTGTACTGGCTTTTCACCACATCCCTCCACAAATACACGCGTCGTCAATGTTGCCAGTCCGTCAGAAGATCTCAAATTACGCCATCGTCGGATGTTTCTACGTAGGTTTCAATTCGCTTTCGACGCAAGACGAATTTGCGTGCTTTAGCTGTGACGTAAAGTTTGTTGTTTCAAGTAGATGAGTTAGAAGTGATTATCTTCTCAAACTTAGAAGCACTCTAAAGTAATGCTAATCGGGCAAGCTTTGTGGTACCACTAGAAATTGCAGAAAAAGGCAAACCAATTATAGATGAGGAGAATGACAAAGACTGCTATCTACGTGCATCTGAAGAACTGTTTCGTGATTTCAAAAACAAACAAAAAATCTTGAAAAAAATCAAAGACATGGAACAAGTTGCCTATTTTGTTAGGTATATGTCTTCTAATGGTCCAAAAAGAATAACTTCAATGATTGCTATCTCGGGGCAAACTGGAGGTAATGATATAGTGCATGTCGTACAATAATACATTGAAAACAATAAGATCAATTTAAATAAAATCGTTTCAATAGCAACTGATGGAGCCAGAAATATGACTGGAAAAAATAAAGGGGCAACACAGATTTTTCAAAGCAAAATAAAACATGAAATTCTTACGTTTCACTGAATAATACACACAAGAAGCACTTTGTACCCAAAACGATTCGAAACAAAATAGTTGAGGTAACGACCTCCAAACAATAGCACTGGAGACCATTAATGCTTTCAAGCCCAGTGCTATTTTTGCATATACTGATGGGTCGGCATTGTTGGATTCTGAAAGAGCAGGCTATGGAGCCTACATCGACTTTCTTGGCTTCCACTCAGTTAAAATCTTTGGACCATGTGGTAGTGTTCGCATTTTTAATGCGGAGACCATGGCAGTCTGTGAAGCCCTAAAGGTCATTGACTCACAACTCGGCGAGGGACATTTGAGGGCAACACAGATTGTTGTGGTCACTGACTCAAAACCTGTACTACAGGCTTTGCAAAGCCCTGGACCATGGCCCCCCAATATCGACACTGTCATCATGGCCTCACACAACATAGCAGCGCTATGGCATTCCTGTGATAATGCAGTGTCACATAGGTGTGACTGGGAACACTATTGCAGACTCCTTGGCCCACCAGGGAGCACAAATTCCACCAACTGAACAGGCTGTAAGTTTTCACCATGCCCTGGCTATAATTCAAAAAACTGAAATGGAAAAGTGGTTTGAGTGCTGGGACAAGTCCCCAAAAGCCCGTGGAGTCTGGGAGCGCATGAGGCGCCCTGACCGCACTTTCCCGTGGTGGAGGCTGTCAAGGCCTGAGCAAGCTGTTATAGCACAGTGCAGGACAGGCCACTGTCCTGTTGGCTCATACTTTTCACGGCTATGGCCAAATTTTGACTCACGGTGCCCCCGCTGCGGGGAAGAAGAGGAAACCGTGCCTTATATTCTGTTTGACTGCCCCAGACTTGCTGATCTCCGTCTCGACATGTCTAGAAAACCAAAACTTATCGACCTGTATGGTGACGCATACGCACTACGCAAGACAGCAGGGTTTCTGTCCAGGGCTTTTGCAAGAGATGATTTAAGTAGGGACCTGCGAATCAGGAAATTTTTTTCGAATCGAATATTGAATCGAATATCAGAAAATATTCGAATTTCGAATCGAATTCGAATCGAATATTCTTGAAAAAACTTGACATCCAACAAGTGTAAAATAAAACTTCAAATTCAAAATTTTTATTATATTATATTTATTTAATACTGAATCACAAAAAGTTAGTAATAATTAAATTGCAAAGCAGGCCTTTTAAAAAAGTAGATCTTTATTTATTTTGGCCCAAATAAAAGTTTCAGCATTATTTTCCGAGAGATTGTGACGACGGTCAGTAATAATTTGTCCTCCAACTGAATTAACTCTTTCTGAAGAACAATTTGTTGCCTGAATTGCCAGCAAATTCCTAGCTGTTCTGGCCAAAAGTGGAAAAATATTAATACTTTCTTTCCAAAACTGAAGAGGATCACTGTTTTGATCTACAACTGCTTGCTTTGAATACAAACTGACTTCATCCTTAATTTGCTCAGAAATGGTGGAAATTGTGTTGATTCTCGTATCTCCTTGAGCATCATGCACTTTCTTGAACATTGAATCCATAAGGCTTCCTCTATTCCTGTCTTGAACAAGACTTTCACGTGGCAATTCATCAGACTTTTTGCCAATTTTGCTTCCGTCAGAGTTTGCCAATATTGTCTCTACAAATAAGACAGCTTTTTTAGTTTCAGCTTCTGAAAATAACTAGTGTTTAAATCTTGGATCAATGAATGTGGCTGCCAGGAGATGATCCATTGTCAAATCAAATCTTGCTCCAAGTTGTTTCAATAGCTCATCTCGAAATTGTTGGAGACCTGTTGGTGATTTGGACACTAACTCTTCCTTCAATGTAAAAATGCAAGGATAGATCAAACTTATGCTGACATTAGAATCAGCACTCAAAACTGTTGTTCAATGAATAAAATATTCAGACAATTTGTTTAAGAACAAAATATCAGGTGGCCGAGCCTTGCTCGGTTAAATAAAAGCCCTGCCCAGCCTGACTGTCGGACAATAAGAAGTTCATACCGGCTTGCCATCCTTCCATCCCAGTGGTGCTGCAGCCCGTGGTCTGCTTTTAGTTTTACACATCCCTTCATTCATATCTCTAAATGCGTTCTTGTTTGGAAAGAAATATTTTAGTGTTCTATGGTAAGTCTAGTGACGTAAGCAGCGTTTTTTCCGTTTACGTCATGGAAAACTTTCATTCATAAATTATTCTAACCAAAATTAATGGTCTGCTTTTAGTTTTACACATCCCTTCATTCATATCTCTAAATGTTTGCAAAGAAATATTTTAGAGTTCTACGGTAAGCCTAGTGACGTAAGCAGCGTTTTTCCCGTTTACGTCATTCATTCATAAATATATGGAAGCCAATATTAATTTTACAACGAGACATTTTATGTATCGAAATAACGGTCGAACTCGAGTTTTCCCGATGTGGCCAATGAGCTGAAATTTTTTTCTCACTAACATTTAGATACGTTGAAATTTTAAAGAAAATCGTTAGAGCCGTTTTCGAAATAGAAGATATATATATATATACAAGAATTGCTCGCTTAAGAGTATAGGAATATCAGGTGGCCGAGCCTTGCTCGGTTTAATAATTTCATAAGAAAGGTTATATACCCGAAGTCATTTTGGGATTTTTTTTTATAGTTACGAAAATGAACGATCGGATAAAGACTACTAATCTGAGTTTCTTAAGTGTTCTTTTTGTTCTAAATGTAAATTGGTACGTTCAGACATTTAATTTTGGAATTAGTATATTCAATTATGGCTTTAGTACAAAACATCGAGTGACGCAAATTTCTACGTTATTGGGTAAAACTGCAAAGACTTTCTTCCAAACCAATAATAGTAGGCCTACGATAGTTTTAAGCTGTCTAGACTGTAGGAGGACTTAAGAGACTTGATATTTAATCGCCATGTACAATTACATATAGAACAAACAGAACACTAAAGAAACTCTTCAGATAAATCCGATCGTTCATTTTCGTAATTATAAAAAAATCCCCGATTATTTTGCGGGGTATGTGCCCTGCTCAGCCAGACTGTCAGACTATAAGAAGTTCATACCGGCTTTTGCCATCCATCTATCCCAGTGGTGCTACTGGTGCTACAGCCCATGGAAGGATATGGCCTGCTTTTACACATCCATCCATTCAGATATCTCCTAGGCCTTTCGTCACCACACCCTAACCCCAAGTTTTTTACTGAGGTTTATAGTTAAATCAAAAGTGGCTGCAGCGTATGCAAACTCGCTGACCGCTAGCTAGATATCTTGTTCAGTGTGAGAAAGTAAGGCGTAGAGCAACTGTGTAATCACCATTTCCTTTGTTTTGGTACGGGACATTAGACACTGAAGCATGAACACATGGTCATAATTTTACCAGCAAAAT
>JADKLZ010000728.1:12967183-12980090 GCA_021533235.1 Biomphalaria straminea | reverse complement strand
GTGAGCCTAGTGACGTAGGGGGTGTCAAGTTTTTTTCCTTTGATGTCACTTTCATTCATAAATTCTCCACTTCATTCATAAAACCATCAAACCAAGAAAAATTTTTCGATAATGAGACATTTTTCCAACCGATATAACGGTCAAACTCGAGTTTTCCCGATGTGGCCAATGAGTTGAGAATTTTTTTCTCACTAATACGCACATACCTTGAAATTTTAAAGAAAATCGTTAGAGCCGTTTTCGAAATAAAATTTATATATATATATATATAAATAAATAAATAAATATATGTATATACAAGAATTGCTCGCTTAAGAGTATAGGATACATGTATAAATAAAATGAATTTCTTAATCCTAGGCAAGCATAAATCCAGTTTCCGATGCATTATCAAACTTTATATATTTTCAACAGAATTAGGTTTACACATATAAGTTACCGTATTGGTAATTCCCGGACTATTTCAATACCCAGTCCGCCCCTGTCAGAAGCTCAAAAATCATGAGTTTTGCAGCTAAAAACAAATATACATCAAACAAACATTAAATGACAATAAATGTGAAAGAAGGTGAATTGGCCAACTTAACCCAAAAAAAAGTTTCTGGGTGTCTTGACAAGAAAATTTAAGTTAATAGCAATTTAAAACAATCATTTAGCGTTAATGTGTTTTTCTTTCATAAAAATGAGGGACAATGTTTTTTTCATTAAAATCCGGGGTGTAATAAGATAATCCTATACTCTTAAGCGAGCAATTCTTGTATATATATATATTTATTTATAAATTTTATTTCGAAAACGGCTCTAACGATTTTTTTTTAAATTTCAAGTGTAATGTTGCCACTGTAATGTATCCTTCTCCTTCTTGTTGTGTTTGTAGATTACTATATTTCTAAGTTGCTTTAGGATACTAGATGCATGAGTATAGTTGTATCAATGAATTACTTATGTGCGAGCTCGACAGTGACCATTACAAGAACAAGAAAATAACAGCACTCACAGGAACAACGACTTGAAATGACTAAGTGACTTCGTAATGAAAATTCAATACTAACTTTATTTACAAGATGGCCACAGTCTAGTCAGAAGATAAAATACGTCCTATCACCCCGAGAGCCTAGCGGTAACTGAAATCCTATTACGTCAAACTTAACCTCTAACCCTACAGTCTGTGTCGTCATAAAAATGTGCGTTCAATGTCGGTACTAAAAAGTGCGCGATTCTAAAAGACTAAACTAACTATCTAAAAAATGTGCGCAATACTAAATTAACTACCTAACACAAGGTGTGTTCGTATTAGTGAGAAAACAATTCTCAACTCATTGGCCACAACGGGAAAACTCGAGTTCGACCGTTATTTCGATATGAAAATGTCTCAATTTAATTTTGGTCAGAATAATTTATGAATGAAATGGAAAATTTATGAATGAAAGTTTTTCCATGACGTAAACGGGAAAAACGCTGCTTACGTCACTAGGCTTACCTTACTACAAAGTATCAATGGACCTAATTAAACATTTGCGCACCATCTTATTGAAGATTGATTTATTATAGAACTATGGAAGGAAAGTAATGAAATTAAATGTACCGATGTATGATTAGTTATTACCAAAACAAAGGAAATTGGTGATTACACAGCTGCTCTACTGCTCCTTACTTTCTCACACTGAACAAGATATCTAGCTAGCGGTCAACGAGTTTGCTACGCTGCAGGCACTTTTGATTTAACTATAAACCTCAGTAAAAAACTTGGGATTAACGTTAGGGCGTGGTGACGAAAGGCCCAGGAGATTTATGAATGGGGAGGCATGTGTAAAAGCAGGCCATATCTTTCCATGGGCTGTAGCACCAGTAGCAGTAGTATATTACCTTTCTTAGTATAAATTATTTAACCGAGCAAGGCTCGGCCACCTGATATTAAGATTTATGCGACGTTTGACAAGAAAAGGTTGTTTCGTTGCTTTTTTTTTATGATTACAAAGGCCTGTAAATGCTTTAGCAGCTGCATGTCAAGAATTCAGTCTCACAAACTGAATGAAATTGCGGCAACCCGAGAAAAGTAGCCTATTGGAAACCACACAGTCACAGTGATGCAGGAATTTTCTTTCCTGGGATGAACTACTGCAAGTAACCTAAATTTAGACCTTTCCGAACCGTCGTAGCTGACCGTCGCACAACTCGTCACGGTTAACCACTCGTCTAGTGCTGTCCTGGGTCTAAGGTCTACACAAACACTATCCCAATATGCGTCACCACCAGGTATATTACAATATTAATAGAAATGTAGGTACTACGGTGTATTTTTTACTGTCCGTCCATCTAGCCTGCAGTGATAATCGGCGTGAGACTAATATGGCCGGAACTACTTTGGTGCAACCATAGTTGTTACCCGTGCGGAAAAAAGCCGTTAGAGGCGACAATTATGCCAACAGAAAACCAAAAAAGAACCCCCGTTGGAGTACCTAAGGACTGAGTCCATTGCACTAGCAGGGATGAAAGAGCCCCAACAAACATGTTTCTCAAAACGGCCGTTTTTTTTTTATGGCGGACACATACTCCGTTGATGTGGTACAGAGAAGGAATGTGGAGTTTTTGTTACTGAAGGTGTGCTCGGCCTTTGATCTAACTTCTTATCCGAGCGTCTTGGGTTACGAGCAATTGGTAATATGGATGTAGTTATTTTCATCTGCTTGGATCATACGTTTTGTTCAATCTACTATAGTTGTATCCGCGTATTGTTCCAAGAGTCTTAGACTTAACTCTGAGGACAGTTAAGAAGAAGAGTCAGTAGTTGTATCAGCTTTTAGATTAGCAGAGCAATCTTTATAAATTATTTATATGAACAGAACATACACTCTAAATAGGACTATATTAACTCTTAGTTTTTTTTTTATTAAAATGTATTTATTATATTAATTAAAAAAACAGGCAGTGTGTAGTGACTTTTATAAAAACAAAACGAGACATTACTAACATTTCTTTATTAAAAATTAAATATATCAAATTCTCGAATCATTCTCAGGGTAACAATTAATGTCTCTGTTTTTGCATCCCACTGAGCCTTTCCATTTTTGTGATCCACATTCTGTTGTAAGTGTAGGGCAAGTTTGCTTGAAAAAAAAAAAGAATAAAGATGTAATGATATTGTAAACACTTTCTTATTTGCAAAGTTCTAAACATATACAACTGGACATAATAAATGTCTGAACATTTAAGATATTTTCTTGGTAAGAAAACCAACTATGCAAACACTGCATTTTTCTTCTAGCCAGCTTTTTGGTTCTGAGCTGTAGGAGCACTAATTGTGAGAGAAATAAACACAGCCCTAAGCCCCCGTTAGGAACTGCATGGCAGACGGGGCGGGAGCCTTTTTTTGTGATCCTCCCTAAAACTTGCTGTGGAAGCCCACTGAAGGCATAGACGTGGTATCACGATGTTTCCTGACACGCATGTCCTGTTGAACCAGACATTTTAAACATTGCTAATAATTGTCTACCATTAATATAACCCAATAACATGAAAAAAATATAGCTAGCTTCATGATTATAGCATACTCAGAGTAACATGGTCCAATCTTATTTTGTGGAGGGAGGGGGAATCTGGGAGAGGTTTTTCAGTGCGTCCTTAGGCTCTCAGTCAACACAACTCTACTCGAGTCGAATGTCGAACCTTCATAGGTAGCCAAGACAAGTTCAAGCGTATCGAAACGGTGATTTTGACACCGTCAGCTGCTTGACAAGTAAAAATAAAATAACTTGAAGCAATTTGAAATATACTCAGTTATCACATAATATCGGTAAACAACGGATGACTATGCAATTTTTTAAAATTGTTGAATATTCCAATGATAGGCCTTTAAATGTAGACTTATAAGCTCTTGAATCAATAATGCCTTTCATTCGAAATTACCGAACGCGATAGTCCTTTCAAAACCGATGTTAGCTCTAGATCTAAGTCTAGTTCTCATGGCAAATTTACATTTATTTATTTTTTATTTAGAAATATTATAAGGGTCAAACTAGAGTATTTGAGACCCTTTGCATGCGTCTAGGTTCCTGAAGGTTCCACGACGTTCTGACTTGAATTGCAAAAACTCCTTTAACTTTGTAAATCCAGAATATCACTGGACTATATTTTAGGACCTCCAGGAGCTGCTGTCAGAAAACACTAAAAAAAAAAATACTGATCAGTCTATCACCAATACTATTACATCTCTCTTCTTAAAAGTAACATACCTATTGTAACCGTAGGCTATAGAAAAAGATGACCATTACATCATCTGCCCTATAGATCACAAGTATAACTTTACTTTTTTGTTTACTTTACATCCCTATTCAAACATTCACATAGAAATCAATCTAAAATTTAGAATTAAGTAATTCTCCTTGTAGATCTTCAAGAAAGCTTTCGTCGAGTTTAGCATGACGCAATCTTTGCGACGATTAAAAAATACAACGCAAACAAGGTTACAAAGACAGTTTGTGTGGAAACACAAACTCAAAATCGGCCCCCGAAGTGGTCCAGACAGGAAGGTTTCAATATTTACAGAAAGAAAAAATATCAGAATGATTTTCTATCAAAGGCCAGTGACAGAAAAGAATGGAGAAAGAAGGTTGACCGATCTTGTGCGGTGCCAGTAGATACAAAAATATAAGTTAGATGTGAACCTGGTCTAAGTGATGTCATATAATAATATCTAATTGATGTAATTGGAAAGCGTGGTCGAGAGGCTAAGTGCGCTTGAACTTGGCTTAGCTTACCTAGAAGGGGGCTCGAGGTTCGACACCCGACTCGGGCAGAGTTGTGTTTGCTGAGCTGCCCAAAGATACCCCCTCCCCCCACGGGTCCACAAATGAGATTGGACCAAAGCGCTCTGAGCATGCTATAAGCATGAATGTAGTGCTACATAAAAGCTATAATAATAATAATAATAATTTGTTTTGTAAAGGGTAAATCTCATTCGGAGCCTCAAGAAAATTTCCATAAAATTATGTTTCACTTATGTTTAATAGATTTTTTTGTCTTTAAAAAAATTAAGCATTTTTGTTACATTAATTAGTATGACATAACTAATTTAACTTAGCAATACATTTGAAAACAAAAATTTTTGGACAAAAAAATCTAAAACCGTTTGCATAAATGTGCTAAAAATATTTTCAATAGTTATCTCCCTTACTAAATAGCATCCCGTGTTTGTTACTATTAATAGTGAATAGTTGAAAAATGGTGTATTTTTATGAAAAAAAAAACTGCTTCCAGATTTGATTTAAAAAAATTAATTTGTTCGCTTTCAGAAAAGAAAAAAAAGTAGCCGTTGCTACTTATGATTTCGGATTTTCACCATCTTTTCTAGTTTACGAGATCTAATCGGGACGGACGGACGGACAGACAGATAACACAAAACTATTATCCTCTATTCCCTTTCGGGGGCCGCTAATGAAAACATAATAAAAGTTATCCAGAACCTCTACAAAGAGGCCACTAGTACGGTGTACTTCAACAATAATATTGGGGTCAGGTTTAAAACCACAGTTGGAGTAAGACAATGCTGCCTACTCTCACCAACACTTTTCAATATCATCCTAAATGGATGACATTGAATATTGGATGGGTAATGGAAGATTCTCTCGAGGCTATGAAGGCACAGTAAGCATTGGAGGAAGAAGAATTACTAACATGTGCTTCGCGGATGACATGGATGGCCTAGCAGGGACAGAAGAGGTAGCTGACTTGGTGATGCGGATAGACAAGATTTGCGCAGCATATGGTATGGCGAAAAATTCCAAATTATGACCAATAGCTACCTGTTACCTATCCCTTAGTTGGGGCACCAAGCAAGACTTGTGGACCATCTTTCTCCATTCCTCTCTATCCTTTGCCCTGATTAAAACCTCGTTCAATGGTAGGCCGGTCCATTCTTTGATGTTGTCTTCCCACCGCTTTCTCTGTCTGCCTCTTTTTCTTTTTCCTGGTACTGTTCCCTGGAGGAAGGTCTTTGCGAGTCCCGAAGATCTTGTTACATGGCCATACATTTTGAGCTTTCGTTTCTTCACAGTATTTAGCAGGTCATCATGGGGTCCGATCGCAGCAGTAACCCTGTCTCTAATCTCTTGGTTTGTGATGCGGTCTTTAAATGTGATGCCTAGGATCCTTCTGTAGCATCTCATTTCCATTGCTAGGATCCTCCTCTCTAGCTCTGCAGTCAGCGTCCAAGACTCACAAGCATATAGAAATGTGGCCATGACCAGGGAGCGCATCAGTCTGATTTTGGTGCCGAGGGCTAAGCCTTTATCTTTCCATATCAACTTGAGTTTAGAAAGGGCCGCTGTGGACTGTGCTATTCGGACCATTAGTTCGGGCTTTGTTCCCTCATCCTAGACAATAGCTCCGAGGTATTTAAAGCTGCTAACGCTAGTTAGCTTTTCGCCTCCAATACTGATGGCCTTTGTAAAGCCCTGTTGACTATTGGTAATGATTTGGGTTTTTTCTGCATTTATTTGCATGCCATAAGCTGCTGAAGTCTTGTCAATGCGCATCACTAGGTCGGCTAATCGTCTTCTGTCCCTGTTAGGCCATCAATGTCATCTGCGAAGCGCAAGTTTGTAACTTTTCTTCCTCCAATGCTTACAGTACCTTCAAATCCTTCGAGAGCATCTTCCATTATTCTTTCAAGGAAGATATTGAAGAGTGTTGGTGAAAGGAGGCAGCCTTGTCTTACTCCAACTGTGGTTTTAAACCATTCCCCAATATTGTTGTTGAAGTACACCGCACTGGTGGCATCCTTGTATAGGTTCTGGATAACTTTGGTTATGTTTGTGTTAATGTTATATTTTTCCATTGTCGCCCAGAGTGCCCCGTGCCATACTCGATCGAAAGCTTTCTTGAAATCAATAAAGACATGGAAAAGATTCTCTTGGTGTTGGAGATATTTTTCACAGAGTATTCTGAGGATTAGGATTTGCTCTGTTGTGCTGCGACCATGTCTAAAACCCGCCTGTTCTTCAGATATGATGTTGTCTGCTATCGGCTAACAGGGCTTTAAAAGGGGCTTCAGTATTGAAGGTGAAATGCTGACTTGTGTCAGTAGTTTCAAATACTTCGGAGCTATTGTCTCAGATGATGGAACGAAATCTTAACCACTGGCCCGAAACAATTACAGGGCTACGATGTGCAATGGCAGCTAGAAATATAATAAAGTGTTCTCCGCCATGACACTAATGGTGGTTGTTTGCTTATTGCTGTCTGTGAACCTAGATCATATTTAACAAGCATCTCTATTCCATTGCTAGGATCCTCCTCTCTAGCTCTGCAGTCAGCGACCAAGACTCGCAAGCATATACAAATGTGGCCAAGACAAGCGCATCAGTCTGATTTTGGTACTAAGTGCTATGCCTTTGTTTTTTTAAAGTTTTGAAAGTGCTGCAATAGTGTTGAGACGTCAGGCAAGGAAATAACACAATGGCATGGTCAGTCAAGAATGTAGAGCTATTATACCCGTCTATAAGTTACAGAGGTCAAGTGTAGGCTTAGGGGAGCCTGGTGTGTCGCGTGCTAGCCAGATATATAGTGGCTAAGTATATTTTGTAAGTAATAGCAGTAATAACGAGGAGTTACTTGTCACTCCCAAATTATTAAAAATATCGTTCTTAAATAAAGACACTAAATGTAGGAGTAATATTCGATGGTAAAATATTAAAGTAATTCAACAGTAATATTTATTTACTGCCAATACGCTGTCTTAATTTTATCCTTTCTGGCTTAAAATGGTCAATGTCGATCAATAAATTGAAGTTTCAAGGACTAGATAAGTACAATATGAAGTAGGGGGAATTTACCTTTCCCTTTAAAGATAGCCCTGGTCATGTCTTTGATTTCATTCAAACACAACACACTCCATAATTAAAAATCACATTAGAAATATCGAAAAGTTGAAATACAAGAACATAAACTTTAATTATGTAAATTTAGCAATAATTATTATACATTTGAATCACAAGATTTAATTCACATGAAATAGACTTGTTAAGGCCAAACTAGTAATAAGAAATAAAACTAATCGTTTGTACCAATCTACCAAATGAAAACCATAACACTCCCTTTGCTCTTTATCCTATATTTTTAGTTTGATGCTTCATTGATATGTTCAAGCATGGAATATACATAAAGATCTTTCTTAGTTTCCCCGAAAATATACTAGTGCCTGACATAGATGAATTAAAAAAATAGACAAGGTTCAAGATTCGGTGAACTAAACAGTGCTTATCCACGAATGTAATATTTATTGCAGTGCTTGTTCCCATGTAACAGTTCATGATTTAGTTTGGTAATATCTAAAGAATGCTTGCTACTATTTGTTGAATACCGGTACAGAAGTTTATATGATGGACGTTGTAATGCTGAATACTTGTTTTTAGATACTTTTGTCTTTGATTCTTCTTTTGTTCTGATTGAACTCTGATGGCTGCAGTATTTCAGGTTCTATATTCAACTCTGGCCTCTTACTGTTGCAACGCATCTGAATGCTTCAACACCTTAAATGGTTAGATATAGTGCACTTCACAATAGTGTAATATACTCCCATTGTAAAGAATCATCTTACTTCCTCAAAAATTAAATGATCGTTTTATTTTCATATAACACTCGCTAGACACATTCTAAGGAATTTTCTGAGTATTACCTTTCCTTATATTCTAGATGTAACATTAAGTGTTTCTGTCTGACAACTTGCCATACAAAATATTGAATGATGCCTGTTTTATTTACCATGATCTTTCGAATCTGACACATGTCATAGACATTAGTGAATGGCCATTCTTCTGACTCTTATCCATTCAGCACACTGACACAGAATTTCAGAAAGAAGAAACCATAACTCACTGTAAAAATTTACATCTAACTTTATTATTACAGGTATGAGTCTTTATATTGATTAATATGAATAGATTGTGTTCACAACACAATTCATTCCAATCATAAAGTGACATTCTCACAAATCAGGCTTATTAAAAGAAAATCCAGTGAGTCAATATGTCAACAGTAGACTACTGTACTTTACTGTGGTCATCAGCACACACACAATACCACACTTCAGTGTGCAACCAATACTTGTTAAAGAGTACTCAATGATCAAAGCTAGTTGTAAAGATGAACAGTTGAATATGAGAAAACAGATTTGTTCATGTATGTCTCATAACTTTTTAAAAAGGCTTCATATATATATACGTTTATTATGTAGACATTCTTCATTTATTTCAGAGATTTTTAGGTCTACATATTTTGCCACCGAGCTTCCTTGATTTAGTTGTCCACGTGGTTAAAACCACGCCTGAATACCACTAGCACAAAAAATCCTGATCTTCCCACTGAATTTGAAAACAAATTAGAGGAAGCTTTAAAAAACTTCTCTGTGACTGAGGTAGAAAAAAGCTGGACGTTTATGCGTGATACAATCTACCAAACCTCATCACTGGTCTTTGGAAACAAACAAGGAAAGCGAAAACTGGTTTGAAGCAAATGAATTATAAATGGAAACTGCCACTTCAAACAAGAGAGCAGCCATGCTAATCTTTAAGAAGGATCACACCCCAAGCAACTTAAAAAGGCTCAGAGCTGCACGGAACAATGCCCAAAGAATAGCGAGACAGTGTGCTAACAAATACTGCCAGTAACTATGCGAAGATATTCAATCTTGTGCCGACGTGGTAACATAAGAAGACTATACGAGAGCATGAGAAAAGCCTTTGGACCTTACACCAGCAAGTGTGCTCCGCTCAAATCAAAAGATGGCTCAATCATCAGTGATCGTGCACTGCAAATGGAGCGATGGGTAGACCACTATGCAGAATTCTACCAGATTGAAAACGCTATCTGACCAAATGCTGTTTCCGACTTCCCATGACTTCCAGTTTTGAGGGAATAAGACGAAACGCCCTCGGTAAAGGAGCAGAGCATAGTTATTGATTGTACATGGGAAAGCACACGGTGAAGATGGCATTCCTGCTGAAGTCATTCAGGCTGGAAAACATGCCCTAACAAACCACTCCATGAACAGCTAAGCTTGTGCTGGGAACAAGGAATGGTCCCCCAGGAATTGAAAAACTCCAACATATTTACAATTTATAAAAATAAAGGCGACCGCTCTGATTGTAACAATTATAGAGACATGTCACTACTTAGCATAGTTGGAAAGGCTTTTGCCAGAGTATTACTAAAGCTATTACAGATTCTGGCTGAACGTGTTTATCCAGAGTCGCAGTGTGGCTTTAGGGCAGGTAGATCTACAACAGATAGGATTTTCTCTTTGCTGCAGCTACAGAAGAGCAGAGAACAAAAGCAGCCACTCTTCGTAGCATTTATTGATTTGATCAAGGCCTTTAACCTTGTTAGCAGAAGCGGTCTGTTTGCTGTTCTAGAGAGAATCGGCTGCCCAAGACGGAATATATATTCATAGCAGATCAGATGGAAGACTCTTTAACCTGGCACGTCTTAAAGCCAAAACGAAAAGACGGCGTATCTTGATAAGGAAGCTGCTGTTTGCCGATGACGCGGCACTTGTATCTCACACACAGAAGCTAGTGAACGCCTTAGCAGTTTCTACTTGCGCTGCCTGAGACGCATAATGGGCATCTCTTGGAGGGACGATGCCTCCAATCCGGAAGTTTAGAGATTGGCCAATATGAACAGCATGCATGCTCTCGTGACACGAAGAAGACTACGCTGGCTCGGACATGTCACCCGAATGTCAGATGGTAGAATCCCGAAAGATATCTTATAGGCTGAGCTTGTGGAAGGAGTCAAACCCAAGACTAACATATAGAGATGTCTGCAAGCGAGACATGAGAGCCACAGGCATCAACGAAAATTTGTGGGAAAATATAGCCAAGGACCGGAGTGCATGGAGACAGACTGTGCGTGCAGTACAACCCTCGCTGAGAACAAAAGAATTGAGGCGGCCTTAATCAAGACGGAAAAAAGGAAATCTGCCCTGTCCGCTAGCCCTCAATCTGATGAATACACATGCATGAATTGTGGCAAAGTCTGCCGCTCTAGAATTGGCTTGATTAGCCAGTCCAGATTTTGCCCCATCTCAAGACTAAACCAAAAACAGTGACCAGTGAATTTTTTTCCATTTGGCACCAAGTAATTTGCATTAACACCTAAGCACATAAATGTGTAACTCGCATGGCTTTTAGGGCACAATATTGAGTGTCAATTTTACTAGCCCAATCAAATATCACAAGTTCTGATATCGTAACCAGTATCCATCATCTCATCATCTGTTTGACTTTCGTCCTGTGACCAAATCCCTTTCCTCTTTCTAGTCAGTAGCTGTTCTAAGTTATTCTCAGAATATTAAGAGAGGCCGATCTGTCCTTTAAAGTTGTCCAGACAACTTTTCTTTGTAAGACCCTTTCATCATGCTCCCTCTACTTTGAAGGATAACTTTTAATAGTGAGTCATGTCCTAGAGCGTTTGTGTCTTTAAAGTATAGAAGATTTCTTTTCTGCTTTTTGCCAGCCAAAGTGTTGACTTGTTTAAGTGCAAATCATTTGATATATTGTGAGAAAAAACACATACATTCTTTATACATAGTCCTTGAACTAGGGCGAACACCGTTGACGGCATTTAAAAATTGTGGTTTAAAAATAACTGTATCTGTTTAACCAAGTCTGCAAACTTTTTGTACTTTCATATATTCCACCAAAAGAGTTATCACAATATATATATACTAGTTGACCGGCGGCATAGCATATGCCGCTATTTACCAGGGCCGGCGACCGCAGTGGGGCCCGCATTTCATAGGACACGCAATTTTATAGGACCCGCTCTAATTTAAAGTGTAAAAATTATTAAATTAAGCCATTTTATTACTTACAACAGATTCCCCGCGCCATCCTGTCGATTTAACATCCCTATAATTATTTGTCTGTTAAGCTATTGCTTTAAAAGAAAATATAGTCATTTATAACGCTGTTAACCATCAAGCTGTAAGGGAAATAAGTCTTTGGCATATGGTTGAACACAATCTTCAATTACAAACACAATAGCACACTACAGACTGAAAAGATAAAATATAATTTTTAAAAAGTCGAAGAACAAAACTCCACTTTTCTCTCTAACCTTGCTAATGCTTTTTTTTTCCACCACAATTGTTCACAGATACTCGTATTAAAGGTCTTTTGCAAGTCAATAGATTTTTTTCTAAAGAATTATAGAGTATTTGCGCTCCAGAAAACTTTTTTCTTTGACTATTAAATACATAAATAATTCGAGTTTTAAATATGGTTCTAATTTTTCGCATTATAAAATAAGTAAAGCGAATGCGTTAAAAAAATTATTAATGGAGCTAAAAATAGATTACTTGTTGTTGTTGCATTGTGTTGCACGTTTGACCTATTTACTTTGAGAAATAATATATACTAGTTGACCGGCGACATAGCATACGCCGCTATTTACCAGGGCCGGCGACCGCAGTGGGGCCCGCATTTCATAGGACCCGCTCTAATTTAAAGTGTAAAAATTATTAAATTAAGCCATTTTATTACTTACAACAGATTCCCCGCGCCATCCTGTCGATTTAACATCCCTACAATTATTTGTCTGTTAAGCTATTGCTTTAAAAGAAATCAAACACATTTTTAACAAAATATAGTCATTTATAACGACCGCAGTGGGGCCCGCATTTCATAGGACCCGCAATTGTATAGGACCCGCTCTAATTTAAAGTGTAAAAAATTATTAAATTAAGCCATTTTATTACTTACAACAGATTCCCTGCGCCATCCTGTCGATTTAACATCCCTATAATTATTTGTCTGTTAAGCTATTGCTTTAAAAGAAATCAAACACATTTTTAACATTTTAAAATATAGTCATTTTGTCTCTCTAACCTTGCTAATGCTTTTTTTTT
>JADKLZ010000728.1:12919906-12954829 GCA_021533235.1 Biomphalaria straminea | reverse complement strand
TTCTCATATCTTATGATGATAGACTCGTTTTAGGCAAATAGTTAGGCCTGTGACAAAAATTCGACCCCTTTAGGTATCACTCGGGTCTAGGCATTTAATTAATTTATTTTATTATCCTATCTTCGTTCTCGTAACTTAGCCCATATGGCTTTAAAAAGCACTTTTACCACCCCTACACCCCCCCCCTTTTCTCTAGGAATCGATGTCACATTGTATCTTCCTAATCTGACACATGTCTGGGCAGTCTATCGACAAGAGTAAGCTACCCTTTCTTATCTGGACAAACATCCTGTGTAATGTCTTTGTTGTATTCATTGAACGAAGTCTACCTCTCCTCCCCTTCACCAGGTAACACCTTCCTGGTCTTTCAAATCTTATCGATACACAGGAAACACGCGGCAATGTCAAGCGGAAATCCTTTGTCTTAAGCTCTTCAGACAGACTGCCATATTTGACGTGATGTCACTCCCCTCTCGCTCCACCTCTCATCCATCTCTATATAAACAAAATTGTGCAAATCGTCTCATTTTCTTTCTGGAGAGCTAAGAGGGAAGATACATATCTTTGTCTGAGCTTTACGCTTATTCACTGTGTTATATTCTTATTTGGATTTGGTGATATGTAACTTGGATGTGCTTAATTATCTTGTATCTAGTGTATTTATATATTTGTGCATTTATTTAGTGCATTATATTTGTGTACATATTAGTGTATTTCTTATCTTGGATTATTTAAGTAGTCACTTTATGTATTATATTCTTTGTCATGATTTGTACGACTAAATAGTCAAAGTCATTCACTTTATCTGGACTAGAATTTATTAACAATTCTTGCCACGTGTATTTAGCTCTTTAACTATTATTAATTTATCGCTGATAAATTACCGCTCGCCACGAGCCCTCAATATTATTATTGATAAATTCCTTGACCGGGAACTATCATAATATTTCGGTCTTATTACCAAGTACGTATTTACGCTCATTCCTTGACAAGGAATGACGTAATTATTAATATATTCTAATTCTATCGGCCTGTTGGCCAGATATATTACTTAGGTAAAACCATGTATACATTATCTTATTTATCTTATCATATCTTGACTGACCGCCGTATTAATTTTGCTGGCTCGGTAATGCTACGCTTGGAAGAGATATATAAATAATCTCCCCTTCTCTCATTGTATCTTGATAAGAATTGCGTCCCTTGAACGGGCACCTTCTCCATTCAAGTTCGCTCTATTGATCATGCCTCACTGCCAGATGTAAACAATAGCGACATGGTCACTGACCATCAGCCATCTCCCCCCTTCCCCTTTCATCTCGTTATTCTAGCTACTCGTGATGATCTCACCTTGGCGGGTGTACATCACTGTTGACTATTTATCTCCATTTAGGAGACTCTCCATTTGTTATTGCCATCTCCCCTGATGAGATACGATATTTATGTGTTATCTCCCTTTGATGTTTGTGAAACTATATTATAGTTTCTATACATCAAATATTACATTACTATTTGTTGTTTCCCTTTGTGAGACACCTATTATTATTATTATTATTATTACTATTGATATCTCTCCTGATGAGATGCAACATTCATTTGATTAACTTCCCTTGCTATTTGTGAAACTAGTTCATGGTTTCTATTTAACATTCTGAAGATGTCCTTCGTGGAAAGGCGTCTACCTCCCAGTGTCATCATTATGGCTAAGTCGATCTACGCATCTCGTTGCAGCTTTTATTACAGGCAACTCCTACTTGAAGCCTTATCTTTGTAACGCTGTTACCAGTCTGCTGACAACAGATCTGAAGATACCAGCCTTACCTACTACACACAAGAGTCCGACCAACAATCGCTAGCTAGAGAAACGTCACTGCAGCTACGTTTCGTTGGATTGCCCCATGCGCTAGGATCAATCACGCCAGCCCACCAGCAGACAACGTCAGTGTGACATAATGGGGAGTTAACTATGTTGGATTAATTTTGATTATTGGAGTGATTCCCCTTACATAGTTAATATAAGGCCTTGCAATCCGTGCTCAGTTGCCACTTGCTCCTGAGTCACCAGCTTGACCACTTGACCCGTGTTATGACTTGAATGTATTTTTTTTCTGTTATTGGTCGTGTGTCTTGGGGTACTCGGAGAAGTGTGCCCTGCTCTGGAGATCTTTGAGCTAAGTATATCTTTAGTACTATTATATTTATTATAATGTATGTATTATTTAGTAGATATAGCCTCAAATGATTTCCAGGCAGTATATTTTTTTGCCCTGATGTTCTGCATCCTGGGGTACTCCCGAACTGTCATTTTTAGTAACTTTCTCTGAGGGGTTCAACCTGTATTGAACCATCAGATGGACTTTACATATTTTATAGCCTTGTCTCTGGGGGGTTCAACCTGTATTGAATCATCAGAGAGGCTTTACCGAACGGATGGCTATAGGTGGGAGTCTATGAAGCTTGTAGGCTCAAAGATTTCCCAGAAGCCTATAGTGCATCATGACCTGTTTGTTTTTTTTTCTTGGCTAAAAGTGGCTAGTGTTAGCCTGAAGCCTGTATAACCCCAGAGTAGCCAAAAGTGGTCATGTGTTGACCTGAGGCCTGTGACCTGGCTGTGTCAGCCTGAAGTGTATAACCCAAGAGTTGCCAAAAGTGGTCATGTATTGTATTGACCTGAGGCCTGTGACCTTCATTTTTTGTACACTAATGTGTGTTATCCCGAATGTGACAATTATGTAACATATGACAAGGGCAGTTTGCCATACTTTTTATGTGTAATTTTTTTTGTAAGACCTGAGAGTTAATGGTCATTTATTTACATTGACTAGGGCTGTGTGCCATACTATTTTTGTTTACTTTTTATTGTGTTGACCTGTGAGTTAGTGGCCTTTTCATTGCATAGATGTAAACATGTAACATATGACCAGTGCGATGCACCATACTTTTCTTGTGTGTATATTTTTTTTATTTTGATTTCCTCGTGTTGAGGAGGGCCCGTGAGTTGGCCATTTATGTACTATTTTACTCATGTAAATAAACTTTGTATATATGTTTACTTGCGACTTTGTTTAGTCCTGTTTACATACATTAGTTAATTGTATACCTGGAAGTTATACCTAATAACCTAGGCACTACAAGTAGGGACCAACGTATCTCTGGACCAGGGGCGGCCCTAGCAGTGCGCGGGGCCCTGGGCGAGCGTCATGTGCGGGGCCCCTAGCTGTAAAGGTAGACTATATATATATATATATATATATATATATATATATATATATATATATCGTACCACATCTCGCTAACGGGCTAATCCTTCTCTAATGCTGCAACAATAACAATACAGTATGTTCGCCTCAAAACTGTGAACCTTATTTTTGTAACAAAACATAGAACATTACGTAGGGTACTGCTGGTTTACTTATGGCCGCTGAAGTACATTATATACTGTATTTTAATTGTTCTGCATCAAAAGATGCAAATAAAAAAACACTCGCCACTACTAATAGTATGTCGCCTCTCTCGCTCTGCTAATTGAAGCCAATAGGATGTTCTTTAAGAATAAAGTGTTCTATATGAGTTACAGTGGTCCATTCACTTTCGAAGACCCGACTTTTTCGGAAAGGCTGTATCACGTTTTTTTTAAAATAATTTATAAAAACAAGGTTACAAGGACAGTTTGTGTATAAACACAAACTCAAAATCTGCCCCTGAAGTGGTCCACCCAGACAGGTAAAAAAGGAGGTTTCAATATTTTCAGAAAGAACATCAGAATGAAATTCTATCAATGACAAATAAATGACAGAGTAGAATGGAGAAAGAAGATTGACAGATCTTGTGTAGTGCCCCAGTGAAGTTTATTAATTACTTTACCACATTATGACACGTGATATGAAAAACTACTTATTAATTTTTTTTTTAAATTATGCCCAACTTATATGCATACTAAATAGATTTTTTCTCTGTGTAAATGTAGTAGTTAGTATAACAAAACTTACTTAACTTTAATAGCAATACTAATGTCTAAAAAAAATTGAAAAAAAAAAACGTTTTCATATAAACCTGTTTAAAAAGGGTAATGTGTAATATCTTATATTACAGAGCTGTCGGTGTTTGTTAACATTATTAACATTAATAATGAATAGTTGTAAAAGTGATGTATGTTTCTGAAAGAAACTGCTTGCATACGTGATTTAAAAATTAGATTTTTCGGTTTTAGAAAAAAAAAGTAGCCGTTGCATCAGAACTTTAAATGGTCTTAAATATTATGATATCGGATTTTCACTAACTTTTCTAGTTTACGAGATCTAAACTGACTAAACGCAACGGATGGACGGACAGACATTCCACACAAAACTAATAGCGTCTTTTCCCCTTTCTGGGACCGCTAAAAATACTCCCGCGTTTTTTTTTTAACACGTTCACACAGTAGCAAATTGGAAAAAGAAAACTTAATATGTCATGCTGGAAGCTGATTTGCCGAAATAAATGTAGGCTATAAGCACACCAACTGGTGATACTGTTTATATCCGAAAAATATTAAACGTTTATGAAATTAAACAGCTTACTGCGAAAAGCTGACCTTTTCGTGCGGTCTTAGAACGTATCACCAGCGACAGTCGAGAATACACCGTACAATTGTTTAGTTATTTTCAGTGCTTTTTTTATTAAAAAAAAATTAATGGATTGCCTAATTTTTAACTATTAATAAATTAATAATAAACTCTAAAATTCAAGAAAATTAATATTTTTTCTCCACATTGAAAAAAGTAAAGTACGCCGTACGACGTGACGGTAAAAAAAGCACTGATTATTTTCATTAAATAAATCAATTGGTCAAAAGTTCCATTATTATTATTATAGCTTTTATATAGCGCTACTTTCATGCTTATAGCATGCTCAGAGCGCTTTAGTCCAATCTCATTTGTGGACCAGTGGGGGGGAGGGGGTATCTAGGAGTTGGTTGGCCGTGCTGCCTTTGGGCGCTCAGTAAACACAACTCTGCCCGAGTCGGGTGTCGAACCTCGAGCCCCCTTCTAGGTAGCCAAGTAAGCCAAGCTCAAGCCGCACTTGGCCTCTCGACCACGCTTCCCAAAAAAAAAAAAAGTTAAACGATGATAGCCTCTAAGACTCGGCTGTCTTTACCGAAAGATAACGGTATTTAGAAATAAAAAATGTAATCTTAAATAGCAATTGGAATATTTGGTATACTGGGAAAATATTGAGTAACAAGTCCTTGTTTATCACCACTCATTTAGTTTTCGAAGTTGGTGACAATAAAATCTCCCAGCGCGGGGCCCCCCTCAGGCGCGGGGCCTGGGGCGGTTGCCCCAGTTGCCACCCCCTAAGACCGCTACTGCTCTGGACGAACGTGCCAGCACATCTTTAACACTGAACTGTAGACCTAAATACCCTTTGTAAATGCCTAAATCTAGCTATAAGTCTAATTTGATCTTTTTAGCTATACCCGCTACTAGGTAATGTTCATTGTGAACACTTTTTATGTCACATGGGGGCTTGTCCATTTGTATATGGACCCCTTTTTAGGTCACATGGGGGCTCGTACATTTGGTTATGTGCCCATTTTAGGTCACATGGGGGCTCGTACATTTGTTTATGAACACTTTTTAGGTCATCAGCCATACCAGTATCACCAGAGCAGCATAGGACTTAAAGCTAAGCAACCAGCTTAATGAGACTCAGACCACTTGGTGCTCATATCTTATCATGATAGTCTCATTTTATGTAAATAGTTAGGCCCCATCCTAACACTGTACAACATTTTACCTTTACTTATTTTCTCTATGTAAATAAATAGTACATATATCTTACATAACAGTATTTGTTGCCTGCATTCATAACGCTGTGCCTGTAAGTCTATGTGCAAATTAAGGTCCTCACAATCTTAAAACCTCCTAGACACCTAAACGGCCACCATCTTTAACCTACTTGTCACAAGGTCCCATCCTAGCACCGTACAGCATTTTACCTTTTAATTATTTTTCTCTTTGTTAATAAACATGTACATCAGGCATGTCAAATTCGTTAAGGTGTATGGGCCGCATAAACAACTTACTATGACCTGAGGGGCCGCAGCAAAAAATTAGTTTTAAAACAGTTTACTAGTTTTATGTAAATTAGAAATGATACAATGTAATAAAATAATTAATGGCATACCTGTCCCTTAGCTAAATTTGTAGTACTATTGGCTAATTAAAAATTACTTTGATTACGCATTATTTTCATTGTCCTGATGCTTGACATCTTTTCTGGGATACCATTTTATTAATGTCAGGTTGAAGTTTGTTTGTCACTGACGCTTTCATCACAGATGAAAAATTTTGATCACGTAATCTCGAACGGGGATGTGTTTTAATAGCTTTTATTATGGAAAAGAACTGATCATAGAGACCAGTGCATGCAAAAATAGCTAGAATTCTAGTTGCAAATTTCCGCGGGTAAATGACTGTAAAATTTCGGCACAGCCATTTCAATATTCTTCGATTTCAACTAAGAACCTGACTTCTATCAGCTCTAGTTGCACGTTTCCAGCAGCATTTTCAAAATCAAATCAGATCGCGTGATCGAGAGGCTAAGTGTGCTTGAACTTGGCTTGGCTACCTAGAAGGAGGTTCAAGGTTCGACACCCGAATCGGGCAGAGAGCCTAAAGGCAGCACAAAAAACCGACTCCTAGAGGCCCCCCCCCCCACTGGTTCACAAATGAGAATGGACCAAAGCGCTCCGAGCATGCTGTAAGCATGAAAGTAGCGCTATAAAAAAGTATAATATTATTATTAATAATAATAATGATGTACTGAAAATGAGCAAATTTAAAATTAGCATCAGTCTCTCTTATTTTTGCAAGTAACTTTGCACCAAAACCTTTTCATTTCATGGTTGGTGCGCCATACCTTTGTTAGACTAGCTAGCTTTACCAAAGATAAATTGTACTGCATTTTCACCTCCTGTCATTTCTCAAAAATCATCCTCGCTTGTCATGCATAAAACAGAACTCAAGCAGTTCCTGGTATATGTCAAAATTCCTGTTAAAGGCCCTTATGAATATAGCCGTGCTACACCCATTACGTCAGTTGACTCATGAACATAAATGAAAATAATTCAAAATCAGCTCAGTCGTTCTTTAAATGTTCAAGCAAGCTGACTGACATGCCATTTATTCTATCTGCCACAGTGTCACTAGTTAACGTTATTTCTTTGAATGCTTTTCTCCTTTTTTTTTTTTTGAATAAATGACTTTGGCTTTAACGAAACACTCTTTCATAATTTTTTTTAGGTGGCCAAGCGGGCCGCATGCAAGGTGGTCGCGGGCCGCATGCGGCCCCCGAACACCCAGTTTGACATGCCTGATGTACATATTTTACTTAACGGTATTTGTTGCCTGCATTCTAAACGCTGTGCCAGTAAGTCTTATGTGCTAGTATAGGTTCTCACATTCCGAAAATCCCCTAGACACACTTTAACGGCCAAATCTTAACCTACTTGTCACAGTCCTGGGCATCACTTTTGTTGATGTCTCTATTTTTTTTCATTATTAATAGATCTGAAAGTATGCCATATTTACAAATTTTATATCATTCCCATTTTTCACTTTTGATTAAAATTAAAAATAGGATTTTAAAATGTGGTGACCCGACAAAATAGGATAGAAAAATAAGAAAATGTGTTATACTATAATCAGAAATCTGCCTTTGAAGTATTAAATGAAGCTCGGGCAGATGTTGTAGGGAATTCGTATGACTATTGGGAGGAAAACTATATTGGTCGCCAGAGACGAAACCGCAAAGTGACTCAAAGATTTCCGATAGAATTATGTTATGTTAGAGATCGTGTACAGGACAATCTACCACGAACAAACTATTCATTGTAGGGTTGGCACCATACATTTCAGCTGTCTATTGACTATCATCACCCCAATGTCAACAAGTTAATCTTTCATTTCCTCAGAGAACAGGAGAACACTGAGAAAAAGATTCTGAGGTACAATGCTGGAGAACGAAGTAAAGCTGCAAGTAAAGATAAAGTATTTGTCACATAAGACGTCTTGCAAGCTATATTGTCAATGTACGGAAACAAGCCAGTGATGGAATTTCTACGTCACATTTCCTTACAATTTAACTATGTGAAATTTGTGTGTGGGTGTATACATTTGACAAGTATCTTTGCGTTTTTTCGAAGTACACTTTTATAATATAAATAAATGCTATATTTTGAAATTATTCATTTTACTTTATTATGATTTTTGCTTATGTTTTAAGATATAAAAAAAGTTTACTGCTGTCACGGAGGAACGTACGAATGAATGTATAATCTATTTTTACATATGCGCGAATGACCGGAAGTGTGTTAGTTGTCACGGAGAGTCCAGCTTGTTGTGAGATGCCGTAATGGTTATTAAAGTTTCTCTTTGTTTGATCAAGTGTTACTTGTTTATTCGTAAATACAGCTGAACCAGGGACACCTAGACGTATCGAGACTTAGTTTCTATCAAGTTATCAGTAGAAATATAAATAATAAGAGCTGTGACACCTGCTAAATGGGTGAAAAAAATATTGGCTCTATTCATATTTTACGATATCTAAAGTATTTCTTTCAAAATGACTAAAATAATTTTTTTCTGCGCTATTTTGTTCGCACTATTTTGTCGGCGCTATTTTGACGGGGTACCCTAGTTGACAGACTGAACATTATATCTGACACTTGGGCTGGATCGAGACCAATTGTCATAGAAGGACTGAACACTGATCTGCAACGTTGAAACATGTGGGCAGTTTAGACCAATGGCTCGTTGCCACGTCACAGGTATGTGCGTCGTGGCAACGAGCTATTGGTCTCCATTGTTCACGGGTTGCGACATCAAAGGTCATTGTTGAGGCCTTATATAACGAATGGTCTTGGCTGGATGAAGAAAATGAAAATTAAACCCGATATTACTAACTGTGTGCATTGAACAACTAAACTCTGACGGCAGCGGTTAATTTTTCCGCAAAACGTTTTTAGCGGCCCCTGAAAGGAGAAAAGACGCTATTAGTTTTGTGTGGAATGTCTGTCCGTCAGTCCGTCCCGCTTAGATCTCGTAAACTAGAAAAGATAGTGAAAATCCGACATCATAATTCAAGTTCTGATGCAAAGGCTACTTTTTTATTTTCCGAAAGCGAAAAATCTAATTTTTTAAAATCATTCATGCAATAAAAATACATAAAAAATAAAATATTTCATAAAAATACACCCCTTTTACAACTATTCACTATTAATAGTAACAAACACTGGAGGCTCTTTAGTATGGGAAAGAACCATTTACCATATTTTTAACACATTAATGCAAATGTTGTTGTTTTTTTTTTGTTTTTTTTCAATTTTTTGTTTTTACATTCATATTGCTAAGTTAGATAAGTACTGTAATATTAAGTACTACATTTAACGAAAAAATGATTACTTTTTTAAAGAGATAAAATCTATTTAGTATGCATATAAGTTGGACATATTTAAAAAAAAAATAATAATAAGTAGTTTTCTATATTATTCCGTGAACTGCAGTTTTTCACAATGGCCATAAAACACTGAAGAAATTATTTTTACGGAAATGTTTGTTTCTTGAGGATTTGAATAAGAGATTGACCCTTTACAAAACAATTAGATCAATTATAATCATTATAAGACATCAGTTAGACCAGGTCCACATCTAACTTCACATTCACTTTCACCTATCGTTTGGTCTGCTGGACCATTGGGGAACCACACACGATCTGTCAACATTCTTTCTCCACTCTTCTCTGTCATTTGTCTTTGATAGAATTTCATTCTGATATTCTTTCTGAAAATATTGAAACCTGACTTTTACCTGCCTGGTTAGACCACTTCGGGGGCGATTTTGAGTTTGTGTTTCCACATAAACTGTCTTTGTAACCTTGTTTATAAGCAGTTTCATCCCAATATAAAAAACAAAACTCGACCTACTAATGTTTAGACCACTCATGTTTACTTCCTTTTTTAAGCACGTCATTAACACAGGTGCGTAATATTCTTTCGCTCCAACTTTTATTGTGTGATTGCACACATTTCCTTTTCCCTTGTAACTGATGCACCAAACAAGTGTGTGCGGTATCTAAAACTGTGCAATGTTGGCCTTTTGATTTAAGGGTGCAACTATATAAGACTTTGAGAGGAGAAGGCGTTATAATACTGGCCTTTTCACTTAAGAATGAGAAAGAAAATGCTTGGATTTAAAAATTTGTCACATAAATGAAGAACGCCACTTGTTATGGAAAGCTCCATGGGAAAAATGAAGTTTGGCACCCCTAAGGGCGTTTATAATTCCAGGGCAATTTTTTTTTGTGGTGCGATGAAGACTTCTTCTGCGGGCCGACCGAGAATTCAATTTTTTCTCATAATGACACTGACTGAAGGGCCCACGCTCAAGAAGTGTGTGTGCCAAATCTAAATTGGCGATTTGTAGACCATTCACTTGAAGATGAAAATAATCTGAGGGCTAGCATTCTTATTCGGACCTTTTCCTTAAAGCATAAAATAAATTCCGGTCACAATTAGCATATATATTTCCACCGTAGCAAGCAAGGGTATTAGCTACTAAATAATAGATATAATGATCGTGATGTGTATTTATAACAATAATATAATGTGTAAACTATGAATGAAAAATATTTTACTACCTTGTCAAAATTGTTTAAAAATGACTGTACGACAGCTTGCTGGCTAGCAGAACCTCCAAAACTCTTCTCTGGATTCTTGATTCCCAATTCAGAAGCATGACTAACACAAAAAGCTGCAAGTTCCAATTGACCCATTTTCAATACCAAATGGCCCTGTAATTGGAGACAAAGCTAGTTGGTAGGATTCACAATTGTTGAATAGATGGATAGAGGCAAGAGCTAAAATGGGATTGATAAAACTTATTAACCTGATAAATTATATTTATTAAATAAAATTTCGACATGGACATTGGTAAATGTCACCATGTTGTGGGTGCAAGATGTTACGATATGTTGTTGCTTGAGATATTACGATGTCTTGCTTGTTATTACGATGAGATTGGGATGATCAGACAATGCGATTCTGATGTTCTAATTAAGTATAGTTCTCCTTAAAGTAACTTCTGCAACACTCAAACAATATCGTGGTGCCGGAGATACTACATTAAAGTATTAACTCAAAAATGAAATATTTTGAAAATAAATACAAAACATCATTTATTCTCGACTTGGAATCACTATGGTGATATACACATTTCATAAATATACAATTGAATTAAAATAAATCCACACAATCCTGGTGCAGTCCCAGCTACGATGGGCAGGTCAAATCTACAGAATGGAAGACCCCCGCAACCATAAACGACTTATGTATGAGTTTCCCAGCCCTGACTTCCTGTGGTTGGCAGGGTCAAAGCCGGGACCATTCTTATGAAAGACCTTAACTTATACCACTCAACAAGACTAAGACTGCTTTTTTTTATCCTAACTGAAATTTGTTGTCACTTAAAGAAATCTTTTTCCAATTGAAAAATATAACAACAACGTTCCACAAGAAGAACAGTCACAACATCCAAAAAAGTTTACTGATTGACCACACACAGACGTCTTAATCCTTTTCATTGTCCCTGGTCACGAGTAGCGCTGATACAGTCTTGACGGACAGTAGTCGCCCACTTCGCGATGACTTGACCATGCAACCAGGATTGATGTCTTTCCAATATTCTGTTTGTCTGGATGTTTTTGATGCTAAGATGAGTTTGTTCATATCATTTTATCTTTTTCAGCTCTACTTATTGATGTGAATAGCAACCCACTTAATGTGGTAAACTACTTAACATACATAAGCGGCACCGTACCAAAAACCATGGGCGCCCGCAAGGGGGTTCACTTGCATCCCCAGGATTTTGAGTATCCAAATTCTAGCCATTTTTTTGCACCATCAAATCAATTAACTTCTAAGTAGCTACTGGTCAATGTAGTAGTAGATTTACCTAGGCGTATCAGGAATTTTTGATCAACCATGTATGCCCGATATGGGACTTTTTGTAATTTCGGCGATCTTCCCTCTTCTTTCTCTTGGGATTTTATACCCAGATCATGTCCTTTAAACCCCGTAGAATTGGCCCTTCTATCCTATCTGGTCTTAATAAGGTCGTTACTGTCTTTTATCCTACTCATTCGAAGTCCTGTTACATATTCGCTTGTTGTTGTTGGTTGGTCTGCTGGCTTCCTAAGTTCTCGACCAAACAATAATTTGGCTGGCGTGTAACCTGTAGTTGTATGAACTGCTCCTCTATAAGACAGGAGGAATAGGGGCATGTAGTCATCCCAATATTTTGCTGTTCTGCTGACATTTTAGCCAGGTGTTCTAGCAACATACGGTTGAAGCGTTCCGATTGAGGGCGTAGTGGTGTGGTTCGCGTCTTCTCGATAGTCAAGATTTTAAAAACTCCTGAAAAAAAAATCAGATTCAAAGTTGCGTCCTTGATCCGAATGTAGTTCCATAGGGACACTAAACCGACTAATCCAATGTCCAACCAAAATATCGACTATTGTTGTACTTTCCTGGTTGGGCACCGCGAAATCTTCAGGCCATTTACTAAAATATTTTACCACTAGAATGTATTTGTTCCCTTTGTTAGTCTAATGAACAGGGCCAGCTACGTTAAGTGCGATTCTCTCAAATGGGATACCTACGTTGTACTCTTGTTGTAATTGCCGCACACCGGTCGCACGCATTTCCGGCACTAATCTTCTACGTCTTCCCTGTACCAACACCAATAAAACCTTTGTCTGACTATTGCCGAAGTTTTGTTAATGCCTAAATGACCACCTGTGGAGCCGTTGTGCATTTCATGTAGCACTTCTGGGATTCTAAACTTTGGTAAAACTAGTTGAACTCGTATCGAGATCCCATCAGTGGATTCCTAAATCCGTTTTAGGACGCCGTTGTCTATCACCAGAGAGTCCCATTGTGCCCAGTAAGCCTTGGTAACCTCTCCCGTACTAGAAATTTGATGCTAATCAGGGCGTTGTCCAACTTCATTCCATTGCAAAATCGGGGCTATATCTTTGTCATTCTTTTGTTCTCTTCTTATCGTCTCTTCAGGCCAAGACGCTGATGTACTTAGCTCAAGCCGCCTACAATCCAGGGCTCGTTTTCCCTTCTACTTTTGTGCAATGCTTACACTCCTGCTTACAAGGTCGTCGTGACAAAGCGTCGGCATTCGAATGGGTTTGTCACTTCCTGTGTTGTGTTTTAAAATAATACGTCTGTAACCTTTCTAACCGTCTAGCTCAGCGGTTCTCAACCTTTTAGGTCGGCGACCCATTTATACGATTCTCAACTAAGCGGCGACCCCAACCGTAAAATGTATTTTGTTCATAGACCAAGGTACACCCTAATTGTGATTTTGCTAATGTTATAAAATCATAATCAATATTTTAAATGTATATATCCGAAATCTATTATCGAATTAGCAAAGCAAAAGTTTTATGATTGTATTTAGTGTATAAAAATTGTGTGCTTATTTTTTTTATGTATGGTACAAATGCGCTTGTTACAACACCTAAGAAATCGTATAACCAAAAAATAAATTGTAAAGAAAACTAGCCAAAAAAAAAAAAATTCTAATTTTCTTAGGCGACCCCTGTAAAATAGTCATTCGACCCCCAAAAGGGTCGCGACCCACAGGTTGAGAACCCCTGATCTAGCTATTTGTCCTTCCGGATTATTGAAGGAAAGTATCCATTGGAGGGCCGCATGGTCCGTTCTCAAATTAAATCTGTGTCCATAGAGATACTTGTGAAAATGTTTAATGGAGTCCACCACAGCTAGCAGCTCACGTCTAGTAACACAATAATTTCGTTAAGCTTTTGACAAACTTCGGCTAAAGTAGGCTACCACTCTCTCGCTACCTTCCACTTTCTGTGATAAAATAGTACTTATCCCTGTATTGCTAGCATCTGTGCCAATTTGAAACACAATATCTGATAAGACAACATGGACGATGAGACGAGAGCCTCTTTCAATCTTTCAAAAGCTTCATTGAAATTGCCTCTTTCTCTCAGTCGATTGGTGAAGGACTCTTGCGATAGTGGAAAAACTGGGTGCAAAGCGTCTGTAGTAGCTGCAAAGACCCAAGAAACGTCTGAGCTCATAAAGATTAGTAGGTGTGGGCCAGTGCTTGACAACTTACGTTTTTTTCTGGATCCGCGCTTACCCCCGTGACAAGTCAAAAGCTTGCTGACAGATTCGCTCAAATTTATCACATCATTAATTATTATTTATTATTATTTATTCATTTTTAGCAGCCCCCGTAAGGGGAAAAAGCCGCTATTAGGTTTGTGCAAAATGTCCGTCTGACCGTCTGTCACACTCAGGGCGCCAAAACTAGAAAAGATACGAAAAATATTTTTCCCCCATTAAATGCGGCTTGAAAAGTTTAGGTGCAACGGCTAATTTTAGTTTTCTAAAAGCAAACCGTTTAATTTATAAAAATTATTATGCAAGCGATTTTTAAATAATAAAACACCAATTGTGAAGCAATTAGGTAAATGTAAGGGAGGAAATGTTACTAGAAAAAATGCTCTTGGCATGTAGATATCACGCACATTTTTTAAAATGACTTTCTGTCTGTCTGTCCGTCTGTCAGACTCAGAGCGCCAAAACTAGAAGAGATACGAAAAATATTATTTCACCATTAAATGCGGCTTGAAAAGATTAGGTGCAACGGCTACTTTTAGTTTTCTAAAAGCAAACCGTTTAATTTATAAAATTAATTATGCAAGCGATTTTTTAATAACAAAACACCAATTCTAAAACAATTACGTAAATGTAAGGGAGGAAATGTTACTATAAGAAATGCTTCCGGCATGTAGATATCATGCACATTTTTTAAAATGAACTTTTAGCAGCGGCTTTCGTGTACTAGCGTAAAGCCCGGAAATGACATGATTCTAAACTAATTTCTTAATTTTAAAAAAAAATCTGATTTTTTAAAAAAAATTGTTTAGTGCCCCCATTAGAATGAAACAAGCATATTTTTGTGCGTTTTGTCTGTTGGTTGGTCTGTCCGTCACGGTTAGAAAAAAACACTAAAGGCTTTTGAAAATATGATTTAACCTTTACTGTTCTTTCATAAATATTGCAATAGTTTAAGGATGGGAGCATACAGGAATTGAGCCAGGGACTTAGAAGGAACATCCGAAACATCTTGCGAATAGGCGGATCTGACAGGGATCCGACTCCGACGGGGGCCGCCTCTGAGTTTGTGTATCACACAAACTCTCTTGTAAATCTTGTATTTTAATTATTTCTTTTTTTAACCCCTCTCTATGCCCTATTTCATCACATTCCCACCTTTTTCCTCTTATCGCTAGACTAAACCCGCCACCTTGTCTATTGCTAGCTCTCCACTTTCGCTTATCTCCCCTTGACCTGGGAAAAGATCAAACAAGTAGTCACCTTATGCGCCGGATGTCCGATTCTCACGTCGGCACCACCTGGACTTTCTTTGATCAAAGAGATTATTCGTGTCACCACGCCTCGTAACTTACCCAATGTGTGTCCCTCGTCTCGAGTCATTTCGCCCACGTGAGAGATAATTCTTAATCATTATCGCATTTCCTGTTTCCGGTCTTACTTCCGACATTTATAAGGTAGACTATTTCAAAATAGTCGTCACTCGCTCATTTCTTTCTCGATGACATACGAGTATGGACTATTTCATTTTTCTTACTCTTAGAGGAATATTTGGTGGTAAGCCGAAATTAGTCACTAATCCATTTTATTAGCTTGTGTATATTTCATTCTGGATATTATCTTGTGTATTTTATGTAGTTCATTTATATTTAATTAGTGCATTGTGTATTTCACACTGTCGTAAGTAGGAAACGTAACCTTTGCATATGTATATATATTTATATATTACATTGACCTATGCCCGCGATATTATTGCCATGTTGCTCAATTGATCATTGACGCAACATTGTATATGTTTGCACCTCATATTTTATTCCTTTATCCCGCTCACCGCTTTGGTAATTTTTACTAGCGCTCTAATATAGCGCTTAAAATAGATACATGGATTATCTCCCCTTTTACTCATTTTATTTTGGCGAGAATTGCGCCCCCTCTCTCCCCAGTGAAGCTCGCTCCATTGTTCATGGCCCCCGGCCGTGTGTAAACAATAGCGTCGTGGTCATTGACCACCAGCGTCCAATTCTCCCCTCTCTTTCCCCACCATGCTCTTTCTACTTGTATTCAATTCAGATTATTATTTCCCCTTTTATGTACATTTTATATTGCCACTATCATCCCTCTATTTTTCCAATCCCATTTGTCATCATTTTCCACAATGTGCACTAAAGAAATTTTACCAATCTGACGAATGCACCTCAGTCGAAGGCATCGATAAGATGCATGAGAGACATGTCCTAACTTTATAAGATGCATGAGAGACATGTCCTAACTTTATGTCCTGTCTTTATTTATCCGCAGCCTCCCTCATGTGTCTGCCTTTTGGTGCTATCCAGCACTGAACCTACTTAGTGCTATCCAGCACTGAACCTACTTAGTGCTATCCAGCACTGAACCTACTTAGTGCTATCCAGCACTGCCTACCAGCATCTGGCTTACTCTGCCAACTTGTCTATTTGGTACTAATCAGTATCGCCTGCTCACTTGGATCTACTACGAGTATCACGTATCGATTTAGTGCTCTTCAGCGCTATAGGTCACTCACTACTCGTCAACCCACTTGGCGCTATCGGCTCAACTTGCCTAGCTATTTGACAGCCCATTTGTCAGCCCATTAGGTACGACGTCCCTATAGACGCCTTTCTGTGCGAGACGTCATAGCTTCGCCAATTCACTGGACTTATCCTGCTAACTAAACTGCCCACGACAGATCCGCTCTGCCGCAGTACACTTGTGCCCACGGTAGCCGGCCACCCGCCCTACTGTGCCCAGTACAGATATTAGAACTTCGGATTGAAACTCCACAAGGACTGTATCACCGGCGTCCCTCTACTCGCTAGAGCGCCACCTCAAGCCAGGAATATAGCCAGCTGCGACCCAAGAAGAACAAACAGCTAGTACCGAGGAAAAAGTGACATATTCTCTCAGTAAGTGCAAGAGTGATGATCAAATATAGTATTGATTAAATTTAGATGCACATGCAAACCCTTCCCCTTCTTATTCTTCTACGTAAATATTTATGTAAATTTAATTTCAAACGTTTGTATCTCTCTTTAATTGCTTGTCTCGTTGCGTGTCTGCTCCCTATTTATCTGCTGATGGGTCAGTGTGTGATAACATTAAAAATAATCATCCCATAGAATCAAACCAGCAGAACACACGTCACACGCGACGACCCGTCACAACCCCGTCCTTGGATACAATATGTTCCAGATATTTAACTTCCCTCTTAAAGAATGAGCACTTCTTTGGATTTAATTTTATTCCCGCACTTCGAATACGCTGCATCACTTCCATCAAGTTATGTATGTGTTCATCAAATGTCTTTCCGAAGACTATAATGTCATCTAGGTAAACCAGGCAAATATTCCAATTTAAGCCCCGCAAAACCTGTTCCATCAGTCTCTCAAAGTTTCCGGTGCATTGCAGTTCATGAAAGGCATAACCGTAAATTGCCATAGTCCGTTTCAAATGGAGAAAACTGTTTTCTGTTTATCCTCTGGATGTAAACCTACTTGCCAGTAGCCGCTTTTGAGATCTAGGGTTGAAAATATATGAGCCCTAGAAAGAGTGTCTAATGTGTCATCGATACGAGGCAGTGGATAGTTGTCTTTTTGTGTGACGCAGTGAAAGCCCTGCAGTCAAAGCAAAAACGCAGGGAGCCATCTTTTTTTCCGAACTAGAACAACAGACGAGCACCATGGGCTGTTAGACGGCTCTATAATTCCTTGTTTCTTCATTTGTTCCAACATGTGCGCGGCCTCTTGTTGCTTTGCTAATGGTAGTCGCTGTGGTGTTTGCCAGATTGGTGAGTGTTACCTGTATCTAATACTATCTATCATATGTGTTACCGTATTAGTCCGGTCACGTTCATTTCCACTGTCTGGCATGATGTCTTTAAACTCTAGCAGTTATTTAGCTTTATCATACTCTTTCTCTGACAGATTCTCGCCCACACCCACAGGCATTAGATCAACTCGAGGATCACATAACAAAGCACTAGCTACAGGGGCCACTAACAATAAGCTCCACTGGACAACAGGTGTCAATAATATTATTCTTTTGTAGGTTGCATGCTTGAGTGCCAACGTTCATAACGCGAGCAGGTACTCTCTGATCTTCTCTGCTAACGACCAATGTTCTCCCAACAGGCAGCCTTCTGCATGCTTCCTTTGACTGCTCTATGAGGCTTGTGAGAGACATAGGATCGTTACCTTCTAATTCTATTGTTACCCATCTAATGGCTTCAGACTGTGGGGGTATGATGGTGTCTTCTGTTACAACACCCTCTTAATCTGTTGTTCCATGTTGTTCCCTAGCAATGGAAGTTCTAGATTTCCATATTGTACTGTGCCACCACTAATGTTCAGATCAATTTTATTATATGAACATGAATTCCGAAGTTTTCTTTTTCTATTGCATTCCAATGAGAAATATATAAATTATTGAATTGTGAAAATCCTACTTAATGTGATAGTAGATATATAAAATGTTAATTTTTATTATTCTTTCACTATTTTAGCTAGGAAATATTTGTTTTTTGTTCTAATATATATTAAGAAACACATTAAAGAAAACTTACTCTATACATATAATGATAATGAACATCTGGACACAAATGAATGGCTTTTGTGAAGTCCTTCAAAGCATTCTTCATCTAATAAAATGATGTGATTAAAAACCAATCAACAGTATAGAAAAGTGGCAAACGAATCTGGAACATACTTTATAAAGCAAGATTCTATGAACATTTTATAGTCATATAATAACTAACTACAAAAAGTGAAAGAAATATTCAACGAGTGTAGAAAATGTTCTTATTTTATGTTGTGTATGTGTAGAGCCGAGCTAAAAATATGGGTCAATTTTGTTGTTGTTCTAGAACAAATATTTTTGTCAATAAATCTACGGATCTAAGGATGACAAATTCATCTAGAAAAGTCTTTCAGGGAGGAGAGGAAAATATGGTCGAAATCGTAGCTAAGTAATTATGTAGCCATTGGATCAGTTGTCAGCTTTGAGATGTGTGAGTAACAAAAAAAAGAAGCTTGGGGTTCGAGCTTGAATAGAGCAGAAATGTGTTTGTTGAGCATTGAGAACCCCCTCTCCCAGTTACACCTCCAAGTGGAGTCACTGGGGGGGTGCAGGCCGCACTGGGTAACACCCACCAGGGGGTGACACCCAAGTGGGAAAAAATGCTCTATCCAAAATGCAACTTTTAAAAATAAAAATGACTGGCACGAATGTCTCTCAAAGGATCAACATGTCCTAAACCTTCTTCATTTCATTCTAGTTGATTTGTAATCTTCCTATTAGGAGAAAATAATAAGTTGTAGACGCCAGGAGTTTTTGAATCTCAGATATGTAGAAAACTTTTGGAGCCCGAGGCTTTGCCCCGGTCAACTCTGAGTAATCTAAAGACGCTCTCCCAAACATCTAATCTGATCAGTGGAGTGGCGAACGTAACATTTTTTTATTGTATAATGTTGAGAAACGCATACACTTAAGCCCCTCGTACGCCAGTTGACACACATGGCTGCAAGCTCTCTTCACAGAAAACAGTCTAAGGCGACTTTCACTTCACCATCGCTTCACTGCCTAAATAGGTTAACTTTTCTATTTGTTCAAAATCTGTATGACCATTGTTGATGGGAGTAATGGGTAAACTGCACCCAATATGCATTTGAGGGTGTCTTTATCCGTCATATCGTTAATACATTTAATTGTATTTGAAAGTAATGTTATGTTTTCTGCAAAATCCAACTCTGCTTGATTTCTGCATTAGAAACCCGAATGCAGCCTGTTTAATGTTTTTTTACGACCTCGCCTCGTCGATGGTTACAAGAAAGAGAAATGTGGATGAAATACAACCTAATCTCATATCCGTCTCGATGTTGAATTCCCCCGCCTTGAATTGATTTAGACATGTCGCTAAATCAAGACAAATTGTCTTATTCTCTTTTTATTTTTCAGAGTGATATCCATGGACGCTATTTTAATTTTAAATCTACCTAACTGATTAACATCGTTTGTTGGTACTCAAGACTTTGCTCGATGATATTTGGCAGAATGTTAACTTGTTCAGTGCTTGATTTGCCTTTTCGGAAGCAGTCAGAAACACTAGTATAATTAAAAATCTTTTCCGTAAGGAGCTCGTAAGTAATCTCTAATAACAAAAATATGTTCAACTCAAGGTTTCTCAATTCTATAATTTTACTTTTTTAGTTTGAGTAATATCTTTTGATAAATTGTCAAAAACAACATTTTAAAACAAAATCGAAAACCATTTTCGTGTGTGACCAATTAATGAATTAGCTTACAGTTTTATTGTTCAACAAAAAGAAACAAAATAAACAATAGTTGTAGTATTTGTTTTTGGGGGGTGGCATAATTTGTTTCTTTGGGGATGGGGGAGGGGTGGCACCCCGAGCTTACCGCACCGGGTGACACCGACTCTTAAAACGCCACTGCACCCCCTCCACTACTGGTCCACAAAAAAAGATTTGATTTGATTTAGCGCACTAAGCATGCTCTAAGCATAAAAGAAACTGAAAAACAAAACCAGTTTCTGTCCTTCATTTCTAGCTCTATGCTTTCTACAAAATATTTGTGCTTCAAGTCTTTTTCATCGCTGGAATATTGCATTGAGGTTGAACACATTCCACTCTCATTAAAATGTACAAAACGTTGTTTCTTGGGTGTGATTCTCTAGAAGAAGTTTGAGATACAAAACTTTCAAACAAAGATTGACTAGACTGACATAGGAACACGCGTAAGACGTAATAATCTTCTTAGTTGAAGTAATATCTGTATTTTATAAGATAAGATGGTCACTAGTAGCCCTTGTTTGTCACTAGAATAAGTGAACTAAAATGCCATGGATAAATTACAAAAAAAGTTATTTTTTAAAGTAAATTGACCAGATGAGATTTCCCATAATTCTCTTTACAATTCATAATTTTAAATCACAACTTTAAAAAAAATTATCTTTTAATTCTTAAATATAAGTTTAAATAAATAAGTATGAATTTAAAAAAATAATTGGTCTATAAAATAGAACCAAATTTTTATTTTACTAAGACACGTTAATTTATAGCATATAATTTTATATATATATTTTACAAATCACTGCATATTCATACCTCGTGGATTTTATAATACGCTTCAGCTCTGCAAACATGTGCTCTAACATAAGTCGGGTCAACTTTCAGTGCAGCAGTAAATGTTTTTATCGCTCTGTTTGAAATAATTATAATTTATATTTATGTATTAAATTTATTCTAAATAAAAAATAGCTAAATTTATAAAGTAATTTTTTAAATTTGTTTTTTTTTCATTTAAGCCTTGTTTGTTTGTTTTTTTTGTAATTTAAATACTTATTGTCATACATAACTATAAAACAAGCTCATGGATACAATATCAAATAAAATAATAAGAAAAAAAATATTGTGGAACATCATCATTATTTTGTTTCATAGTAAATAAGTAAAAAAAAATCTGGAAGAGGAAAGACCTTAGTTTGATAATTGATACTGACCTATGGTAATTGCAATGTCTATTCATATAAATAAGTCCCAAATTAACATGAGCAGGTGCTATATCTTTATTAAGTTTTAGAACACTTTCAAAGTCTTGAATGGCATCTTCATGCCTGTGAGAAAAAAAATGTAAGCATAAATCTTTATTTAAAAAAAAACTTATTTTATTTTTATTTTATAATATCTCCATATGTTAACTTTGTTTTAAAAGCAATTTTTTATTTATGTAATTGTTAATACTTTTTATAGTTTAACTTCTCAATGAAATCCAAATCATTTGAAAGCTATGAAGTACTATATCAAATTACCAAGAAATGTACAAGAAAATATAAAAAACTTACTTTCCTAGAGTATTATATAAAATACCACGATGTAGATACGACATAATGTTTTCCTCTGTATCATTTAGAAGCAATGAAACACTCAAATCTAAAAGTGCTTTGTCCGGGTTGGCTCTTAGTATAAACAAAGAATTAGTTGAAATGAAAAATACATAAATACAAATATAAATTTATGCATATTGGATATTTAGCTTTCTTAAGTACTAAATATTATTTACAAATGAATAGGTCTGCACTATTCAACAGAATATTATGCAAACATTGAAAATGTCACTAACTTTCGTAGTATACAAGCTCTCTGATAAAATGCTTGCCAGTTGTTTGGATCTAGATGTATTGTAGCACTCAAATCTTGAAGAGCTGCTACCCAGTTGTTCATCTTTGCATAAGCTCTTGCTCTGAAAATTCTGGCCTTGACATTGAAAGGCTCAACTTTGAGAAGTTCAGAGAAATCATTGATTGCATTTCCCCAGTTCCTAATTTTAAAATACATAATTTGCATTAAGGAAAATGATATTACTTTTCCATAATTATAAATCATATTATTTTAAGTTTTAAAAACTATATTCAATCTTGCAAAAATGAACATTTAAAATATATTGATTGACATATTTTTTGTTCAACATCTCTAATAATAGGTAGTATCTACAGACCACCAAATTCTAGCTTAGAGTATATGCAGGAATTATGAAATCAACTTTCATTACTTAAGGCTATGTGGGACACTAAATTTGGGTAAAAAGGTCCAAAATTTTGATTTTCAAGTTTTGACCTAATTTAAATAGCCCAACCATTTCTGGACATAAAAATGTAATTTTTATGATTGGCAAATAATTACTTTTTTTTTTGTAAGGTATATACAATAGTTTTATATAAATTTTTCATCTTTTTTTTTCGATTTTCTCAAAATACTATTTTTATTCACTTTTTTACTACTCCTTCACTAATTCTGCATAGAATTCAATCAAACTTGTCCAGCTTATTATTTATACCATGTACAACAACTTCTATAGAACATTTTTTTAAGTTTCAATTAATATTTTGTCTTAATTGCAATAAAATACTTGAACAAATAAAAAAAAAAATTAGCAAGGTTAAAAAAAAATAAAAAAAGTTTTTACTATATTCAGAAACTATTCTATAGGAAATGTTCTGGAAAGATTGGTCTACACATTGCATATTTTTGTTTGGCAATAGCTGAATAGCTTAAATAGTTTTAAAGCCTTAGCGATTTAAAAACAATATACACAAATCCAATATGGCGGCCGTTGCCATGACAACCATTAATAAGAAAACACTTTTAACCACATTTTTTAAATGCTTATTCGTAGGGAGTATACATATAAAGTTTGGAGTAATTTGATTCATAAATAAAAAAAGGTCTCAAGTGTCCCACATAGCCTTAAAGAAAAACATAAAATTACAGTTTTTGGATTATATGTGACTTCAAACTCCCAGATATTAATTGGATGCACAGACCACCATCATAACCTTAAGGATATTAATGAACTATTCATATAAACAATACGCAATTTAAATTTAGATCTAATTCTTACAAAAATCTAGACTAAAAAACAGATCTATTTCTAGCAAACTGTGATAATTCTCTTTCGCTAACACAAGGTATCACTCAAGTTCAAGCCTTTAATTAATTTATTTTAATATTTTTTCCTTATTTACTTAACTTAGCTCATCTGGCGCTAAACATACTATTACCACCCCGCTGATCCAACCCCCCTCTCTCTAGGCATCGATGTCACATTTGTATTTTCTTAATCTGACACGTATTTCGCCAGACTATTGACAAGAGTACACACACGTGTACTTATCTTGGCGGACATTCTGTGTCATGCCTTTCAACTCGACACCTCAATTGTCTGGCGCTGATAATCTCTATTGTCCTAGGTAAACATCCTAATATCCTTTGACCACCTGGGAACAGACAAAGGGACACAAGCCGACCATTTCCTGGTCTTTCAATTGCGTCAACCTTATGTATATATAACTCTATATCACCGGAAACTTACGCCAAGGTCAAGTGGGAATCTCTTTATCTAAACACGACAGACAGTCTGCCACTTTTGAAATATCTCCCGCCTCTCTCGCCTCTCCTCCTATGTATCTTTATATGGACAAAATCTCAAAGTCCATCTCATTTCATTCAGGAGTGCCGAGAAGAGCGAACACGCTTGTTTGATCTCTACACTTATTCATTTCCTATTTCTTTACTTTGGATTTGGTGCAAACCCCATTAGGGCAGCTGTTTGATTCAAACATCCTCACAAAATCTAAGAAGATTCTAGAAATAAAAAATCACCCTTTGGGTCAGGATTTCGCTATATTACCATCACAAAAGAGATACAAGACACCGATAGCAAGGACAAACAGACACAAAAACTCTTTTGTTCCTCTGGCAATCAGATCATTAAATAGAACCAATCTAATATAAACTTTTCATATGTTAATTGTGAGTGAGTCTGGTGTGAATGTACATTTTTTAAAAAATAATGTTTTGTTTTGTATAATGCACAAATTGTAAGACAAATTTCCTTACGGAAAATAAAGATTATTATTATGTTAGAAAAGAACGAGTATCCTTTCTCTGGCGGAGCCAGGGTCGAGTTTCGTTAAAGGGAGACAAAATTCATCGTATTCCCTTTATCAGTTTCCACTGAGGAATTTTCTGGTGATGTGGCACGTCTGCAGCAGTACCGCCCTCTGACAGGCAACGAGAATGTTCCTAGGAATGCCCAGAGCCTTGAAGGTATCTGTGAAGTGTGAGGTCAGTTGTTATTATCCCCTCGGTTGATATGACAATGGGGTATATTGTTATTTTAGATAACTTCCATAAACGCTTAATCTCCAAGCCTAGGTTCACATACTTCGCTGTTTTTCAAGCTCAGTTTTTCTTAAGTTATAAGATAGTGGTACGGCAATGTCAATCATGACAGCGGCTTTTTCTTTTTTATCGATAAGCAACAGATCAGGGCGATTAAAATCTACAGTTTTGTCGGTCAAAATAGGCCTATCCCAGTACAGCAGGTGATCAGTAGACTCGAGAACCTCTTGTGGTGAGTATTTGTAATAAGGAGGAGTATCCTTCCCGATATTATTATTATCTATATATATATTCCTCTAAGTCTGAGGTCAAACAACAACATGCAAGCAAGCAAATAGGGAAGATCCCATGGCGTACGCACCACGGTGTGAATGGACCCAATCCGCACTATTTCATTCACAAAATAGCATAGACATAAATAAATATAGACCGGAAAAAGGAAGTAACTTCCTGTAACTTGAAAACACATGTATATATATCTACTATTGAATTATGATTTCTAAATTATGAAAAAAAAAAAAATTGCATGATCCTCAGTCTTAGAGATTTAACACAATTTAAAGACATTGATTCTAGACATAAAATGAAGTACAATGCACAAATATTTGTTTCATAAAACTCTCTCTTATGAATTTGTGTAGTGAATGGAAGGGAGGTTAAAAAAGTGGAAGCCGGAAGAGATTATAGGCCTATTGTGTCGTAAGACTCTTGAAACTAATCTAGATCGACATTTAATAATTTCCGGAGATTTCCAGGACTTTTTCGTAGGCCTATATTTAATAACATTTCATGAGATTTCCAGGGGCTTCTGGTAAATCAAGTCCAAGAGGCCACGGGAAATCTGTTATATGCTATAAAATGGTTTAATTTAATAATTTATACACCTAAAAATTAGCACGGGTTCATAGACATAAATAAATATAGACTGGAAAAAGGAATAGGTCCAATGAAAGTGCGGGACCCACTGCGGTCGCATATTTTGCAGTGCCTAAGGCCTGCCCTGGAAAATAGCGGCGTATGCTATGCCGCCGGTCGTCAAGAGGCCGCGGGAAATCTGTTATATGTTATAAAATGGTTCAATTTAATAATTTATACACCTAAAATGTAGCACGGGTCCAAAGAAAGTGCGGGACCCACTGTGGTCGCATATGTTGCAGTGCCTAAGGCCTGCCCTGGAAAATAGCGGCGTATGCTATGCCGCAGGTCGACTAGTTATTATTATTATTATTGTAATGACTCTGACTTGCGCACCATCATTCGGGCTAGTGCACAGGTGCGCACTTCTAGTGAACGGACTAGAACAGGATATTGACATTGTGAGAATAACGACTTCCGCCCACGTTGAGAGTCAAGATGAAGAGACAGTGCTAAATGAAGTTGTTGTTTTATGTAACTGTGATGTCATGTAAATAAACATCTTTGCCTCGTTGAGTTGCCTTCTCTGAAGTTATTACATTGGTGTCAGAAGTGAGGATTATAGGCAACTCAACGAGAGGAGGTAGGATTTGATTACAATGACATATTCGAAGCTATTACATCAGCTCTCAATTACACAGCTGAGACAAGAGTTTCGGGACCGAGATTTAAAACCCTTCGGTAGCAAGGAAAGGCTTACGGCTCGTCTGCGACAAGCATTGATTGAGGAAGATGAAGATCCGGAGACCTACCAGTTCGAAGTTGAACCTGGGATTGTGGATGTCTTTGACAAGATCCAGGAGTGTGGGGATGCATTTACGGAACAATTGAACACGATAAGGATCATGATGAGGAACATGAGCAGGGATGTAATGTTGAACGTAGATGAAAGTGTATTGGAAGTAGAAGAACAAATAGACCAAAGTGATCATATGGTGTCGCAACCGAAAGAAGGCATAAACTCGTTTGTGAAAGGGCAGCTGCCTGGTCAGGACTGTGGCTGCACAAACAGTGGTGATATAGGCGCTGGGGATTGGAGCGCTGTCTGTGACTGTGTTGTGAGCAAGTCTGACGAGGGTGACTTTCAAGGCGAGGAACGTGACAACGATTGCTGCGACGATCTCACTGGGATATACCGAATCGAAAGGAAAGAGATGACTGAAGGAGCTGAAGTCTGTTATGTGCCTGAAACGTTTGTTCCTGATTTAGATACAGCGAGTACCTCAATGAGCCGGACAGACCAAGACAACGTTGGGTCTGCGTCCAAGCCTGTTGCTATGGACCTTAAAGACCTCTGCCTATCTGCCAGTGCTCATGAGAGAAATTCGAAGCTTGACAACTGCATCCAGAACTTGAGCATGAACTGTACGTGCGGCGCATCACACGGGGAATGTGGATGCCAAGAAAACCATCAACACGGCATGTGTACTTCTGCCATCATCATCGACATTGGCATGGGTGAATGTCAATCAACCCACTCTACGTCTGAGCTGTCAAGAGGAAAACATCTTCCATTTGAACTTGAGGAGACCTATCTCCTGGATGTTAGACTGTTAGCTGTGGATGAATGCGGCATATCGGACTTTGTTTGCAACGTGGTTGCATGTAAACCTGCAGCTTCCATGAGAGGAGACTGTCGGAAGGGTCTGCTGAAACAGCGTGTCCGATCAACAGCTGTGCTGACGAAAACAGTGCTCGACACTATCTCTCTGTGTGTCAAACGGCCACGCCATCGTCTCAACAACAGCCTGGTCAACTGGAGAAAGAGAAAGCGGCACTGGAAGAGAATAATGCGGATGGCTTTGTGGGGAACACCCTACCTACCGCCTGTGGCTCCCACTGATCGACCTCCACCTGAACTGTTAAACTTCAGCTGCAGTGTTTCTTTTCGGGACGAAAAGTGCTAAGACGGGGGCAATGTAATGACTCTGACTTGCGCACCATCATTCAGGCTAGTGCACAGGTGCGCACTTCTAGTGAACGGACTAGAACAGGATATTGACATTGTGAGAATAACGACTTCCGCCCACGTTGAGAGTCAAGATGAAGAGACAGTGCTAAATGAAGTTGTTGTTTTATGTAACTGTGATGTCATGTAAATAAACATCTATGTCTCGTTGAGTTGCCTCACTTGAAGTTATTACATTATTATTATTTATAGGCAACTTCTACTTTGAGACCTATCTGCGTAACGCTGATACCAGACTGCTGACACCAGATCTGAAGATACCGATTAAGAAACCCCATTGATAAAAAAACATGCTGGGAGCTACTCCCTTAGAGCACGTGAGAGGAAGCGAGCAGTGAATTTTAAGGTCGCCTTATCCCCATACAAGGACAACCTCTGCGTCGTACATGCACCAGTGTTCTCTCTATCGCTTTGTCCCGATCGTCTTTCATGCAGAACTTGGCATTCGTGCGGAATGTATTCTATTGTCTCGTCGTCTTCCATGCAATGGCGGCACCTCGTATCGAAATTCTCCCTCCACCGTCCAAAATACGCGCCTATTGGACAGTGCCCTACTCGAAACAGTGCAAGAATCGCTTGCTCCGCACGACTCAATCGCCACCATGCATCCTTTTTGTCTGGTCTATTCATTGCTCTGTTTAGCTTACGTCCATTGTCCGAAATGTCCCAGCTATGATACCAACTTGCCAACAAGCGTTTGTCGGCTAGGGCCAGCGCACTTTCATAACTGCACGATTCATCACGGTCATGTGTATTCGCTAAAACCGCGGTTTTCGTTGCAGGCCAACCCGCAATGGGCGGGCAGCCATTGCAGAGTGATGCTCACACCGAATCGTTGGAGACGTTCTCCGACCGTGAGTACGTCCCAAACCCTTCTGACACCGTCGTCAAGCCTCTCTAGGACCTCAAGAGCGGACATCGAGTCCGTGTACAGAACTACGTCACTCGGTAACGCCATCTCGTACGTTCCATTCCACCCAGACAAGTGCCTGGAACATCCCCTCCAGTTCAGCCTCGTGGCTGCTTTTCCGGGACAAGGGCCCATGAGCTCGTCTCTTTCGGGTTTGCTAGCGAGTCGAACTACGACACCGTACCCAGCTTTCACAGTTCCCTCAAGTATATATATCTAGTCTAAGCCCAGTTAGCAAAGCTGCCTAATCAGTCCGGGTTGAGTTAGGGGTTCGCATGGGAAACCGGTTAGCTGTGAGGAATCGTTTTTTTTATTTCCTAGCCGTCTACTCATATACATTAAGTGAAATAGTTGGGGAGAGGAACGTATCTGGTAGGTTTTTAAGGGAGCTCTATTTCAAATCCTTATTTCAGAAGAATTATAAGAAACGTATCATTGACGAGATGTTTTAATGTTTGCTTTTTAAATAACGCCAATGATTTTTTAAATATTAATAAATATTAATTACTTTAATCAATCAAAATAAAACTTCGGCTTGAACATTCCTGGTCCATTGGTGAATTTGATGGGTGCCGCCTTTTTGTACTCTTATTTAAAATTGTTTTGTAGTACACATATTTCATGCTTATAGCATGTGTTCACTGTGCTATGGTCCAATCTCTTTTGGAGATAACACATTTCATGCTTATAGCTTTATAGCATGTTCAGTGTGCTATGGTACAATCTCTTTTTTGTAGCAGTGGGGTGGGGGAGATATCTGGGAGGAGGTTTCCTTTAGGTGCTCAGAAACCCAAGTATGGACAATTGAGGTTTTGAATGTGAGCCCATTTAAAAGATACCTAGTGGTTTTTTCCGCTAAGCAACACAGCCCCAAACATTCATTTATTTATTATATTACAGCACTCATACTTAATCTTCAGAATCGAAGACGATTCCTTTTATATTACTCTTGAAGACAAAGACACTTTCCATTATGAATCATTATAATATTGTAAGAGCTAGTGTGTCATATCTGAAGTTAATGACGGCAGACGACCCACAGACTCTAACGAGAAAAGACGTGTTTTTGTTGTGAGTTAGATTATGTTTAGATATTAGTTGATTTGATTGCTATTTGATCTATATCTCAACTCAGGTTAAATCTGTGTATATTGCAATAAACGTTATAATTACTTTATGTAGGCCTACACATGAAAAGTTAATTCAAGTTTTTTAAAGCTTATTTAGTAAAAATAAAATACGCCTACATCTTTCTAGTTGTATTAGCTGTTTGGAGCTACAAGCCAATGACCGATCATCAACAGTAGGTTAGTAGAGCAAGTTATACAGGTAAATAAACAAAGTTAGTAGAGCAAGTTATACAGGTAAATAAACAAAGTTAGTAGAGCAAGTTATACAGGTTTAAAAAAAGTTAGTAGAGCAAGTTATACAGGTAAATAAACAAAGTTAGTAGAGCAAGTTATACAGGCTTAAAAAAAGTTAGTAGAGCAAGTTATACAGGTAAATAAAGATAGTTAGTAGAGCAAGTTATATAGGTAAATAAAGATAGTTAGTAGAGCAAGTTATACAGGTAAATAAAGATAGTTAGTAGAGCAAGTTATACAGGTAAATAAACAAAGTTCATCATTGTTATTGAACTAATGCAACGAAAACAAATACGTTTATATTTCATGATCTAAAGATAGATTCGTATAAATAAAACTATGAATTGGTTGCCTTAGGTTTAAAGGGAATTTCTCTTACTCATTTTCAAAATAGTACAATCCGTGCTTCATGATAGCATCAGTGTGGCATGGCATTATTTTTATTGCATTTGTGTAATCCTCCATTGCCAGAAGCATGTCTCCTCGCTAATAAAAAATGAACATATATATTTTCAACATTATTTTGGAGTAACTTGTAAAATCTACATGTATTTGTAATGTAAATAATAGATCTGTACACACATTTAAGCAACTCAACCCTTTTTATTGCTAAACAGTTGATTATATTAATACAAATATAAAGTCTTTCCTTTTTCATGATTGATAAAAGGATAAGAAAAGAACATGCCTTTTTTTCAATGAAAGAATGCATTTGTTGGTTTGAATAAAAGCAATTTTTTATAAAGAAAAAACTCTTTTGAAAAAAAATCACCATTTAAATTGTTTAATAACTACTTCAAACACTAGTTCAGCAAACTACTGTTCAAAATAATCTTGTTTTTAAATGCTTAGCACTTTCTGTTACTAATCAATTTCATTGTCTGAGCTATAATACTAATGGTTGACTGGCTGGGAGAATATTGTTCAATTAATTTTTTGTAATAAGTTAAATTCGACTTGCAATTTCTTATATATATTTTTTTGTAAATGGAATATCTTGTAATGGGAGATTTTAAGAAACTAGAAATGCATGCCGTCCCAGAAAGAAAACCATTCTCCATAGCATTTAACTTATTTTTTAGTTTCATATTTTCTTAAGTTATTAAAGCTATGTTAAGAAATAATATGCAAGCATTTCGGTCACAAACTCTCTTCCAATTGCACATAATTCTATGCTCATCAAACCTTCTCATAAAGCTGAGCTCTTTGAAAATAAGCCTCATGATCTAAGGAGTTATATTTTAATGCTGATGAGTAATTGATGATTGCCATGGTTATATCATCCTGTTGTTTGTGGATTTCTGCCCTGAAAACAAAAATAATTGTCTAGAGATAATATTAATTAGGAAATTCATATAACGTTTCAGCAAATCATTCTATATATTACTCTGGGATAAAAGGTTTCAGAAGTTAAATACAATGTAACCAAATTTTAAGAAATTAATTTTACCTAACTTCACCAAATAATAGTCCTACATACACTCTCATGATTTAGGCCACGTCGTGCTGATAATTCCCCATGGGTTACTTCATCTATCTAGGCCAAGTGTTATTCTATACTTTTAAGCGAGCAATTCTTGTATATATATATATTTATTTATTTATTTATAAATTTTATTTCGAAAACGGCTCTAACGATTTTCTTTAAAATTTCAAGGTATGTGCGTATTAGTGAGAAAAAAATTCTCAACTCATTGGCCACATCGGGAAAACTCGAGTTCGACCGTTATTTCGATATGAAAATGTCTCAATTTAATTTTGGTCAGAATAATTTATGAATGAAATGGAAAATTTATGAATGAAAGTTTTCCATGACGTAAACGGGAAAAACGCTGCTTACGTCACTAAGCTTACCTTACTACAATGCAAACAAGAACGAGTTTTAAAGTATCAATGGACCTAATTAAACATTTGCGCACCATCTTATTGAAGATTGATTTATTATAGAACTATGGAAGGAAAGTAATGAAATTAAATGTACCGATGTATGATTAGTTATTGCGTTTTAAGTGCTTAATAAATAAATAATAAATTGTTTACACTTTAATTGCGTAGAGCGGTGTAGATTCCTTCGGATTTGATGTCAATCCTTATTATAATTATAATTTTGCTGGTAAAATTATGACCATGTGTTCATGCTTCAGTGTCTAATGTCCCGTACCAAAACAAAGGAAATGGTGATTACACAGCTGCTCTACTGCTCCTTACTTTCTCACACTAAACAAGATATCTAAACTTGGGGTTACCGTTAGGGCGTGGTGACGAAAGGTCCAGGAGATATATGAATGGAGGGATGTGTAAGAGCAGGCCATATCTTTCCATGGGCTGTAGCACCAGTAGCAGTAGTATATTACCTTTCTTAGTATAAATTATTTAACCGAGCAAGGCTCGGCCACCTGATATTTGTGTTATACAACTGAGGTATAAGGTCCACTCGCAGCACAAATAGTAAACATTTTAGCAATCTATTAAAAATCTGTTGTAAATGTGTATACATTTATAGACTCAAATTCAACTCAAATTTTAGTAGTCAATCCCACCTCCAGGATAAAGCCCACTATTTTCCAAGGATTAACGCAATCAAAAAGTGTTTAGAGGGTGTCTATTCTAATTTTATTTCCCCCAATAGTAGCAACATCATAAAATAAAATTATAATTTCCTTATTCTATAACAACATGCCTTTTGAAAATTTGGATCTTGGCGGCCCAAACCGAAGCCTCCCATGAACAAGAAATTTTCATGTCATGGTCTTGGCTTGATTGATTGATGGTGTTATGACATGATTAGAGCATAGATTTATTTCGGGAATAATTAAGGGGTAAGTTTTACTTAGTGACGGAAGTGACGAATAGTTAGATTAAAAATAAGAACGCTTTAGGTCGATTCTATGAAGAAGACGCTATTTTTATCTGAGATTATTTACAGACGGCTAGCACAGAAAGACAGACGGATTCCCTTATTGATTATTAAACGTATTGTAAAGTTGAATCGATTGTCGACTTACTATATTGCTTGTTCGGCCTTCGTTGGTGTTTTTTGAGTTGTGACAGTTACCTCCTGTACAACACCGCGAATAGGCACGCAACAATGGCTAAACAATGGCCTTCATGTTTTGTAATAATAATTTAGTTTAGTTTAGTTTTAGTTTTTAATTACAGAAGTATGTGACCAATAAGTAGGTCTCGTTGGCAATATGAACATGGTAGTTCATTAGGACTATAATATAGCCCGAAAAAACAAAATATTTTCTATGACCGATGACGAAAGAAAACAAAATCTGAATATCTTCGAAAGCAAATTATATTGCGTATTGCTAAAAGAGATTTAAAACTTTATTCTGGCGATGATTCAAGTTTACCAAGGTTTTAAGAAAAAGGATTTTGAAACTGTGATTTTATCTCAAAAAACGATAACGTGTAGAGCCGAAGAAATAAATATTTGTAATTAATGTAACATGAAAGACTGGTGACGGTAAAGTATGTTCCTTTCCTGACAGAAAGTAACAATATGAATGATACCTTGCAATCGGTTTTATTTATTATATTTTGTTGATACTGAGGTGTTTTTATTCATGCGTTTTTAAAGGGAACAAGAAAAGGGCAGGACATTTCTAATGAATTTCTGCAAGGTCTTAGAATTTCGAAACGAAAATGTGTGATATATAGACCTCCAAACATGATAGGGTAAATATCTGGTTTTGTTGAGATTTTCAGTTAAAGCTACCCCCAACAACAAAATTGTTTTCCCTAAAATGCATCATACATCAAACATCCTCTGAACAACTTGTTCAAATACAACATAAATATTACGGGTGCACCGGATAGGACATTTTGCTAACTGGCCAGAGCCTGATTTCGCCGTATTGTAAAATATTTGGCCAAAACCGGATACATTGATGAATTACGAGCTGTACATGTCATGGGAATGCGTTTCTGCAGTGAAAAATTCAAGAAAACGCTTTCAGCGTTGAGGCTTCGCCCCGAACCCCACTGGTAAATGGTGAGCTTGAATTCTAAAAAGTTAAAAAAATTAGAGTAGAATCTAATTGATACACTTAGTTTCTCCTCCCACTTCCAATTTTTTTTGTTTAGAACTTTACTCTGTAAGAAACCAAAGTTACAAACATAGGATGAATTATGAGCTGTAGATGTCAGGAGAATGCGTTTCTGCTGTGAAACATTTAAGAAAACGCTTTTGGCGTCGGGATTTCGCCCCGAACCCACTATGGAGGCTTACAGACCCCTAAGCCATCAAGAGAAAGGTCTCAAGATGACTGTTTTTTTTCGACGATGGTTGAGAAACAGTTTTTTTTTATTTTCATATATATATAAACCAGGTGACACAAATGGGGATATCGCTGTATGTGTGTTTTAGCCTACCCAACTCGCCCCAGTTCAGCATAGTACGAGCGGTCAACTGTGACCAGTGACAATACATTCCAGTTCGGCTCGGACGATTACGCACGCAAGTCACGGTGAAAGTGATCAACTGGAGTGGTCAAGAAAGTTCGAGAAGGCCAGAAGAGACACTATATAAGAGCGAGTGTGTCAGAATCGAGGCATTTCACGTTACCTCGCAATGTAACCAGTACGAGGCGAAGTCAGAACCAGCACGGTGTGTGAAGTCCGGAGCAAGGCTATGTTTTTAATGCTAATGTGATTGCCACTTATAATGCATTTGAAATTAAAATGTCACTGATACTTTTTGAGCCCTGAGTTGTGAGGTTCTTTGAAGTTCGCTGTATTGAGTTTGCAGAGTCTGGATAGTAGAGAGAGAGCGATCGTAACAATATCATTTTTATTAGCGGCCCCCGAAAGTGGAAAAGACGCTATTAGTTTTGTGT
>JADKLZ010000728.1:12865818-12884506 GCA_021533235.1 Biomphalaria straminea | reverse complement strand
TCCCTCAGTTCCTCGATCGAGAACGGTTTCTTGTAGGCTTCATTATTCTCTGACTTGAAGTCAATGGGATGTCTTTCCTCCCTGGTTTTGACTTTTTGGAACTCTGGCGTGTAGTGTGCAGTGGATGATTTTTCTGCTATTGAGGATGCAAGGCAGTCAGCTATTTCTATGGGGGACGTGACAGTTCGTCCTTGGTTTTTCAAATGCCCTATTGCATTTGATTCTTTCCCTTTGATTCGCCTTACTGCCTTCCAAACCGCTCTAGCAGAAGTTTTCGCATCCAGACTGCCGACAAAGCTTCTCCAGGAATTCCTTTTGGCTGACCGTATCGTTTGTCTAGCCTTTGCTCTAGCTATCCTAAATAGCTTTAGGTTTTCCTGGGAAGGATTCTTTATGAATGCAGCCAGTCTTTTTTTCCTATCGCCAATAGGACTTTTACAAGCTGTATCAAACCATGGTTTGCTGGGCCGTTTTGGATTTGCGGAGGTTAGGGGGACAACTTTTCTGGCAATGTCGAGTAGCTTGGAAGCGAAAATATCAGCTGGGTTCTGTTTATCGAGGATACTTTCTGTGATATCCTCTGAGCATCTTTTTTGGAATTGCTCCCAATCGGCCTTGTTCAATTTCCACCGCTGAAGTCGTCCCATTGAGGGGAGATTGTTAGTAATGATGATAGGGAAATGATCACTTTCCCGTAGGTCATTACTAACTGACCATTTGAAGTCGTCCAGAAGTCCGAGGACGCATACAGTGAGGTCAATGCACGTGAGGGATCCAGCTACTGGGTGCAAGTAGGTCGGTGATGCATCATTGAGTATGCATAAATCATGTTGGAGGAAAATATCCTCCAGCATACGACCTCTTGTGTCAGTACTGTTGGATCCCCAAATTGTTTTATGGGCATTGAAATCCCCAAGGATAATATAAGGCCGAGGAAGCTGCCTCAACAGTGATTACCTTGTGTAAAGTTATCCTAGCTGCTACGGCCTGTAGTGTGGTCTGTAGTTCTACCCTCTCATGGGGGATGTTGTCCTTCACAAGGATACAGACTCCACCTGATGATCTTTCTGCATCCTCAACATTCCTGCTGTAAGCAATGTAGCTTCGGAAACTGATGCTATCTTTCAGAAATGTTTCCTGTAAGCATACAGCTAGAGGAGCCTCAGAGTCCATTAGTAGCTGCATTTCTTCGTAATTGGCCTTGAGGCCTCTACAGTTCCACTGTACAATTCTGAAATTTATGGCTTATTCTAGATGACCTACTTGGAGCTATTAGGCTTCGGGAGGCCCCCGGAGGGGGTTCCCTTTATTCCTGTTACTTTTTGGACTTCTGCGTGGTTGGAGAGGAGGACACCCCACTCCTGGGGGGAGTCCTTCTCTCTGGAGAGGAGAGATCCCTCTGGTTAGAGCGGAGGCTACATCCTCCTCCCTCACCTCGGGCATCCTCTCCGTTTTGAGTTCTCCCCTTAGGGAGTTTCTCAACCTCTGATTCAGTAGAGGTTGGGGTGTCTGACTGGGTTCTCTGAGGAGAACCTGTATCAGACACGGTGACTCCGGGTTCTCCCGGAGTGTTGGTTTGGACATGCTGTTCGGTCTCCATGCTCTCATCAGTGAGCACAGCGAACCTGTTTTGTTGCATAACCACAGGGCTTTCTGGTTTCTTTTGAGGAAAGTTCTTGGGCGGAGTTTTCTTCTGAGATGGAGGAGGAGGAGGAGGGGTGGGGTCAATGTGTCCGTCTATGTGGCTATGGATCTTCCCATCTTTGCCGCAGCCTGGGCGTACGTCTTTGTCAAGCCGAATTGGCCCTTGGGTAGGGCCGATATAGCTGATTTCGCCTGGCTGAAGGTGCATCCATTTCTTGCCTTGTACTCCTGCACGGCAACCTCCTGTTTCCACACAGGCAGTCCTTGGAGTAGGCTGAGTGGCCAGCGAAACAGTTCGGGCATTCGAACTGGGCTGTGCAGCCCTTGTCCTCATGACCCTCCCCGGCACATCTAGCACACACAGTGTTTCTCTTGCAGACTGCCGCGCCGTGTCCATAACCCTGGCACTTGAAGCACCTCATAGGGTTAGGAATGTAGGGCCTCACTGGAACTCGTAGGTATCCTGCCTTCACGTACTCTGGGGGTGTCCTAGTTCCGAATGTGAGGATAATAGTGGCGGTCTTGACCTCCTCACCATCCCTGCGCCTTGTAATGCGCCGGGCATGGGTGACTCCTTCAATACCCTCCACTATTTCCTTCTCGGAACATTCCAGTAGGTCCCTAGAGCTGATTACACCTCTGCTGGTGTTCAGACTCTTGTGTGGAATTGACTTCCACTTGGAGATCACAGAGTAATCTGCATTTTAGAAGCCCGTCAGAGTGTACCTTGCTATCTACTTCTACGAGAAGTTCATTTGATCTGTGTAGCTTAGATACACCCTTGGGCTCTCCCACTACCGACTTGAGTCCCTTGTAAATGAAAAAAGGGCTCAATTTCGTCAGGCTTTTCCCCTCCTCTGTGCTCCTGACCACCAGAAATGATGGCCAGGTAGGACAGCTTTTTGTGGCCTCCTCCTTTCTCGTCTCAAAGCGACGTTTCTTGCCAAGACATGGGTCAGTGGCAAGTGATTTTTTTTTTTTTTTTGGTATTCATAAGAAAATATAATTAGTTCGACACCTGTGCTCCCCAGCCGCCATCGAATCCAACAAGGGGACGGGCCACTCGGATGTCCAGAATGAGCCCGCCAGGGCTACACAGGTGCTATACTCAGTCAGCTGTGGCATCGGACATGTGTCCGATACAGTAGCTGCTTGATTGACCCTCTAGCCACCGCCCTGGTAGCTCGGCATGACCAGCCGGTTGACCCAGAGCTGGCCTTCTGGGCCTCAGGTCTAGGGGAACTCGGAGCCAAAGTATTGTGTTGCGGTGGTCCATCCTCAGATAGTCACCCACTCAAACACCAGGATCTCTTTATCCCCCCTTACCCGTCGCAGTCCACGGCAAACGGACTGGTCCAGGACATTGTAAGGTTTTAGAAGATAAGGAGACAGAGTGATGGTTAATGAAGGCAGACTGAGAGTAAGAGGTGGCAGACAGAATGATAGAAAAGAAGTAGGGCCCTTTTGAGCTCCAAAACTGCTAAGGAAAGAGGAGCGCAGTTTAACGTCTTGTCTCAGGGATGCTAGGGAGTTGGTCAACCTCTATTTCTGTAGAGGTTGGGGTGTCTGACTGGGTTCTCTGAGGAGAACCTGTAACAGACACGGTGACTCCGGGTTCTCCCGGAGTGTTGGTTTGGACATGCTGTTCGGTCTCCATGCTCTCATCAGCGAGCACAAAGAATCTGTTCTTTAGCATGACAACATGTCTTTCTGTTCTCTTTGGAGGTAAGTTCTTAGGCGGTGTTTTCTTCTTCTGAGGAGGAGGGGGTGGGGTCAATGTGTCCGTCTGTGTGGCTATGGATCTTCCTATCTTAGCTGCAGCCTGGGCGTACGTCTTTGTTAAGCCGAATTGGCCCTTGGGTAGGGCCAATACAGCTGATTTCGCCTGTCTGATGGTGCATCCATTTTTTGCCTTGTACTCCTGCACGGCAACCTCCTGTTTCCACACAAGGCAGTCCTTGTAGTAGGCTGAGATGCCAGCCTGACAGTTCGGGCATTTGAACTGGGCTGTGCAGCCCTTGTCCTCATGACCCTCTCCGGCACATCTAGCACACACAGTGTTCCTCTTGCAGACTGCCGCGCCGTGTCCATAACCCTGGCACTTGAAGCACCTCATAGAGTTAGGAATGTAGGGCCTCACTGGAACTCCTATGTATCCTGCCTTCACGTGCTCTGGCGGTGTCCTAGTTCCGAATGTGAGGATAATAGTGGCGGTCTTGACCTCCACGCCATCCCTGCGCCTTGTAATGCGCCGGACATGGATGACTCCTTCAATACCCTCCACTATTTCCTTCTCGGAACATTCCAGTAGGTCCCTAGAGCTGATTACACCTCTGCTGGTGTTCAGAATCTTGTGTGGCATGACTTCCACTTGGAGATCACAGAGTCTTCTGCATTTTAAAAGCCCATCAGAGTGTACCTTGCTATCCACTTTTACGAGTAGTTCCATTGTCTTGTGTAGCTTAGATACACTATTGGGCTCTCCCACTACCGACTTGAGTCCCTTGTAGATAAAAAAGGGCTCAATTTTGTCAGGCTTTTCCCCACCTCTGTGCACCTGACCACTAGAAATGATGGCCAGGTAGGACAGCTTTTTGTGGCCTCCTTTTTCGTCTCAATGCGACGTCTCTTGCCCAGACATGGGTCTGTGGCAAGTAATGTTTTGTGTTTTTTTTATCCATAGAAAAAAAGAGTTTATTTGGCACCTGTGCTCCCCACACGCCATCGAGTCCAACGAGGGGACGGGCCATTCGGATGTCCATTATGAGCCCGCTAGGGCTACACAGGTGCTATACTCAGTCAGCTGATTGACCCTCTAGCCACCGTCGAGGACCTATGCTGGTAGCTCGGCATGACCAGCCGGTTGACCCTGAGCGGGCCGTCTGGGCCTCAGGTCTAGGGGAACTTGGAGCCAAAGTATTGTGTTGCGGTGGTCCATCCTCAGATAGTCACCCACTCAAACACCAGGATCTCGTTATCCCCCCTTACCCGTCGCAGTCCACGGCAAACGGACTGGTCCAGGATATTGTGAGGTTTTAGAAGATAAGGAGATAGAGTGATGTAGGAGGAGGCAGACAAAATGATAGAAAAGAAGTAGGGCACTTTTGAGCTCCAAAAGTGCTAAGGAAAGAGGAGCGCAGTTTAACGTCATGTCTCGGGACGCCGCGCGGAATGCTAGTTAGAGGTAAGAGGGGGGGTAATCTTACGCGGGTGCTCGCCCAAGGCCATTGGTGAGTCACGAGTTATTGGAATTTCAGTTAGCGCGCGTGTGTTTGTGGTCAGTAGCGGACTGTCGGAACTGGGTCAATGTGAAGCCAGCTAGTGGTTGAAGGGGGGGGCCTACGTGGTTCTACACAGGTGAATCTGGTATAGAGGGGATTGTGTGGTGCTAGTTAGTGTCGAAAAGGGGGGGTATATACAGCACTGGTCAGTTCTGTATTGAGGGGACGTGTTTCGTCACAGACCGAATGTTCTGAAATATTGCCGATAAGAATAACCTTCGTTTTCTTTAAAGTTTTTAGAACTTCAGTACTGGTGTCGTTAATGAAAGTTCTGTAATTTAACGGCATCCCTAGATCTAAGCTATTCTTTGTTTTAGCGTGTTAGGATTGGGGCTACAATGGAGTGTGTGGTTTTGAGTTCGCCCTTGGAGCCGTGACTAACCCTTGATTATTTTGAGCCTTGTATCTCCGTGTTGTAATATTTGAGGTGACCAGGCCGTGTTGCCGAAATTGAGTGTGCATGCATGAGGTGTGTTCATTTGACAATTTGTGTAATTAATAATGCATTAACTTATTGTCCCTTTTTTTTGTACATATTCTGACTATTAAGTTAGTATTTCATTTTTGTTATTGTTCAACGACCGTTGACCACTTATGTACCTTATGTACAGCTCGGTTATTATTCAACTTATGCCAAGGACAGTAGCGCTTTTGGACGCTTTCGGACTCGAAGAAAAGCTTTATATTATGCAACTTGGTTTACTGTTGTTCTTTGATTAATACATTAGCCTGTTGAGGCGGAGAACCCGGTTAATTATATCATCCCCTGGCTTGACCCGTAAAACCCATCTTGACTCTAATGTTTGCAGTTTTGATGCCGAGGCCATGTCGATTTGTGAAGCGAAAGTCATTGACTCTCATCTTGGTGAGAGACATGTGAGGGGAAAACAGATTTTTTTGGTCATTGACTCAACACATGTACTACAGACTGGATCATGGCCATCCAATATCGACACTCTCATCATGGCTCAACACAATGTAAACCAACGCTATGACTCCCGAGTAATATTCTTTTTGACTGCATCCGACTTGCTGATCTCCTTCTCGACAGGTATCAGAAACCACAATTTCTAGACCTGTATGCACTACGCAAAACAGTAAGTTTTTTTTAGTCTAGGGCTTTTGCAAGAGAGGATTTCAACTTCTCAAGCCCTACCTCAAAAGAAGTTTGATGATGATGATGAGGGCATAAAAGGTGCAATGGTCATTCACTGACTACAAAAAAACAACTCCAGTCTTGCACTGGATACAGGTAGTAAAGGTCAAGAGAGTTTGGCCTAAAAAGCACAAATCTCCTTCACGTTCAACAATTTATTCAGTTTTATCCCAGTCTAAAAAAAAATCATTCGTTGCAGCGATTGGCAAGTGGCTGGTGTTGACATATTGATCTTAAGAATGAGAAAAGGGCTAGAAAAGGTGTCTTAAACATTATCTGTCTTTCATGAACCTGGTCAGTCTGACACGGTTTGTGAGAGAAACAATAAAATGAGCAGTTAACTTTTTGCAAGAGCGATTACTTTACTTTTAATAACTAATGATGACAGAATAAAAAAGAACATTTTACCCTGCCCCAAATCCACCCACCTAGTTACGCCCGAGTATAAATCTGCCCAGAGTATGGAAAAATTATAGTTTAGTTACAGAGATCCAGACATGAACATATTAAAAATGGTAGTCTAACAAAGCAAGAGACAGAGAGAGATTGAGAAAGACAGTTGTCAAGTCTTGCATGGTGCCCCAACGGTTCAACAGACTATGGGATAGGTTAAGGTAAAGTCTAGGCTAGTACTGGATCTAGATATATTAGAAAGAAGATTCTATTTTGGTGATAGGCCTATAGATTCAGACTTAGAAGACGGTGCGCAAAATGTTCCTGAATATTGTAATATCTTAAGAGAAGGCAACTCAACGAGACATAGATGTTTATTTACATGACATCACAGTTACATAAAACAACATCTTCATTTAGCACTGTCTCTCCATCTTGGCTCTCAACGTGGGCGGAAGTCGTTATTCTCACAATGTCAATATCCTGTTCTAGTCCGTTCACTAGAAGTGCGCACCTGAGCACTAGCCTGAATGATGGTGCGCAAGTCAGAGTCATTACATTGCCCCCGTCTTACCACTTTTCGTCCCGAAAAGAAACACTGCAGCTGAAGTTTAACAGTTCAGGTGGAGGTCGATCAGTGGGGGTCACAGGCGGCAGGTAGGGTGTTCCCCACAAAGCCATCCGTATTGTTTTCCTCCAGTGCCGCTTTCTCTTTCTCCAGTTGACCAGGCTGTTGTTGAGACGATGACGTGGCCGTTTGACACACAGTGAAATAGTGTCGAGCCCTGTTTTCGTCAGCACAGTCGTTGATCGGACACGCCGTTTCAGCAGACCCTCCCGACAGACGCCTCTCATAGAAGTTGCAGGTTCACATGCAACCACGTTGCAAACAAAGTCGGATATGCCGCATTCATCCTCAGGTAAGTCTCACGTCCAGGAGATAGGTCTCTTCAAGTTCAAGTGGAAAATGTCTTCCTCTCGACAGCTCAGATTTAAAGTAGGTTGATTGACATTCAACTATGCCAATGTCGATGATGGAGGCAGAAGAAGACATGCCTTGTTGATCTTTTTCTTGGCATTCACATTCCCTGTGTGATGCGCAGCACGTACCGTTCATGCCAAACCTCTGGATACAGTTGTCAAGCCTCGAATTTCTCTCATGAGCACCGGCAGATAGGCAGAGGTCTTTAAGGTCCATAGCAACAGGCTTGGACGCAGACCCAACGTTGTCTTGGTCTGTCGGGCTCATTGAGGTACTCGCTGTAGCTAAATCAGGAACAAACGTTTCAGGCACAAAACAGACTTCAGCTCCTTCATTCATCTCTTTCCTTTCGACTCGGTATATCCCAGTGAGATCGTCGCAGCAATCGTTGTCACGTTCCTCGCCTTGAAAGTCACCCCCGTAAGACTTACGCACAACACAGTCACAGAGAGCGCTCCAATCCTCAGCGCCTACATCACTTCTGTTTGTGCAGCCACAGTCCTGACCAGGCAGCTGCCCTTTCACAAACGAGTTTATGCCTTCTTTCGGTTGCGACACCATATGATCACTTTGGTCTATTTGTTCTTCCACTTCCAATACACTTTCATCTACGTTCAACATTATATCCCTGCTCATGTTCCTCATCATGATCCTAATCGTGTTAAATTGTTCCGTAAATGCATCCCCACACTCCTGGATCTTGTCAAAGACATCCACAATCTCAGGTTCAACTTCGAACTGGTAGGTCTCAGAATCTTCATCTTCCTCAATCAATGCTTGTCGCAGACGAGCCGTAAGCCTTTCCTTGCTACCGAAGGGTTTTAAATCTCGGTCCTGAAGCTCTTGTCTCAGCTGTGTAATTGAGAGCTGATGTAATAGCTTCGAATATGTCATTCTAATCAAAGCCTACCTCCTCTCGTTGAGTTGCCTATAATCCCACTTCTGACACCAATGTAATAACTTAAGAGAAGGCAACTCAACGAGACATAGATGTTTATTTACATGACATCACAGTTACATAAAACATCTTCATTTAGCACTGTCTCTCCATCTTGGCTCTCAACGTGGGCGGAAGTCCACAATGTCAATATCCTGTTCTAGTCCGTTCACTAGTAGTGCGCACCTGTGCACTAGCCTAAATGATGGTGCGCAAGTCAGAGTCATTATAATATTGTTGTGACCCTGTTCCCCCCTGACTAAACATTTTTTCCACGTGCGGAGTACAGTGATTTTTGTTTATGCTTTTGAGCGTAAATGACCTTAACTAGTGTGTAAATGTGTTGAGAAACTTTAGTTATGAGTTGGTTTTTTTTTGCTGTGCGGATTTCTTGTTTTTCTATTGTGGTAGTGATTCGGGATATTGGATTTGGAGATTGTGACATTATTTCTTTTTTTACCGGGGATATTGATTGATCATAGGTGGATTGTGCTTCTGCAATCTGAGAAGGATATCGGCGGCCTGACAATCGGTGAGTTAACTTAATTTCTTTAGCCCACTCCAAAGTCGTAACAACTGGTGTCAGAAGTGGGATATCGCCTAATCTACTTACCAACATGTCTACTTCTAAACTACTACCTGAGCTCCAGATTAACGAAATCCGTAAGGAGTTAAAGAGGCGGGACATCGTAGCGTCAGGAAACAAAGAAGCCCTCGTTAGCCGGCTGAGAGAGGCCTTGAAAGAAGACGGGTTTGACCCGGACACTTACGAGTTTGAAATGAAAGTAGATCTCGGCAGAATGTTGAGGGGAATAAAAGAGGAACTTCTAGGGTCAACGCGAGCAATGGCGACTGGTTTGAAAACAGATCTGGAGGAATTCAGAAGTACGTTAAGGGAGGAAATAGCTGTTGTGAAGTCACAGCTTACAGTAGAGATGGAGCAAAAGATTAAAGCCCTTAACGACGAGATCCAGGCAGTCAAGGCCGAGCTGGGTAAGGTTCAACGCATAAAAACAAATTCGGGAATGATCGAAGCAATTTGGAAAGTCAAGCCTCCCATTTTTGATGGTACAGTCTCATGGACAGTCTATAAAAGACAATTTGAGGCGGCTGCTAAAGTTAACAACTGGAGTACGAGCGAGGAAAAAGCAACTGGATTAATGTTAGCGTTACGAGGAAAGGCCCCTGAATTGTTACAGGTAGTTAACGACCAGCAAGATTACGAGGCCATAGTTAGAACAATGGAATTGCGCTTTGGGGACGAACACATGAAGGAGGTTTATAGAGTGCACTTGAAGACTCGGCAGCAAAAATCAGGAGAGACACTACAAGAGTTGATGGCGGATATCGAACGACTGGCACGCCTGGCTTATCCAACCTTGACCCAGGAGATCTTAGACGTGCTCATAACGGACGCATTTATTGATAGGGTTCGTGACCCCGAATTGAAGAAGGCTATTAGATTAAGTGGAAAAAGAGAGGCAAACGATGCTTTGGTATACGCCTTATCTTTTGAGGCAGCTAAAGACTCATCAAAATCGACCCATTTCAGTCGGGGTCTTCATGTTCAGGAGGAGGACCTCACGCATATCATTAGACAAGTAGTGGAAACTATAGATGACCGACGGTCTCAGCAAATGCCCAGGCCAAACAGACCTGTCGTTCACTGCTGGAATTGCAATGCTCCTGGTCACATTCAGATAAATTGTACTCGAGGATATGCAGGCAGACCAAGAGAGAGAGATGGATTTGATAGTCAGCAGGCCTACATTCAATCTCAGAACCAGGAAAACTAGATTCTGCCGGTCTCTTGGGGCGGAGACAGGCAGCGAGATTCCCAGGAAGCCCTAGGCTTATCATCCCAGTGGCCGTGCTAGGAACAAATAGAAGTCTGAAAGTACAGGGGAAAATAGGAGCTCGTTTCTGCAGATGTCCATTAGATACTGGCGCATCAAGATTGATAATTCATCCTAGTCTTATTGAGAATAACGTAATTCATGAAATAAATGGCTATTCTATAAAAACTGCTAGTGGAAAACTTTTGCCAGTTTTAGGGCAGATAAATGTAAAGATTGAGATATCAAATCAATCTTTTAGTCATGAATTCTTGGTCGCCAATATTATCGACGAGTGTATTCTGGGACTAGACTTCATGCAGTTATTTGGACTCACCTTGAACATTGGGGGTGGCACAGTGCAGTATGGAAATCTTGAAATTCCTTTGCTGGGGAACGACATGGAGGACAATGGAGAACAGATAAAGAGGGTATTGATAACGAAAGGTACCAGCATACCCGCACAGCCTGAATCCATTACATGTGACACAATAGACTGTAATGTTCCTGTGTCTATCGGAAGCCTTATAGAGCAGTCTGAGGAAGTGCGTAGTAGACTGCCTTTGAGGAGAATACTGGTTGTTAATAGAAACGACCAAAGGATACCTGTTCGAGTTAAGAATTTCGACACTCAAGCTTGCAACCCTCAGAAGGTTATCGCCACTTGTTGTCCAATGGAACTTATTGCATTGTGTGATGCGGTGGTCCCTGTAGGTAGTGCCTCATCATGTAATTTTTGGGTTGGTAGGATACTTGGAGATGAGGGTGAGGATCTGTCGGAGGAAAAGTGCAGTGAGGTTAGGCTGGAGTTGCTGGAGTTTGGGGACCTCGTGCCAGACATTGAAAAGGAGCTCGGTCAGACTGATTTGGTGTTCCGGAACGAGGTTGTGTACCTGGATCGGTTGCACCAGTATTGTGAGGAGACCATCGTCTGTTCGGGACGAACAGAAATAGGGAGAGGGCAGTGTTGTGACCCTGTTCCCCCCGACTAAACATTTTTTCCACGTGCGGAGTACAGTGGTTTTTGTTTATGCTTTTGAGCGTAAATGACCTTAACTAGTGTGTAAATGTGTTGAGAAACTTTAGTTATGAGGTGTTGTTTTTTTGCTGTGCGGATTTCTTGACGGAGGTTTGAGGATTGTTTTTCTATTGTGGTAGTGATTCGGGATATTGGATTTGGAGATTGTGACATTATTTCTTTTTTTTTTACCGGGGATATTGATTGATCATAGGTGGATTGTGCTTCTGCAATCTGAGAAGGATATCGGCGGCCTGACAATCGGTGAGTTAACATAATTTCTTTAGCCCACTCCAAAGTCGTAATAATATTTATCTATTTATTTAGATACTATTTTAAAAATTATAGCAAGCAATGCGGAGTTTTCTCTGTGTTGCCAGTTAGTTAGTAATTCTTTTCCCAAAGATTTTGATCGTATGAATAATTTGCAGGAATTTAAAAACGGGGAAAATTTTTTAAATTATATATATTTGCGTTTCATCTTATTCACTACATTTTTACCAAACCACAACCGCGGAAAAAAAAACTGGCTACGTCCTAGATATTTAGATCAACAGTTCGATTCTATTTGATTGTTGTCCTACTGGTTGGACGAAAATAAAACTTGTGTTAGTTACACTGTAGCACTTCATACCATTTACAACGAACACTTTTTGCCAGTCAGTATAGGACCAATAATCTTCCACTAAATAACCTACAGTAACAGTGGTATATTAAAGTTACCTTAATGCCATTATCATCTGTTTTTGTAAAATTTAGTTCCGAAATTGACAAAGGCTGACTTCTGTCAGCTGAAAAGAAAATAGGAAAAACAAAGTGAATCAACATAAACGAATGTAAAGAAAATCTTGACTAGATCAATCAATATAAAAGTAAAGTATCCAGAGAAAAAGTAACTATACTTACCAATACTTTTACTCCCAAAACTAACGGGATCATCTGTCATTAGATCATTTGAATTATATGTACCTGTATATATTTTTATTATATAAAAAATATAAGTCATACAAATGATACAACTTTAACAGACTCGGTGAATGTCTAATAGGTATAAAAATAGAAAAAAGTATTTGCTTATAAAATAATTTAAAAAAAAAATTGAAATTTCAATCAATGGTTTTCTCACCAGCCGTGGGGATATCATCAATTTCTAATTTTGCATCATCAAAATACTGAAGTGAGGATAATAGTTTATCAGGTTCTCGATCAGATTCAGTTATTAAAGCCGAACTTTCATTTCTCTCCGTTTTTGTATCACCAAATGTTTCCTCAACTAAACATATAAAAATATAACAATAAAGAAAAACAAATATTCCAAAGAGAGTTTGTGTTATCATACAAACCTACAGGCGGCCCACATGGAATTCACCGATGGATCAGGAATATTCAAGCCATAGTCTTGATTTGATCGTTTAATGCAGGGGTGGGCAAATTACGACCCGCTGGCCACATGCGGTCCGCCGGAGAATTTTATGCGGCCCGTGGTCATCTACATAAATAAGGTGTAACCACAGTATATACATGTAAAAATGGAAATACATTAAAAATAATTATAAATATCTGTATAAATTATTGAAACTGTCTCATTATAAAAAAATTTCAAGTAAACGAAGATTAAGCTAATTGACTTTACTTCAATACACACTCAGTCTAAGACACAATCTCAGGCCAGAATTTATTCAATGCTCTAAAGAACTGTGTTGAGTGTAGGGTATGCTAGGAACAAGATGGCAAGTGTAACAAATGATTGCTATGGGTGCCAGAAGCTGTATTCCCACACTTTGCTGCTAAACTTTAACATTTTTTGTGGAAACACAGATTTGCGAACAAACATTTTTTTAGGAGACTAAACAAGTGCAATCAATTAAGGTTGATGTTGACCAGGGGTCGGCAACCTTTAGAGTCGGAAGAGCCAAAAATTATGATTTACAAAATTAAAAGTTCTTAAAGAGCCACAAAGTTTTTTTCTTGCCAACTATAAATAGTTCTCAAACAATGATTTTTTTAAAATATAGACTGGCCAATAAGAGAGTTTTATGAAGGGAAAATTTGTGACTTGCAATTTTGTGTACTTTACTATACAGCATGAGCAGTACAAATGTTAAGTATTCATATCTAATTCCGCCATAACCTATATAAGTATTACAATATTGTCACTAGTGTTGTTTTTTTTTACCTCTTACCGTAGTTTTGTTTAATCTCTATGACTGAAGATCGTGCAACTTGTCAGATTTCGGAAATCCGAATTCAATAGATATACATTTTTTCAAGTTACATAAAGTTACTTCCTGTTTCCAGTCTATATTTTTTAAAGTCTATGATATATATTTAAATATATGCATTTACATATATATATTATGGCATTTGTAAATTCGATAACAATGTTATAGTTAGAGAGTATACTAGTTTAGTTAGTTAAATATTATTTGTGTATAGTTTTTAGCGACAGTAAAAGTAGTGACGTAGAGAGACAGACTAATGACGTAGTACAGTTAGGGCGACAAGAAGGATGAACATGGTGGTCTTCTTAGAGTAGTATTAGGAACTAATAGATTAATGAATTAGGCTTGTGAACGACGTAGACTGTGCCTTTGTGATTACTTATTAAATCGTTAAAGTTATTAGCCTGAGTTATTGACTGTATTCAGTATTCTCTGTTATTTTGTGTCCACGAGCTCGCATTGAATTGTCAGAATACAGACAACCATCTACAAACACATAACAACAACTAAAGAATTTAAACATTTTCTTATAATACTAACTTGAACTTCAATAACAAACAATTGAGGAAACAAATCCAATGAAAGCAATGGCTTTGGTTTTAAAAAGCTTGAATACATTTGGCTCATTTGTTGTTTTTAGTTTCAAACACGACTTTTTCACGATTTTCGATTGTTAGTAGTCTTCTTAGTTTACTTTTAACTATATTCATGCAAGAGAACACAGGCTCGCACGAATATGTCGATCCATAAATAGTCAGCAAAAAAACTACACATGACAACTTCTTAACCTCGCTGTAGCAAAAAATCTGAAAGATTATTCCATGCTCCGAATCAACTCGCGACATTCCTTTTAAAGCTGTCCATTTTTGCTGCGTTACGTACATTTCTGGACTTCCAACTTGCTTTTCTACTCTGTAAATTTTCCACCCCACAAAGCATTACTTTTTAAATCGATCCATTGCATTTCTAGAGATCCAGTATCAATTTCAAATAGATCAATGTGGATTTTGTCACTATTTCTGTCGAGAGGATTCACTAGGAATGCTAGATTTTTTTTTTTTTTTTGGGGGGGGGGGGTTGAACTGCACAAATCTGTCAAGAAATTCAACTTTTGATTTTTTTGTATGTGTTTGCTGAAGTAATTTGTGTCAGAAATTGCACTGCTTTTATCGCAATACTGCTTTAGTCATTCAAAACGAAGTAATTGACCGCTCTGAATATTTTCGGCAAAATGTATTCCTTCTTAACAAACCAATTCTTCAAATAAAACATAGTCTGGGTTTCCCTTTCCTTGCAGCTTTAGAGTCAGCTCATTTAATTTCTCTGTTATATCAATCATAAAGTAAAATTTTTGCTACTATTTTTCGTTCTCTAATTCGGTATGATAAATGCCTATTTAATTTAGAAATGTATTTATTACATTCAAGCACAAAGCTAAACGTTTCATCACCTTATCTTTGGAAACCTTTTCGGGAAGAAGGAGGTCAGAATACTGAGTCTCCATTTCGTTTAAGTGGTAGAGTGCTTTTAACAAGATGCTATTAACAATCTTTATTACCTATTTCATGACCTCATCTATTTCAGTTGGAATTGTTTTGGGCACAAAGCGCTTCTTGGTTTATTATTCAGTAAAAAATACGAATTTCTTGTTTTATTTTCTCCGACGAATCGTTGTTGCCCTTTTATTTTTTCCTGTTAAATCATTTTATTTAAATTGATCGTATTGTCTTCAATGTATTTTTGCACGGCATTCGCTCTAGTTTATCATGAGATCGCTAACAATTCTAGAAGTTCTTCTTTTGCACCTTGGGAAGACATATACCTGAAAAAATTGGCAACTTGTGCGTGTCGTTATGTCGCAAGACTAATCTATAGCAAGGATAAGACATAAGAAAGTTGAAAACCTTCCACCTGCAATATTTTAAAGAAATTTTAGCCATACTGTCTTGTACTGTTTCAGCGTATAGTGGCAAATTTTTGATTTTTTTTGTTCAAGATTTCTGTTTGTTTGTTGTTCTTTTGTTTTTTTGTGAAATCACGAAACAGTTCTTCAGGTGCACGTAGAAAGCAGTCTTTGACATACTAATAATCTGAAAATGGTATGCGTTTTTGTGCAATTTCTAGTGGTGCCGAAAGCTTGCCAGGATAGCATTACTTGTAGACACTGGCGGATCCAGGGGGGGGGGGGGGGGGGGGGGGGTCCCCCCCCCCCCGGCCCCCCCCCCCCCCGGATGCCTGCCCCGGATGTTGACTGACTGTAATTTGATAGCAGTCACAAGGATGACAAATATATATATTTATTGGGCGTAGCTTGGGGGGGGGGTGGATTTTTTGTTTTGGTTGTGTTCATTTTAAGGGAGATTTAAATACCAAATCATTACTTTTCCCAACGCAGCCAAGAGGGTTTTGAGTTTAAAAACAATACAAGGGGGTTTGCAGTTAAAAAAAAACTTTTCTATAAAGCAAAACAAAAAAACAATGCAAACGGCATTCTCCATATTCCTTAGGAAGATTTTGATTTTAAAACCCTCTCTGAAACTACTACTAGACTACTTCTAGATCTAAACTAGATCTAGAATTTAGACTATATTAGTATAATTCAGATTGTTGTTAAGTGCATAACAAGGATACGTCAAAACTGCGCTATAAAAGTAATTCTTTTATTTTAACTTACACTTAAAGCGGAATCGGAATTAAATTAAAAAAAAAACAACGTTAGAATAAGTATTCCATTCAAATAATAGGCCAATTAATAAATGGAAAATATATTTTATAATGATCCATTGATACTTTTCCATTCTGACCTTAGATACAAATTTCAAAAAGTGTGTGAGCTTTTTAAAAAACTTTCATCTCTATGAAGTTTTTCATATCAATGAAAAGCGAGTTGTTTTTTTTAAAATTTGCTTGCATAGATAATTTTAAAGATTGAATAGTTCAGTTTCGAAAAAGAAAAAAGTAACTGTTGCATCAGAAATTTGAATGATCTAAAATATCATTATGTCCGATTTTCATTTTCTTTTCTTTTTTTCTGAGATCTGAACGGGATGGACGACCAGACAGACAAACAATATAAAATTAATAACGGCCCCCTTTCGAGGATCGCTAAAAAAGCTAACCCTTTAAAAAATAAAAAAAAAATTCAAAATTACCTTCAATATTTGTTCTGGACATAACTCGTTGCATTATTTCTTTGATTTTTCTATCAGCATCAGTCTCTCTATATAAAAAAAAAAGTGGAGTAAGGTTTCAACTTAATTCTTGTACTTTTAGTCATGCATTTCTTGAATGTTTAACTTAGGAAAGTGTTTCTAGCTTTTACCAAGGAAAAGTGCGTTTCCCCTCCCCAACCAAATGAAAGTCTTGGTTATAAGAAAGTAAAAAAAATGTTTACACATAATTATAAAACAATTTTCCTGTTTTCCCTCACTATCTCGCCCTTTCTCTCTATATAAACAATGTTACGAAGACAGTTTGTGTGGAAACACAAACTTAAAATCGGCCCCGAAGTGGTCCACCCAGACAGGTTTCAATATTTTCAGAAAGAACATCCGAATGAAATTATATCAAAGACAAATAACAGATAAGAATGTAGTTAAAAGGTTGGCCGATCGTATGTATTGTCCCAGCGGTCCAGCAGATCAAAGGATAGGTGAAAGTGAATGTAAAGTTAGATGTGAATCTGTACCGACTGAAGTCTTATAATTCATCTAATTGTTTTGTGAAGGCTAATTCTCTAATTCGAATCCTCTTTTTTATTCAGTATTAAGAGATTACATTGCCAATAAAACATGTTTACAGTTAAAACAACTGTTCACGTTAAAATTGTTCATAAAACTGTTAAAAATTGACCGTCACTTGGTTTATCATTATAGGAATCCTTGGGCCTTTTTTCTTTGCCTCTTCTTGAGTTGGTTTAGTTTGGTTTTAGTTCTTAGGCACATCGGCAAATTGTAGGCCATGTCGTGCCTGAAGTCCCTCAAGGACCACTCTCCCTCTATAAAAAGGTCCATACAATTAACTCATTAAAATCAGGGTTTATTTACAGTTAAAATAGTACAGGTAAAAATTTAAATATTTGATAAAAATCTAGTGTAAATAGTACGTAACTACAGACTCACAAATCAGATCCTCGCAGACAACCCCACCTCCCGGACAAAGCCCAGTATCTTCCCAGGGTCGACACTATCGAACAGTGTTTGTAAGTCAATGGCTCTAAAGTATTTTCCCCTGACATCCTGGTATCTGGGGCAGTCAATAAGGATATGATCCACGGTGAGGCGAGAGTCACAACACTCACAAAGTGGGGGCTCCTCTTTCTTCAGCACAAAAGAGTGTGTGATGTAGGTGTGGCCAATCCTGAGTCTAGACATGGTCGTGCTACCACGCCTTGTAGTTTAGTTTAGTTTTAGTTTTTAGGCACATCGGCACAGTGTAGGCCATGTCATGCCTGCAGTCCCTTAAGGACTACTCTCCCTCTATAAAAAGGTCAAAGTCCATACAATTAACTCATTAAAATCAGGGTCTATTTACAGTTAAAATAGTACAGGTAAAAATTTAATTATTTGATAAAAATCTAGTGTAAATAGTATGTGTCTACAGACTCACAAATCAGATCCTCGCAGACAACCCCACCTCCCGGACAAAGCCCAGTATCTTCCCAGAGTCGATAGTATTGAACAGTATTGGTAAGTCAGTAGCTGTAAAAAACTTCTCCCTGACATCCTGGTATCTGGGGCAGTTAATGAGGATATGTTCCACTGAGAGGCGAGAATCACAATACTCACAAAGTGGGGGCTCCTCTCTCTTCAGCACGAAAGAGTGTGTGATGTAGGTGTGGCCAATCCTAAGTCTAGACATGGTCGTGCTACCACGCCTTGTCAGACCCTTAGATATGGGCCGCCACCGGACATCCGCCACGATCTGCCTAAGTTTGTTGTGATTCTCAGCCTCCCATCGGTACCGCCACTCTTGATAGGTGGCAGTGGCAATACTTTGTCTCAGGTCCGAGTAGGGAATTTGGGTTCCTGACACTGTTTGATTTAGGGCTCTCTTTGCTTCTCTGTCTGCGGCTTCGTTTCCCTCTATGCCTACATGGGAGGGGACCCAGATGAAGGTGACATCCCTATGGCTGGATGTTATTTGGTCCAACAGCTTTAGGCACTTATGTACCAATGGAATGTCAGTCTTCATCCGCCCCAAAGCTTGCAATGCAGATTT
>JADKLZ010000728.1:12833301-12863499 GCA_021533235.1 Biomphalaria straminea | reverse complement strand
TAGTTTCAAGAGTCTTACGACACAATATTATCTCTTCCGGCTTCCACATTTTTAACCTCCCTTCCATTCGCTACACAAATTCATAAGACAGTTTTATGAAACAAAAATGTGTGCATTACAATTGTGTGTACATTATTTTATGTCTATAAATTGTGTTTAATCTCTAAGACTGAGGATCATGCAATTTTTTTTTTCATAATTTAGAAATCATAACTCAATAGTAGATATATATTCATGGGTTTTCAAGTTACATGAAGTTACTTCCTTTTTTTCAGTCTATATTTATTTATGTCTATGCTATTTTGTGAATGAAATAGTGCGGATTGGGTCCATTCGCACCGCGTGCGTGCGCCATGGGATCTTTCCAATTACTTGTTGCGTGTTGCTTGTTGCTCGTTTGACCTTTTACTTTGAGGAATATATATATAGATTAGTTTGCAAATTTTTTTTTCAAGATGGCGCTGCACAGTGGCGACATGCCATTTGCGCTTTAAAGTTGAATTCTAACATTGTTGATGAATGTCTTTTCGGATGATATATTAGTTGTTAGTTGTGTAGCCGAAGATTTCTAGCCTATCTTTCAAGGTGGGCTCTACAATGAGTTTATACATTACATGTGTTACTAGTCTAGAACTACTGGCGCTCTTATTGAGACCTTTTTATTTACCACGAGCCTTGTGTTAGTTACCATTGGCTCAAAGCAAAATCAAAAACAAAATTGGCAATAATCAGAAACCTGCTATTTGCTAACGACCGTGCACTTAATGCTTGCTCTGAAAATGATAAGCAGAGCATCTTCAGTGACTTTTCAAGAGCATGTTCAGACTTTGGCCTCACTATAAACACACACACACACAAACTGAGGTCTTATATCTGCCTGCTCCAGGAAAAGCCTACTCGGATCCTAGCATCAATATAAATGAAGTCCTTCGAAGAGGGGGCCTGCAAAGCATCCACACAATCTTGATGAAGTCCCAGCTGCGATGGGCAGGACACATTTGCAGAATGGAAGACCGCCGCATCCCTAAAGAACTCCTGTATGGCCACTTAAGAAAAGGAAAGTGTTCAAGAGGTGAACAAAGAAAATGCTTTAAGGACACCCTCAAAGCTTCTACGAAAACATCCAGCATCGACCCAACCACCTGGAAGACAGAAGCATGTAACAGAGCATCATGTCATCGCGCTGTGAAAATTGGTGCACATATTGCTTAGGAAAAGAGAACAGCCCTGGCAGAAGAAAAGCGCCAGAAAAAAAGCAAGGCCAATGACACTAGCTCTAGTGTGCAGCCTAACATTGCGGGCTCACATAGGTCTCACCAGCCACACGAAGAGGCACAACACCCCAGAGGAAAGCCTTGAGCCCCCTGGATGACAAAAGTGGTTATCATTGAACCACGACGGACGAACTATGTATAGTACAGTTATTTCATTACAATTTATTCAACATGATTATGTGTCTGGATTAGTGCTGGAATTCTTAATCTGCCATGGATAAATTACGCAGACCCAAAGATTTGAACATTGATTCAAATACTTCTATGGCTTCAGAAAAAAATGCATTCGCTGATATGACACATTTTAGAATTGTTTGTCCTCCATCAAGGATATTAACGAAGTTATTAAACTAAAACTATTGAAAAACCATGTATCTGCTACGGTTTACATGCTCATCAGTGGTGTATCATCCTATTCAATGGCCAATGGCACACTAAAGGATACTTATATTAAGGTAAATAATGACGTTTTAGCAAGATATTTGGTTGCTACATGTAAACAGCATTTGTTCTAACTTGTCGAGTCCTTTATGCTAAAATTGCGATACCTAGCCTGGTACTGTGATTTTGAAGAATTAACTGTATTAGAGACGCCTTTATAACTGATCTAGCATCGAACACTGTTAGGCATCAGCCACTGGAAAGACATCTCTTACTCTACAAAGCGCTTATGAAGAGGCAACGATCGTTCTCGTGCCGAAAGGCGACGAAGTGTGAATTGCAACTCAAACTTGGTGTCAGGACTGAGTTCTGGTCAGCTTGGGTCTCCTGTTAACTGAAGAGGAAAAAAAGGGGGGGGGTTCAGGTTGTTGACCTCAAAACTGTTTTTGTTTTGGATTGTTTATTTTTTGTGAGATGTTTTTTTTTTTGAATGGAAGGTAACACATAATAAAGCAGAGTGGTTTTGTTCCTAGTCCAGGACAGTTGGACTTTGGTTATTGTATAGGTGAAGAAGTTATTTTTCAGTGTATTTATTATGCAGTCTATGAGATACTGAGCTATGATATTTTAATGCATGTTGCATATTTCATTTGGCAGGACTGAGCCTGTTTTATCTAAATGTATATATAATAAACTTGTTATATGTTCGTGAATTGGCATTCCGAATCCTTATTTTATCGTCAGATGTGTCGTTACGATATACTTATCAGCAAAGAAGTATAGAGGAGAAGAAAAGAGCCTTGACACTTGGGTGGGTTGTACAGATCTACGCATGTGAATCGCTGAGCAAATTTTTACACTCCAACTGTCAACGTATCTGTCTGACCGGGTCCCGCAGAGGCACTGGATTCCACACTTCTGGACGTTAACGTATTTCGAACAAACGTCAATAGAACCTGGCACTTCGAGCAGAAAAACCGGAAAACAGTAACGTCTTAAAGAAGGGATGGCCCCTTGTCCGAGCGTTGGGTTCCTTAACACATAAGGGCATCGGCCTCGTATCACTCTGTAATTGTATGGACCTTTATCCGTTTCAACGCGAACTTCCGATTCAGATTAAGGTGGACTACCAAAAGCTGTTTGCTGCACTCGTTACCGGGTGGGGGTGCACCACTACCCCTTTTAGCCTTGCCTCCTGGTGCGGTCACCTTTCGTTCGTGCAAGAGGCCGTCGCGGCACTCCGTAGAAATGGACTGAGCCCGAGCGTTGCGCCCAGGAGATGCTTGCCACCTGTATCATATCCTGCCGTCATACCGGTAGAGGAACCGTTCTCTCACTAAAAGATTGGGTATAAGATGGTAGCACACTTTGCAAACTGGTTGCATAATTATGGAGGAAAGCGCGGCGTCATGGACCTGAGCACTCGCTCCACAGTACATGGTATTTATTTCTCTTTAAATGCGTCCTGCGACAAGGGGAGATAGAAGGGGGGATAACTCTCAGCCAATGTGATAAAGATGGAGTGAACAAAATTGGGGTGTTGTTATGATTTGGTGTTACTGTAACGTGGAAAAGGGGAGACTAAGGCAATATAAACATCATAAATACAAATAAACTTCATAGAATCCCATTTGCGAAAAAAAACAAAATAAATAACTTTTGAGCAGCTGTTTGAGACACATTCATAAAAAAAAGTTAAAAGAGATACAAGACACCAATAGCAAAGACAACATAACAGGAACTCTATGTTTACACTAGCAATCAAATCAATAAATAGGAACTATCTGATATAACACATGTAAATTATGAGTCTGGTGTGAATATATATTTTGGTTTTCTACAGTTATAATGTTTGTTTGTTGTAATGCACAAATTTTAAGACACATTTTCTAATGGATAATAGAAGATTATTATTATTATTAAATTAAATAAATTAGAATTCAAGCTTTGATGAACTTGAGTGAAACTATAAGCGAGCTTTTTTTTTACTTCTCACAAGAATGTCAATATTATTTGGTTAGTATACAAACATGGATTTATAACTCCAGTGAAAATAACAAATAAATGTCTCTTATAAATATATTAACCAGTTTAGGAAAACGCTGTAGTAAAGAAATGTATCAAGTTGCTCTTTTTGGCATGATCGTTTATCTTCTAATTATTTAAACAGTTGACAACATCTACCTTCCGCCAATATTATCGATTGCTCTCTAAAGTTAAATTTTTTTAAATGTTAGACAAGCTTAATAGTTTTCATTTTGAAAACTAATTTTTTATAACAATGGTGTTAATAAATTATTTAAGCTATTATTGCTGAGTGTAGAACGTATAGGCTGTATGATTTTTTCTCTTATTTTCTTATTTTTTATTTATTTTCTTACTGATTGTAAGCAGTTTGGTCCTTAAGACTGGCAATAATTTCATCCACTGTTCTTTCAGCTCTTTTTATTTCCACAGTGTCAACAACATTGGAGAAAGTTTTCTCTATTGAAAAGAGAAGGCTTTTTTGTCAAAACAATCATTAATATATTTTACAAATTAATCGTTTGCTAGCATTTGAAAAAAAAAAGTGAAATACCTTTTTGATTTTGACAACTTATTTTTGTATTCTCTTTTACTGGGTTACTTTTAATATTATTTCCTTTATCCATTTGATTCTTTTCTAGAAGGCCTTCTTTATTTGATATATAGCTGTTGGCATTTTTTAAATATGATGGTTCAGAAGTGGCTAAGGATATTAATTTTGCTTCCTCGAGAAGTTCTTTCACAGATTTTACCTAGTTGAAATATTTTAAAATAGTTAAACATCACTGAAAAATTCAAAAACATCATTGAAAATTACATAGAAATAGTAATTTAAAATAATTGTATTGACACAAATTTTAAAAATGTAAATTGTAAAACAATGACTATTACTGTATTGCCGCTGGACAGCTCATCTCGTTCTGTTTCTTTCTCTAGTCCTATGTAGGTTTCTATGCTTTTACCAGCAAATACAACTTCTGATTTCTCATTATTAGTACTGTAATTTGTGTCGTCTGTAAAGTTCAACTCCGTACTCGAAAATGAAGACTGACAACTTGCTGCCCTATTTGGTCTTTTTGTCACTGTGGAAATTTCAATATAAAATGTATATCTAATAGGCTAAACATTTTTAAAACTATCAGAGCAAATACAAAATTGCTAGCATATATTTAATATATTTGATAAATAATTAAATATTACCCATATGCTCAAACTTACTTGGTCTTTTGGACTTGTTTCTTTGATGAAAATAGGAAATTTTGACAGGTTTCATTCTTTCACATAATTTTAAAACAGTTGTTCCCATTCCTGGAAGTATTGCAGGTTTTTTAGGAGCCCTTTTTGCATCACTTTTGTTTTTTGTCTCTTTTATTTCTCCCAAAGAATTATCAGCAAAGACAAATGAAGATGCTGGAGTATTGTACAACTTGGGTGCTGCCCTAGCGCTAGCCTGCTCATTTTTTTCCAAACAATAAATTTTTTCTGATTAGTATTTATCTATGAGAATACCCTATAGTTCATAAACTGCCCGCTGCCATACACAGTCGTCTTGTGGGAGGTTCGGGGTGGGGTGGGGTTCAACACCCCAATGAAATCCCGGAGGGGTCGAAATTTAGTGACTGATTTTTTGCTTTGATTTTGTTTATTTTAGGTGAGATTTTAATACTAAACCATCACTTGAACCAGCGCAGCCAAGTGGGGTTTTTAAGTTTAAAACCCACTACCTGGGGGTTTGCAGTTAAACCTCCCCCTTCTATAAAACAAAACAAAAATAATGCCAACGATAATCCCCAAATTCCAAGAGCAAGGAAGATTTAGATTTTAAAACCCCCTCCGAAATTTAAGATACCCACCTCTTCAATATAAAAAAAAGCAAAGTACTAAAATGCTATGAGCGTTGCCAAAGGGGATTCGAGTTTAAACCCCCCATCGGCGAGATTTGATGCTAAAAAAAAATTCAATATAAAAATAAATTACACAATAAAATTCTTTGAGCGTAGCTAAGCAGGGGGTCTCTGAGTGTTTGAGTTTAAACCCTCCTCCTCCAGAAGGCTTTTTTTTAAAGCTTAAAGCCCCTCCAGATGGTTTTGAGTTAAAATCCCCCTACAGAGGGTTTTGAAGTTGAAAATCCCCTCTTCAATATTATTCTAAAGCAAAGTACTCTCACCAAATTCTATGAGCGTAGGTAATTGGGGGTTTTGAATTTGTTAAAAAAAATACTCTAGTGATTTTTTAGTTTAAAACCCCTCAACAGATGATTTTGACAATAAAACTTTCCTTTTCGATATAAAATCTAAAGCAAACTGCAGTCCCCTAATTAAGATAAGATATCCAAGAGCATAGCCAAGAGAGGTTTCAAATTTCTACCAGTGGTTGGGCTTCACAGTGAATAATCTGCCAAAATTGAAAAAGACTGGCTCAACAAAGATAGCTAAGAAAGAGTCAGTTATAGAGATCAAGGAAATCCTATGCCGAACTGGGAATCATTCCCATAGCAAGTTTGTGACAGAGCGTTGGGGGGCATGTTCTCCAACAAAATGTATTACACTTACATAGAGTTGCGATGATACGGAGGCCATTACGAGGAAAGCGGAAACAGAGAAATCATAGTCTAACTTGGCGCCACACTTTCACGGAGGACCTCAGAGCAGTGAACATCAGGTGGGAAGAGCCTTCAGACTAACAGATTTTTGTGGAGACAGAACGGTGCGGGATGATCTAAGTCCTAAGTTAATAGGAATAGCAGATTAGGTTTTTGAACTAATTTTTTTTTAATAGCAGTGTTGTGTGCTAATCTTAAAGGCTATCTGACTTTACTTATTCTACTTGTTACTTATCATTAGCCACACAACATTTTCACAACACAACACATACTTTCATTTACTACTGGGAAAACCGTCCAGTCTTTCTAACGTCGTTACTACTAACTCTATTTAAACACAGCCTACTACTAACCTATCACCATATTGCTCTCCTTGTCTAAGTCTACTGCATCATTAGTCTGTCACTCTACGTCACTACTTTTACCGCCGCTAAAAACTATACACAATATATTTATCTAACTAAACTAACATATTCTCTAACTATTACATAATAGCAGGATAATGCACTGTACATACGTCGGAATATGCATTATTTGTTTTAAATACCGGACATAGTGCCTGCCGGCGGGGCTGCGCCCTGAACCCCCTCGGGGGAGCTCACAGCACTCTCCCCAGACACCTTTGCTGCAAGGACGGGTGCTTACAATATTTTCCACTCACTCCAGGAAGAACCAATTCAAGTTCAAGGTTAAAGTTAACGTCGTCCGAAAAAGCGTTAGAATGTTATAAAGATCAATTACGCACACACACGCATATATATATATATATATATATATATATATATATATATATGGCTCCTTCTGTCTCGGAAGACAATGGATGCGCCGAGGTGAGTCACTGGCTTTGGTTACGTCTTGAGACGGGGCAGAATCTGGAGTGGCTGATCAAGCCAATTCTGGATCTGCATAGTTTGCCACAGTTCGTGCATTTATATTCCTCAGTTTTAGGGCTGGCTGACAGCAGGGAAGCTTTCTTTTTCATTCTCTTGGCCGAAGCAGCTTCATTTCTTTTGCATTCAGCAAAGTTCGTGCCAGCACGCACAGTCTGTCTCCACGCTGTTCGGTCTTGGGCTATCTCCTCCCACATGCTTTGGTCGATGCCCGTTGCCTTCATGTCTCGCTTGCAGACATCTCTGTAAGTTAATCTTGGGCGGCCCTTAGGTCTGGCTCCCTCTGCTAGCTCAGCGTATAGGATGTCTTTCGGGATTCTTCCATCTGGCATGCGCGTGACATGACCCAGCCAGCGTAGTCTTCTCTGTTGAAGGAGAGCATAGATGCTGTGCATGTTGGCTCGTGTCAAAACGTCCTGGTTGGTGACACGATCCCTCCAGGAGATGCACATTATGCGTCGCAGGCAACGTAGGTGGAAGCCATTTAATCTGTGTTCTTGATGCATGTAGGTTGCCCAACTCTCACTGCCATAGAGGAGTGTGCTTAGGACGCAGGCATTGTAGACAAGGATTTTTGTTGCCGTGGTCAATTTGGTGTTTTCCCACACACGCTTAGAGAGTTTTGCCATTGCTGCAGATGCCTTCCCTATTCTTTTTGTAAGCTCATTGTCTAAGTCAAGGTTGCTGGCTATCGTTGTTCCCAAGTATGTGAACTCTTGCACCACCGTAAGTGTGTGATTTCCGATGTAAATCACTGGTGTTTCTGAAACATCTATATATATATATATATATATATATATGTAGAGAGAGAGAGAGAGAGAGAGAAGGGAGGGAGTCAAAAATATAAACTTGCTACGCCCATACGGTCGACGCCAATTTTTGTAGGCTGTGAGGTTTCGCCAGAGAATTGGCCGCAGTGGCGTCACTAGGGAGGAGCGGGGGATGCGGGCCGCAACTAAAAAAAATTGTCAGTAAAAACATTCAAAACTACTTTTTTTTTAAATAAAATTATGCATACTGCGTAAAAATGTATTGCTTTTATTGTTTTCACATGTTAAAAATTAGAAAACCACGAGAAGGCTTAAAGATTTGGAAAACTTTGGCACCCGGACTAAAAAAAAACATCAACCAAAGACAACAACAATTGACAGGGAAGTCATTGCTTTCATCAGCGTAAAGAAGGAAAAAAATGTAGAATATCTTGCACAGACTGCTTGACCTCACAATGTTTCTTGCAAGCAAAAAAATGTGGTGTTTAGTATAAAATAGAAGATCAGTCTTTATTGAATAAAAGAATTGTCTTGAAATTGTGGAAAATATTATGCAAATATGATCGTGTACTGAAATAATAACTTATAAGATTGCAAAGCAGCAATGCGCACTAAAGTGTTACTTTCCAGCCTTGAACCAAAATTTAGAGCTTTTAAAGATGTTTTAGAAGACCCCGTATAGAGACTAATGCAGCAGATACAGATACTGTAGTATCTTGTATCATACTATATCTCTGAAGCTATAATATATTTTAACATTAGCAATGGTATCGTTCAAATGACAGAAAAGTTTCAGTATTTTCACTGCCGAGATAACCAAACCTGATGGAAAGGGATGGGGCTAACTTATTGATGTACTGAGCTAATAGATATGATAATGCAGCTAACTATGAAGGAGTGCAGGAAATATTAAATTAAAAAACTACTTCTTGCATGACATTTAATGTTCTCTTAAAAATGTTTTCTTTCTTTGCCATTTCTACCATTCCATGGAATATTTTAATTAATCATACTAAAGTATAATTAAAATGTCTAAAAAAAATTGCTATAGTGCTTATCATACTACTTTGAGACCAATGAAAGAACGACTTGATGAATGCGACGGCGTTTGAAGCTCTTTGCCAGCGCTCTGAAAGTACAAACATTAGAGGCGCACCTTAAAGATCATTCCCAGCTCCTTTGAAAACATATATGCCTGTTATTGCTTTACTTTTTAGGCAGAGGTACTTGCAAAAAGTCAAAACTAAAGAAAAGTAACTTTAAATTAATAGCTTAAATATTGATGTAGCGGTGGTAAATCAAATGACATGAAAAGGTATTTTTCAACGTAAAGTGTGACACATTATCTAAAAATGCTATTTAGATAACTCTTGTCCAATCAGACTAGCATGTTATTGCAACACAAAAAAAGGTTAAACAATATGAGAATGTCAGAAGATTAATATCAAGATACCGGATTCACTATTCAAGTAGAGAACAAGAGATTAATGCTGGAGTGTATTGATCCCTTTTATGCTGAGCCAGACAAGATATTTGAACAGAAATCCCAAAACTAGAATACATCTACAGGCAGCAAAGATTCATTTTGAAGCATCTAAATACTGTAAAGTACTTGTTTTTTACAATTCAAATGGAATACCAACGGGATTTAAAGAAACTTTACCAGCCCTTTGATTTAGCTTTCAACAGCTTTTTTTTCCAAATGTATATCAACATGGTGTCTTTTGAAAGAAGCTTTTCAAAACTTAATTTAATTAAGAACCTTTAATTAAGAACTTTTGAAACACGAGGCAAACCAGGCAAATCCGTTCATCGAAGACGAAATCTTAATAAGATATTGACTCAAAGTTATTTATAAGTTTTCAAGTTTGAAATCCTGAAAATTTCTTTTAGGCGTTTAAATGTTAACTTTTTTTGTTTTATTTTGTACCGATCAATACATTTGTAGTCGGTACAAAAATAGCGCTATATTGTTTTACTGTCTCTGTTAGGAGCTCTTTAAAGGTCTACTAAGAAAGGCGGGTTCCCTTGATGTTAAATATTTTTCTAATCTAAAATTTTTAACTATGCAATAACGAATGACTAAATGTCAGAACAACGAAATTTTAAAATAGAATTGACACTCTTTTTAACGTTAAGTAACAACTATCATCGAATGTAATTAATTAGTTCACTGTATTATGGCACAATAAAAGACAAGTTTTTATTTGGGAGATTTTAGTGGAAAACTGGGGGGGTGACACCCTGAACTTACAGCACCGAGTAACGCCACTGACCGTATTGGATTGTATCAACTATATGATCATTGTCAAAAGGGAGACGCACCTAAATACACTGAAAAGACGAAAGTTGAGCTGGTTCGGTCATATTGTAAGACATGACTCACTATCAAAAGTCATCCTTCAAATACTATAAGCGCGAGGAATGGGTAGTTCAAAGAAAAGCTGGCTGGGCAACGTAAAAGAATGAACCGGCCTTGCTAAGAACAGCTGCTGACCGGGAAAGTGGAGGGACTTAGTTACGCGAACTCTCTCACAGCACCCTGACGACGAAAGTCAAGGGACAAATAAGATGAGAGAATTCTCTCTTACATAATTGTATGTTATATGTATTGTTGTAACCCTGCCATGCACCAGTGCTTGTGGTGCGCCCGAGCGCACTAGTGAACGAAGACAGGAAGAAGGACTGTGGTGGATCCAGCTAAAGTTATGAGAGTCTAACAGGAATAATAAATATGTAACCAATTTGTCTGAATCACCCATCATCACGATCTATATGTAGAAAACCCGACATGTTCAGCATAGAAACAAATAGGACCTCATGCATTGAGTGCGAGTGATCGCAGGTAATCATGCTGTAAATGTACAATTGTAACATTTGTCTCAACAGATTGTAATTATAGTTTCCTACGGTGATCTCAGCCTCCTCGTGGCGGAAACTGGAAACGCTGCGAACGCCTCTAGCAGCGGCTAATGGGGATCCCCTCCGTCTGTGGGTTTTTAAGGCCCGCTGGATGGAGCTTGGTTGCCAGGGAGTCCAGCCCAACGTGTGGGATCCTGGCCATAAGATGGACTAAGGGTGCGCCGGAAAGCAAGGTGCGCCCCATAAACGCCGTAGACTTTAGGAGGTTCGTTTCCGGATAAACGACATTGCATCAGTCGCCACTCTGATGGCGGACTTTCTGGCGGTGAAAGAAACGGGTCTAGACAGCTCTCACATTATACCACAAGGTATACGCGGCAAGCGTGACGAAGGAAAGCTAGCCCAGCGAACTCGAGTTCCTGGGTCGGTAGCATAGGTGGTCCACCTGAGCGATCACCCTTCTTTCAGTCTAACATGCAACCAGTTTCGCCCGCACTCGGGTACCTTACTCATATGGCTATGCAACAAATATCTTTAAACCCGAGTATGGGCATTACTCGAGATAGGCCCCGCTCATCCAACGCCGTCGACGGGTTGGTGTTCAGAAAATCAGCTACCGTCGTCGAACTTCAAGATGTCCGCCCACTAAGCTCACCGGCACTGACACTAAGAACTATTTCAGGGTTGCCGCAGGGTAGCCGGCGCCCCTCGACGCAAGTCGAGCCAAGTTGCCCTTTATCTTCCACGGACGGGGAAGTCGTGACCCCCAAACCAGATCTGACACTTTCGGGACAAGCTAACAGGAAGAGCGACTCTTCCAGGCCCAATCATGGTACTGGTACTGGGCAACTCAGAATCGTGTCATTTAACGCCAACAGGCAATTAAAGCTTAAAAAGCCTGAAATTTTGAGACTGGTGTTGATGTTTGAGATTGATGTGTTTATGGTGCAGGAAGCTGGCAACGCTGGGAGGAAACGGAGTTGTGTTCTCACGCTCTCGGGATTTACGGCCTTCACATGTTCTTGCGATAAATGTCTAAAGATGGTCACTTTTGTTCGGAACTCTTTGCTTGCTCGTGTAAAGAGATCCTCTTCGCGGGACTGTGGCGGGACCGACACACTCATGGTAGAAGTATACAAAAATGGACAGAGATTTGAATGCCTAAATGTCTATAACCCCCCACGTAGTGTCTTCACACTCGATTGCAACTGCCTCTCCAGCACCAAAACAGTAGTGGCGGGTGATTTTAATGCCAAAATTCAGGTGATAGGTTGTCCAACAACCGACCCATCAGGACAAAAGGTACTCGACTTGTGTGACGGATCAAGTCTGGTTCTCCTCAATGACAAAGATTCCCCACCAACATTCATTCACTCCGGGCATGGAGGGGAATCGAAACCAGACTTGTGCCTGGTGTCTGCGGATGTAGTCGCCAAAAGTCGCCTTGACGTCCTCGAGGACTTGGGCTCAGATCATCTGCCGCTCATGGTTACTATTGATCTCGGCACGATACAAAAGAAAGTTTGCCCCAAACGCAAATGGGCTTACGCGAGGGCGAACTGGCTACTTTTCCAGAGTACGTCGGACGCGCTCTTGGAGAAACTTGACACTGATTTTGAGGACATCGATGAAACCTACGGACTCTTTGTGAAGGCTCTTTTGAAGGCGGCTCGTAAAGCCATTCCGCGAACCAATGGGAAGCGCAAGTACAGGTCATTTTGGTCACAGAAGGTAGCCCGTCTTGTCAGACAACGCAAGGCAGCACGAAGAAGGTTTGCCAGACAAAAAACAGACGAGGCGCGGCGGGCTTACAATAAACTCACTACGCTAGTGAGAGACACTGTGTCCGAAGAATCGCTCAAGAAGTGGTCAGAAACTTGTGCTAACCTTGATCTCGCGGACGGACGACAGGCATGGAAGTTACTAAACAACTTGGCTGGAGTGGGCGAACCGAGGGTAGCGGAGCCGCTCCAGACACCAGGTGGCCCTGTTATAACTGATAAGAAAAGAGCAGAGACACTGAACACACATTTTGCTGGAGTGTCGAAAGCTCATAAGAAAACTTCCGTGTCGATGGCATTCGACCGTATCAGAAGAGCCAATGAAAAACGCAGTTGGGTCGACAGCGAGGCCGGGACAGAGACTTTTTCTAAACCCTTCACTATGGCGGAGGTGGCTTTCGCAATCAAAAAGGCACGGCTACGAAAAGCACCAGGCCCAGACGGCATCAGTGCCGAAATGTTAAAGAATATGGGTGCAATCGGTCTCATGAAACTTCACAGCTTACTAAATCGGACTTGGTTTCAAGGGGAACTCCCAAAGGCTTGGCGGCTGGCTACCATTGTTCCAATTCTTAAAAAGGGTAAGAATGCAAACAACCCTGAGAGTTACAGACCAATTTCCCTCACATCCTGTGTTGGAAAGGTTGCTGAGAGAATCATTAACCGGCGGCATATGTGGTACCTTGAGTCCCACAAACTGATCTGCCATGAGCAGGGTGGTTTCAGACAAAAACGCAGTACCATGGACCAGGTCACGGTCTTTATGCAGGAAGTAGCGGAGGGTTTCCAGAAGGGTGGTAGAGAAAGGAAGGGTGAGTCGACACTCGCAGTTTTTCTTGATCTCAAACAAGCGTACGATCGAGTATGGAGGCAGGGTCTGTTGCTTAAATTGATGAGTCTCGGGGTAAACTCTAATATGTACCAATGGATTAAAAGTTTCCTAACGAACAGGTCAGTTCAGACACGTTATGGCGAACAACTTTCCAATAAGAAAACGCTTGCACAAGATTTGCTTCAGGGCTCGTCCCTCTCATGCACTCTTTTTCTGGTTTTCATAAATGACCTTACACAACGCCTCGGGTGTCGCTCACTACTGTTTGCGGATGATTTGTTGATCTGGAAAACCGGGAGGACCGCAGCTACGCTAGCTGCGGAAATCCAACGTGATTTAATCACGGCTTCTTGCTACACAAGAATGTGGAATATGGAGGTTAACTGTGCAAAAATCGTCTGGACCCTCTTCACTCTTGGTAAGGATGTTTACAAAGAAAAAATCTCTCTCACAATCGATGGTTACGAGTTGAAGATGGAAAGCAAGCCAAAATACCTGGGAGTCACCCTGGACCCCAAACTGGGGTTGTCCGAACACGTAAAGCTAGTGCGAGAAGAGGCCTCACAAAGCCTGAAAATGGTAAAGCGATTAGCCACGACCAAGTGGGGAGCCAAAGAAAAATGTCCTGCGGGCTCTCTACATTGGATCAGTAAGGGCGAAGATTGAGTACTCGTCTCTTGCACAGGTCTACGCTTCGCAAACGTCTCTAGCGGGGCTGGACTCAGTACAGAACCAAGCTACTAGACTCAACTGTGGTGCTTTTCGGTCAGCGCCAACAGCGGCGGGGGAGGTCATGACAAATCTTCCACCACTGAGATTAGAAGGGAGCGAACTGTTTTGACTGCTCACAAGAAGTTCAAACGGTTGGAAGAAGGTTGTCGAGTCAGAAGTCTGGTCGACAACTGGCAGGGCAGAGATCGACTCAAAAGGAATTCATTCATGCGCACGGTGCGTGAACTGTCCAAACAGGTTGATCTCCCCCAAAACAGGGTAGCTCTCGCCCTGCATGGGGCCTTCTCCCCGGCAAATGCTCCTGGAGTCCCGGAGGTGAGAAAAGTCTTGATTGACCCAGAAGTTAATAAGAAAAGCACAAAAACTGTTCTCCTCAATGTGGCCAGAAAAACCATCGCCCAGTACCCAGCAAACTGCATCACAGCCTATACGGACAGTTCTACGAGAGAGAACCTAGGACAAAAGGTGTCTGGGTATGGTGTAGTGGTCCGTTTCCCTGACGCGACCGAGAACAATGAAATTCTGGGACCGGTTTCAGGCATGAGCAATTATGTGGCCGAAATGACAGCTATTCAAAACGCAGTAGAGTACATTGAGGAGCGGCTCAACGAGGGCACAGCTCAACCAAACGACATTGTTCTCTTCTCTGATTCCTTGTCGACTCTACAAGCTATAGAAAACTCTGCCGAAACGCGCCCGGAACCACTGGAAAAAACATTGGCGTGCGTGGGACGCCTTCAAGGAAAACACAGCATTCGGATGACATTCCAGTACATACCAACGCATGTCGGAGTGGAAGGAAACGCGAAGGCTGACTTATTAGCCAAGTTCGGCACGATGCTAGGTCCTGTGGACGAACCACAAACATTTGAACAAGCACGGGCAATCGTTGATGAATGGGCGAGAGAGAAATGGCAAAACGAGTGGAAAAATGGTAGCACGGGCAGGGAAGTGTATCAGAATTTGAAAGGGCCATCCAAATCGGACGCGTGGTGGCAGCTGGGAAGAAAAGACCAGGTTACAATTGCTAGGTTTCGAACGGGTCACTGCCCTATCGGTGCCTATTTTGCTAAATTTAAGCCGGCCGTCGACTCGCGCTGTCGCCATTGTCAGGAAGACATCGAAACCGTAAACCACATCCTTTACGAGTGCGCAAAACTCCATCCCAGAAATGGCCATATGAGTGAAGTAGAAACTGGTTCGCATGGAGAGTTGGCCCTGTACGCTGACAGGGAAACTCTGAAAAGAACTGCTGCCTTCCTTGTCCATGTTATAAGAGAATAGTGTTCTCAACATGGCCCCAGTGAGATTCTCACGATTGTAATTATTAATCGTTTGTAGGTAATATTTTTTTACAGAAATATCAAAACTTGCCTTTATACCTGCCTTTTTTACCATACAGTGGACCCCCCTCAGGCTTTTGAGAAAACACAAACTCTCTTTAAATCTTTTTTAGTTTCTGTTCATTTTCTTTTTAAATTCAAAACAATAACTCACCACAGAAGCATCTACAAGGGCAGAAGCCCCTTCAAGCACCACATTTAAAATTTGAATATCAGAGCTACAAAAAAAAAGAAATTGAAACACATTAAACTAGTTAAATCAGTATGATCATCATTATGCACAGGAATATGTTATCGAAAGTAGGATTATAAATTATGTACCCATAAGGAAAGCATGTGTTAATTAATTCGACAAATTCTAATATTATGAGTACTTAATTTAAAAAAATAATGAAGTATAAACAGTACCAAAAATGTAAACTAAATAGATTCTCCATATGCAAAAAGAGTAAACTACAAGAAGAAAAAGTGATGAATGAGAATTAAAAGGAAAAATTCAAGTATATTATATTTGAAATAATTTTTTGTTTTTTTTTCGAAAATACCATAGTCTATAGAAAATACTTACCAAGCTCTTACAGGAAGAACGCCTAATAAAGAAATCTTTGGTTTTCTCATATCTAGTTATGTTTGAAAAAAAAAAGGATAGATTATGAAATGTTAGGGAATTAAGAAAGTTTTTTAAATTATTAATTTTGTATGCTGTCACAAGATGTGTCTGTCTTGTGATGTCGGGGAGAAAAAAAATCGAAAGGATTTAGATCTAGATCTGATTTTAAAAAATACACTTTACATTTATAGATTTTTACTTTGACGAATGAAAATGTAACATATAGTCTAATGTATTTATTATTTAACAAAATTAAGCTTCGAATTTGTGTTTCAAAAGGATTTTTACATAAATTCATTCTTTGCATCAGCGAATATAAATATCCTGTTGAACATACTTTCATTAGACATTAGCGAAAGGTTACAACACATCTCTCTATTCACTATTCCTAGGCCTAGTTCTAGGTCTAGGTCTAAAACTGTATTTCAACTCTAAGATGATATGACTTCTCTTCGCAAAGATAGTTTTAAGCTTTAACACATGAACATACTAATTATAGTCCATTCATTTCATATTTTAATCAAATTAACATTGAAATTTGTTTTCTAAAGCATTTTTAAATGATTGCAACTATTATCCTAATATCGCGTAAATTAAGGTCAATTAGCTATTTTTAGCTCCATTAATAATTTTCTTAACTTGAATTCACACATTCGCTTTACTTATAACATTATTATTTTCTTTAATTGTTTCTAATGCACTATATCACTGACTACATCAGCAATACGCAAGTTAAGACCCGCGGGCAGCGGGTAATATCTGTCTAGTATATATATATATATAATAATCTTCTTCCCTCAACACTTTAAGCGTGAAGAAGTAAAGGAAAGACCACTCTGCGGATAGTCCACGAGAAAACAAGAGGAGGGGGAGAACACGTAGTCACAAAATAGCAGGGCCGGACCATTGCAATATCATTCTTTTTTTTTTATTTCTACCCCACGTTAAAAAAAGGGGGGATGGAAGTAATCTACTCTGTAGTAACTATCGAGGCGACAGAGAACGCTCAAGAGTTTGGACACTATGGAAAGATCACTCTTTTATTTTTGCTACTCGGACGGAGGGAGTTATCCTAGGTAATTTATGAGGTGAAAAAAAAAGACATTTTTTGTCTACATATTTCATGAGATTTGTATGAGTTTTTAAAGATTTTAATAATTTCCAGGACTTTTTCGTATATTTTGCAATTTCAGGAGATTTTCAGGACCTCCTCTAAATCGTCAGGAGGTCGCGGGAAATCTGTTGTAAGTTATAAAATGGTTTAGTTTAAAAAGTCATACACCTAAAATTAGCGCGATCCCTATAAAAGTGCGGGTCTCACTGTGGTCGCATAGGTTGCAGTGACCTAAGGCGTGATCTCCATTTCTCGTTGGATGTGCCTAAGGTTGGCCCTGCAAAATAGCGGCAGAGTTACGCCGCCGGTCGACTAGTATATAATATTAACAATGTTACTATCCTGTGAACAATTTGTCTCAAATTGTCGCGTGAACGATTTGTCGTGAACCAACTGTCGGTGAACAAGTTGTCGGTGAACAAGTTGTCTGTGAACGAATAGTCGGTGAGCGATATGTCGCGTGAACGAATTTGAGAGGCATGACAATTCTTTGATGTTGTCTTCCCATCGCTTTCTCTGACTTCCTCTTCATCTTCTTCCTGGTACTGTTCCCTGAAAGATGATCTTTGCGAGCACTGAGGACCTTGTGATGTGGCCATATAGTTTGAATTTACGTTTTTTGACAGTGGTTACCAGGTCATCGTGGGGTCCAATTGCTGTATTAATCATGTTTCTAATCTCTTCATTCGTGATGCAGTCTTTTAAGTGACATCTAGACATCATTAATAAATCTCCGTATCCTGTCATTACATCCAATACTGAGTACGATTTAGTCACTGCAAATGAAATAAGTTATCCTAGAAAAGTAACCTTACCCAGTGCAACAATTGGCGAAGAATTGTTACTATCTACACTTATTAAGGTCGTAACAAAGATAATACTTGAACGCCTTAAAAATGCCTTCGACAAAAGATAAAGAGCAGAACAAGCATATTTTTAAAAAAAATTCATGTACTGACTATGTTGATACATTACGCATTATTATTGAATGGCAGTCCTCACTGTACATGATTTTTGTGGATTTCAAAAAATTCTTCGATAGTATCGATGAGGGTTCCATGACAATTCGTTAACTGACATTTCGTTCGTCGACACATCGTTTACGACTTTTCGTTCACCAGACATTTCGTTCACTAACAATTCGTTCACCGACAAATTGGTCACAGACAAATCTACATATACACACATACAAGAATTGCTCGCTTAATTAAGAGTATAGGATGTCAAGTAATTAGGCCTACACAACTCTTGCTTTTACCTTTCTCGATACGCTATGATCCTATCGATTGTCTGGACCAATCGGCAAGGGGTGGGAGAGAAAGAACGGGGTATCTGGCTGATGTTTTTATGTATTTATATCGAAAAAAAAGTTGAACGACCTGAATTCGAACTCGTGGGCTAAAGCATTCTCAGGCTAGAGCCGCTAGACGCTGAGTGGTTAAGAGCTTGGCTTCCGCACCTGAGGTCCTGGGTTCGAATCTTAGTTTAGACTTTAGACTGATATTTGGGATTTCGGGAATTTTAGGCGCCCCTGAGTCCACCTGACTTTTGTTTTGAAAGTAAAGGCGGTTGGTCGTTGTGCTGGCCACATAACACCCTGATCGTTAACCGTATGACCATAGAAACTTAACGGTACCCCGTCAAAATAGCGCGGACAAAATAGCGCCGACAAAATAGTGCCGACAAAATAGCGCCGACAAAATAGCGCAGAAATAATATATTTTAGTCATTTTGAAAGAAATACTTTAAATATCGTTAAATATTAAATAAGAATAGAGCTAATATTTTATTTTTTGGTTTAATGTTATCGTAATTTTTCTGTCATTTTGCATGAAACACTTTAGATAAACATTTTAAAAAATCATTATAAGGTTAGATGAATAATTTCAAAATATAGTATTTATTTGAATTATAAAAGTGTACTTTGAAAACACGCAAAGATACGTGTCAAATTTACACACACACAGACACAAACTTTCACAAAGTTAAATTGTAGGAAATGTCACGTAGATATTCCATCACTGGCTTGTTTCCGCACATTGGCAACATAGCTTCAAGTCGTCTGTTTAGTTGGAGGTACTTTGTTTTGCTTGCTGCTTTACTTCGTTCTCCAGCATTGTATCTCAGAATCTTGTTCTCAGTGTTCTCCTGTTCCTTGAGGAAGTGAGAGATTAACTTGTACACATTAGGGTGATGACCGTCAATAGACAGTTGAAATGCATGGTGCCATCCCTCCACTGAATTGTTTGTTCGTGGTAGTTGGTCCTGAACACGATCTCTAACATTCCATAATTCTATAGCAAATCTTGGAGTCACTCTGCGGTTTCTTCACTGGCGACCAATATAGTTGTCCTCCCAGTACTCATTCCCTACAACATCTGGCCGAGCTTCATTTAATTCTTCAAAGGCAGTATTTACATCGGCAGTTGGAACAAATGAAAGGGCTAACAGCATCTTGACAAACATGCGTACATTTTTATCTTCCCGGTATGTAGCTGCAAGATTTTCATCTTGTACTTTGTCCAAGATGGAATAGACAACCGACAAGTCTGGTCGCAGGGAATATTGTGCTAACTGCATTTTGACTTGTTTTCTTGTCTCATGAAGGGAGTACTTGGGAGACGCAGGAAGTTGATTGAGACCTACAAACCAAATGGACACTCCTAAATTTGATATCTATTTCATGGTGCTAGACAAAGACGGACAGGAAACAGCAAAATTTGTGATTGAATTGGTCAGTCACTGCCTGAGATTAAACAAACGTTTGGCGAGATAAGAAATGTGACCGCCATTTTAACTAATCCTGACACACCTAAGTTTGCCAATGTTGCGGAAAAAGACGCCCAGTTTAGATCAAAGAAAGATGCTGAAGTTTTCAGATTATAGTATAACACGCTTTCGCATTTTCCTTTCCTATTTTGTCGGGTCTCCACATTTCAAAATCGCGTTTTTAGCAAGTTATGCATTTAAATCAAAAGATGAAAAAGGGAATGATATAAATTTAAAGTACTCTCGTTATCTTCCAATATGGCATAATTTCAGACCTTTAAATATATGAAAATAGTGACATCAACAAAAATGCTGCCCAGAACATAAAATTACTAATAATCCGTAATTTTATACACATCATGTATAACTCTGCGATTTTGTCTTGCGCTATTTTGTCGGGAAATTTCGCGCTATTTTGTCGGCGCTATTTTGTCCGCGCTATTTTGACGGGTCACCAAACTTAACATTATCTGTCCCATAGATCACAAGATCTGAAGGGAAACTTTACTTTTTTCTTCAATCATTAATGCCTTACATTCAGAAGTAAAAGTCCTTCCAAGAACGCGATATTCCTTTCAAAACCGTTGTTGGATCTACACCTCTTTCTTGGTCATAATCACATTTATTTATTTTCTTACTTTGAAATATTATTACGGTCAAAGTAGAGTTTTCCCCGTGAGGCCAACGAGATAGTAATTCTTTTCTCAGCGATATACATCAACTGTTAAATTTCTACAAACATCGTTAGAGCTGTTGTTTTAGATCAGCGTCCATGAAGGTTCTTGGTTCCAAGTAGTTCTGATTTTAAAATAACTCTATTCGAATTATTGTAAAAAGAAAACCAGTTAATGAGAATCAACAACAAACAAGAGAGCTCTATTTTACTGCAGGGGGAGAACATCTTTGATATGGATCATTTTAACTACATGGGAAGTAAGTTTTACAAAGACGGTGAAATTGATGACGATATCTTCTTTATAATTATCAGCGTGAAGTCTATGACTTATGGTACTCTAGGCATATGGAAGCTTACCTCCATCTACCTGTCTTAACAAACTTCTGTCTAGGAAAGATCCAAGCAGAAGTAAATTATTACATCCCTAATACCGATGGCTCATGTCAGAAGGCGCTCGGATTAGAAGAGAGGCCAATTGCCGAGCACATTGACGTAACTCCGTTTGTTTTATGTCAATAAAGAAAGTTACCAAAATAATTTATTAATCTTAATGAGATTGTAACAAAACTTGTTAACAGCATAAAGAATAATTAGTGGCTTTGTACTCCTTTAAAGGCCATCATTAATGTAAAATGTAAAGTATTTTTATCTTGATAATACATTTTTACAAAATCCTTCAAGCATTCACTCCACTTTTATATTTATTACCTTCTATAGTGACAAGTTTTTTATGTGCATATGGATATTTTTTAAGTCTTGACTCTAATACAGTCTTCATTCCTTCATCTACTGGTGAATAAGCAGGGACACTAGGTATGACCATATATTGACTCTTAAAAAAAGCATAAAGTAAATCATTTTATGTAAAGAAAAAAAATACAATACAAACTTTTCATTTTTTCGTGATCTTTTAATGATTTTTAAATAAACATAAGTATATTAATTTGTTAATGGTAAAAAAAAAGGTCTTACAACTCTGAAATCCTTAGTTTCCAGGTTATGATGAAAAAAGGGTTGAGTTTTTCTTTCTTTTTTTGGAGGCTGGGGCCTAAAGTCAGAAGCGTATCTGCAAAAGTTGCATCAGGATTTTTTTAAATGACATTACAAAAGAAACATGGTTTGAAATTAGGCTAAAGGAAACCATCAAGAAATGTATTAGATCCATGCATCTGATTTAAACAAAAACCTACCATCAAAGTAATCTATTTTTAAATACATATTATTTTTTTTGTTTTACATTTGAAGGTAACGAGAAATCATTACTGTAATTTCATGTCCAAAATTCAATGGAGTTTTCATACATGGTAGAAAAACTAAAAATGGCATAGTGTATTTGGTGTACAAATCAAGAAAGTGTTGATAAGCTAATTTTTATTACTCGCGCAAATTTTCTAATTTTTAGCGGCCCCCGAAAGGGGAAAAGACGCTATTAGTTTTGTGTGGCCTGTCTGTCCGTCCTTCCGTCCCGTTTAGATCTCAGAAACTAGAAAAAAATTAAAATCGTACATCACAATATTTTAGATCATTCAAAGTTCTGATGCAACGGCTACTTTTTTCTTTTCTGAAAGCGAAAAATCTAATTTTTAAAATCACTTACGCAAGCAGTTTTTTTTCATACCAATACACCACTTTTACAACTATTAAACACTCAAACACTTCTTACTAGGAAAGAATACAGTTAACCATACAAAATACATATTTATGCAAACGGTTCTAGATTTTTTGTTAAAACATTTTGTTTTAATATTTGTTATGTAAGTTATGTAAGTTCTGTTATACTATATTTTCACACAAACAAATTTTTACCATTTTTAAGAAAAATATATTTAGTATGCATTGTAAGTTAGACATAATTTAAAACAACTATTAATCTTGTAACCTGCAATTTCATATAATTTTTTTATTACGGAAAAGTACTTTGATGAGGATTCGAACAAGAGGAAGAGTCTTTACGAATATTGAAGTCTGCCTGTGTGGACCACTTAGGGGGCCGATTTTGAGTTTATGTTTCCACACAAACTGTCTTTATAACCTTGTTAAGAACCTTTTGAATGATGTTTTACTTAAACATATTCTAACATAAATTTATATGCCCTAGCTACATTGCAATACTATTTCTGATATTGAAAGCCAACGAAATGCATATTCTGAGGTATCTACAGTGCATTATCCTGCTATTAAAAAGTTTCATTTCAAAAACCTAATGTGCTATTCTTGGTGACTTAGACCCTCCCGCGCCCTTCGGCGCATTTAGCGGCAGGCTATTTCCACAAAAATCTGTCGCTGCCAATGTCTGAAGCCTCTTCCCACCTGTTATGAGGACTTCCATGAAAGTTTGACGCCAAGTTGTAGTAGGATGTCATCGCAACTCTCATTAGGCGTAATTCATTTTGTCGGAGAACATGTCCCGCTAACCTTATGCGACGCTCTGTCACAACCTTACTAAGAGGTCGACTCCCAGTTCGGCATAGGATTTCCTTGATTTAGACGCGATCTCTATAACTGACTCCTAAAATCTGTCTTAGCCATCTTTGTGCTAATATAAAATATATTACGTCATTGTTTATTGTTTATGTTTTTGAGTGAACGTAAAAGATAGAGCGGAAATAAAATAGTTCTCTATGTCTACTGTCACGGATGTGTGTGTGTATGTGAGTGTTATTAATTAGCTTTATAACTATTATCAAGGCTCACTGATAGACTTGACAGAGACCAGACAAAGGTTAGCCCATATCTTACTGTGTACACTGGCAGTGTACGTTTTTAAAAAAATTATAAGAAAAAAACTATTAAAGTTATTTCTATTTTTTCTTTTGTTTTTGTTTAAGAACATGTTTGTCTACATTTTTGTACTTCTGTTTGACTTTTACAGTTGCGTTTTATTATTTTATTGCGCTTGAAAGTGACAACATTGTAAAAAATTGAAAAAAATGAAACCAGTTCGGAAAATGTATGTAATAACACTTTTTTATACATATTTTCAAATAAAAGTAGTTGATTTAGAAACATAAAGTATCCTAGTATTATAATTTATTATTAGTTTTAACACTTGTAGCATGGTCTTTTTAAATTTTAATTTTTCGTAACGTACACTCCCAGTGTACTTGGTAGAATATGCCACTGTAGGAATCAATTACTGATATATGAATCAAAATAGATCAACACTTCATTTATAATATAAATTTGTTTGTTTTAACCAATATTATAATTTATTATTGCTACAAATAATAAAAGCCCTTATTATTGCAAATTATAGAACTAATTATGATGATTATAAGGTTATTATATAACGTTATTATTTGAAAAAATATAAACAATAATATGATAATTCCTTTTCTATATTTTTGTTTGTTTTGTTTTACTTGATGCAGCTCTTCTATGCTCTAGTATTTTAACTTATTGCTTAGAATAATATGTCACATTAGCAAATTATAATCTTATTATATTATCTTATATTATAATAATAATTATTGATATTTATATTATTCTTTTTAGGATTTCAAGTAAATATAAACAGTTCACAATGTCAACATTACGAATCAAGATGAGAACCTGATTTCTGATAGTAAATAAATGAATGAAACCAAAAAAAAATGATTGAGATTCAGTGGCATTAGAATCATATAATTTGTTATTAGGTCCTTATGTTATATCATAGCTTATTATGTCTACCTCTAAGACACCGTTATTTATTATGTATAATTATGTATAATTATTTTACAATTTGTACACAATTTAGTATAGCTAATTTTCACAAAGGAATTGATTCTATAGACTTTATCAAGCTAACAGTCTTGAAATATGTGGAATGATGACTGCAACCCAATGAAAAGAATTTAAAAAAAATGGAATTTATGATTATTACATAACTGTATACGCATATGAATACACAGTGGATGTTTGGTTCAAATGCACTTCAAATACTAAAATCTTTGCTTATGAACATGATCTTTGAATATCTCACTACTGTATTATTATTTATTGTTGTAAAAAATATATCTGGATAGTACTGGTTAGTACCGGAATAATGTACATTTCATGCCTTGTTTTTGTACTATATTATTATAATTTTTTAGTAAATAAAGAATTAAAAATATACTTTTTTTGCATTAAAATACTAAATTTGTGAGTTTTTCAATGTTATAACTAATCTGTTTTCACTTGAAGATTGTAAAAAAAAAATATTGTTTTTTTACATAATGTTCCTCACGGGGCCACTCGCTACCATGTACACTGCCAGTGTACGTTCTCACAGAATCGTTACTATATGGAATTTTTCAAAAATTCTTTTTGCAATGTCTTAGTTTGACCAATAGAAATCAATATTTGATAGAAAATATTTATTTAAAGCAAGAATAAAGTTTTGGGTGTTAATGGGTTAGGGCAATGTTTGTCTTGTAGAGCGACTGATACGGGGGTCTCGACAGACAGACAATTATTAATGTTAGTTAGGCGGGAAGCTAGATACTTAGCCTATATATAGAGAAGTTTGGGATAGATCGGGACAGCGCCATGTAGTTAGCAGGGGCGTGTGTCAGGCGTTTTCTGGTGAACGACCCATACAGACTTTGGGAGCAAGTCGCCGAGGTTGGCTCGCGATCTTGGCTCCAAGAGGTCTGAGTTGTTTGCCAGAGACAACATGTAGGAGTTAGTTCTATAGGACCAGGGTAAGAAAATGTTTCTATTAGTTATTTATTTAGCTTTAGATGTTAGGTGATTATGAAGTAATAGAATGGCGCTTTAGCTAGTTTTTAGCGATATTTCGATTATTTGTTTATTTAGAGTGACAGTCTTTGTGATGGCAGTCGTGGTGATGACAGTCTTGGTGACAGAGTGACAGGCAGTCTTAGTCGAGAGTTGCAGCCATAGTCAGAGACAGAGACGGTACTTATACATGTGGTGTAACATTTGCCTACTACGCAAGTAAATATCACTCTAGTGTTGAGCGGACTGTGACGTTGGGCTACAGGTTCCGTGCAGAGACTAGAGAGAGAGACAAACGAGAGAGACAGTTCGTCTTGACCTACAGCCAAGTATCTATGTCTATGTGATTATTAAATGCTAATTCTAGAATCACATGAGTTAAACTTTATAATAGTATTTTAGTAATAACTTCTTTTGTTTATGTATTGTGTTCTCTTGTTATATCAAACTGTAGCTGTTAATTAAATATTAATTTTTAGAATGCAAATTTGTGTTCAGAGATCATAATTTATATCATTATTGAATATTGTGGTCTTTAATGTTATCGTAATCTTTAAGGTGTGTTTTATCACCTTGATGAAGACAGTCTCGTTATATTATTTATTGTTAATTTGTAACGTCTACAGTAGTTTATTAATCTGTGACAACAGAACATGGTGTCAGAAGTGTCAGATCTTGTGACATGGTTTCAGAAGTGTCAGATCTTGTGACATGGTGTCAGAAGTGTCAGATCTTGTGATCTGGTGTCAGATCTTGAAGGTAGTGGTTTCTAAATTGCTTTAACTTTAAAATACATGTTATTTGTATCAACAAGTAGTATCATTGGTTCATTATTGTTTTGAATCTAGATCTAGACATAGAATCTAGATTAGAATCTGTACGAATAATGGAATTATTCGATCCTCCTAAACCGTTGTCACTAGACGGTAATCTATCTGAAAGATGGAAAAAATGGAGACAAAGTTTTGAACTGTTTATGGTCGCCACTGAGAAGAACACGAAGCCCGAACCAGTGAAGAAAGCTTTATTGCTACACCTGATCGGTGAACCCGCTCGAGACATCTACAATACTTTTGAAGTATGTGAAGATGAGACTGTAGACAAAGTCATTGAAAGGTTTCAGAATCATTTTATGCCAAGGCCCAGTACTGTTTATGACAGATTTAAATTCTTTACAAGAAGTCAGAAGAACGGTGAAACTTTTGAACAGTATTACACTGATTTGAAGAAGTTGGCAAAAGAATGTAAGTTCGACAACCTTCAAGATGAACTCATAAGAGATCGATTGGTATGTTGCATACAGTCGGATCGAGTGAGAGAGAGACTTCTGAGAGACGTAGACTTAACTTTAGAGAAAGCAGAAAGCATCATTCGTGCTGACGAGCATACACAGAACCAAATGATGGATATGAAAGGACTACATATAGATGCTGCTAATAACGTAAAGAGGACAGAAGATAGAAAGCCAGTTAAAAACTCACAGGAGAGTATGGCAAGGAACCATGTTACAAGTACCATTAAAGATTGCAGATCTTGTGGTAGATCGCATGGAAAATACAATTGCCCAGCATTCGGACAAACATGCCGAAAATGTAAAAAGAAAAATCATTTCGCTGCAAAATGTCGTTCGAAACATTCAAGACTGTTGATTTACTGGAAGATGAAAGTCAAGCGAGCCAAGTAAATGAGTTATGGTTTGAGGCAATTGGAACTGACAACAATGTCAGAGTTTGGATGGCTGATGTCAATATTATGGGGAAAAAAGTCAAAATGAAGATTGACACAGGAGCACAAGCTAATGTGATATCAGAGTCAACGTGGAACACTTCAGAAACTGATAGTCAGTTAAAACAGTCAAATACTACCCTACGAGCATTAGGGGATGAAGCATTAGAACTGAAGGGAGTTGCATCGGTCACATTTAAAGTCGACGATTTGGAAGTTAAAGATGATCTGTATGTGATCAAGAAAGAAATAAACCCAGTTTTAGGTATGAAGACATCTATTGCTTTGAAACTAATTGAAGCAAAAGAAAACGTTGAAGTACATATTGTCAAGCGACAAAAAGAAGTTCCACGAGAGTTGATGCCGAGAAATCAACTAACAACAACTAGAAGACCAACGAAAGGTTCTCAATTGCATGAAGATGATAAACTATTACGTGCTGAAGAGCAATCGAGACCGAAGAAAATATTGCTACCTCATGCTGTACCAGACAGACCATGGAAAAAGGTTGCGACAGATTTGTTTGAATGGCGAAACAATGATTATTTGCTAGTTGTGGACTATTTCTCAAAATACCCTGAAATAAAACGACTGGAGAACAAAACAGCAGAATGTGTTATCAGGGCACTGAAAGGAATTTTTGCTAGACATGGCATACCAGAAGAAATAGTGAGCAACAATATGCCATTCAACAGTTATCAATATATAGAGTTTGCTTCTGAATGGAATTTCAAGATAACCACATCAAGCCCCAGGTACCCTCAATCAAATGGTCAAAGTGAGGTGTATGTTGGTATCGTAAAGCAGATATTCAACAAAGCATACAAAAGTGGGAAAGATCATATCTCGCTATGCTCGAGTATAGAAATACTCCAATAAGGTGAATGCCGTATTCACCATCACAACTGCTGATGAGTAGAAGACTCAGGGACATAATTCCAACTAATCCCAAACTATTTGAATCATCGATAGCTGAAAATGCAGAGAGATTACTTAACGAACGACAGATGAAAAGCAAAGTAAAATACGATGCAAAAGCAAGACTACCTAAAGATTATTCTGTCGGAGAGAAGGTGAGTGTGCGTCTAGGACAAACATGGCAGAAAGCTATCGTCATTAAGAAACATCCATCACCCAGATCTTATATCATAAAGACAAATGATGGAAAAACCTACAGAAGAAACCAACGGTTTTTAAACAAGAGTTTTGATGAAGACATTTCTGGGTACTATGATACTGACGAAGACAATGAACAACAAACTGTTAGAACAACCGAAACAGACAGTTATAGACCAACGTCTAGAGAACTTGTCGTGCCAGTCAAAACAACCAGAAGTGGCCGAGTTGTTAAGATTCCTTCTAGATATCAGTAGGCCCTATTAAGAACTTTAAAAGGAAGGATGTACTAATATAAAATATATTACGTCATTGTTTATTGTTTATGTTTTTGAGTGAACGTAAAAGATAGAGCGGAAATGAAATATGTCTGGTCTACCTTGCTGAAGACAGTCTCGTTATATTATTTGTTGTTATTTTGTAATGTCTACAGTAGTTTATTAATCTGTGACAACAGAACAATCTTTGTTGAGCCACATTTAGTGTTTTTCAATTTCTGCAAATGACTATTCACTGTACTTTATTAATGGTAACCTCTCTTGACTACGCTCTTGGAATTAGGCGACTGTAGTTTACTTTAGATTTTACATCGAAAAGGGAAGTTTTATTCGTGGATTAAACCCTGCCCATACGAGTGAGTGTTTGAATTGGTCTTTCGATCGTTTTATAGTCCAATATTAATGTCTGCTTCAAACCCCACTCAAACCCCTTTGGCTACGCTCATAGAATTTTGAGTGTCTAATTTGCTTTTTTTTATATTTAAGAGGGGGTTTATTGTAAATTTCGGTGGGGGGTTAAAATCAAAGTCTTCCTTAATTGTGTTCTTGGAATTTGGGGATTGTCGTTTGCATTTTCTTTTTGTTTTATAGAAGAAAGAGGGAGATTTAACTGCAAAAAAAAAAACAAAAAAAACTCAAAACCTTTGGTAGGGGTTTTTAACTCAAAACCCTCTTGGCTGTGTTGGGCACGTGATGATTAAGTATTAAAATTTCACCTAAAATGAACATAATCAAAGCGAAAAATCAGTCACTAAATTCCGACCCCCTCCCCCGAAGAGGGGGGGATTTCATTCTGAGGGTGGTGGTTTGAACACCAAAACCCCCTCCCTGGCCATGGAAGCTGGTTAAATGTTCTTATTTTTTCGTCCACGGCTAATGGGAGATTTAGTGATATGTAAGTCATTAGATAGATAAATTGATCAGGCCCGTAATATATATATATATATACATATTGTTACGAACCTCACTAGCCAGGCTCTCTGCAAAATGCACCATACACCACCAACTTAAAGAACTCTTGACAACTCCGGTCTCCAAAGTAACGTAATAGTTTAATGTCAATAAAGAACAGCCAATATTGTACAATTGGCAACACGTATACTGTACAAATAGATTTCCGATGACACCGTATCGCCGTATCAGCTCTTGCACTGGTCTCTCCGTCTCGTTCCGGGCTTGCACTGGGTTTAACAGTTCAGGACTGACTTCACACACTTGGACTTGTTGTGTCGGACTCGATCGCAGACCAAGATCAAGACGCTAGTCGTCTCAACTTGAAAGTACTCCGCACTGAACCTTCGTAATGCTCCATACAGAACCACACCGCTGAACTGTGCTGTAGTCGACTGTGCTCTGAACCTTCTTTTGTTGTGAACCCTTTTCTGTACCGTCTTGTCTGCGACACCTCCGCTCTTTATATAGGGTCCCTGATGGCCTTCTTGAACAGGACAAAACGCCGCTCGACGTTTCTGGGTGGTCAGACGACTACAATTCTCGTGAAGCTCCTGAGCTTGTTCACGAAGCCGATCTTTCTCGAACCGTCACGTTGACACTCGACTCGGCTGACTGTGGTAACTCGTCACGCTTGACAGCTCGTCTAGCGCTACCCTGGGGCGATTCGCGTCGGCTGTCTACACACATACCACTACCCCCATCTGTGCCACCACCATGTTTATAACAATATATATATATATATATATATATATATATATAT
>JADKLZ010000728.1:12807175-12825427 GCA_021533235.1 Biomphalaria straminea | reverse complement strand
TGTCCAAATATCAAACTGATCAAGGAATGAAGGAATCAAAGCCTCCTTTAGATGTTATTACTAGATTCAATAGTACATATTATTTGCTGGAATGGATTGACCAAAACTCTGTTCCTGTCTCTCTTGCACTTGTAGAATGTGGTGTTAAAAAGAAATGTGCAAGAAATCCACCAAAACCATTAACACAAACTTTACAAGATACTCTGAAAGCTTCTCTTCCAATTCTAAGACCAACAGCAGAAGCAACAACAGTTTTGAGTGCTGATTCCAATGTCAGCATAAGTTTGATCTATCCTTGCATTTTTACATTGAAGGAAGAGTTAGTGTCCAAATCACCAACAGGTCTCCAACAATTTCGAGATGAGCTATTGAAACAACTTGGAGCAAGATTTGATTTGACAATGGATCATCTCCTGGCAGCCACATTCATTGATCCAAGATTTAAACACTACTTATTTTCAGAAGCTGAAACTAAAAAAGCTGTCTTATTTGTAGAGACAATATTGGCTAACTCTGACGGAAGCAAAATTGGCAAAAATTTGATGAATTGCCACGTGAAAGTCTTGTTCAAGACAGGAATAGGGGAAGCCTTATGGATTCAATGTTCAAGAAAGTGCATGATGCTCAAGGAGATACCAGAATCAACAAAATTTCCACCATTTCTGAGCAAATTATGGATGAAGTCAGTTTGTATTCGAAGCAAGCAGTTGTAAATCGAAACATTTTAAAAGTATTAATATTTTTCCACTTTTGGCCAGAGCAGCTAGGAATTTTCTTGTAATTCAGGCAAAAAATTGTTCATAAGAAAGAGTTAATTCAGTAGGAGGACAAATTATTACTGACCATCGTCACAATCTCTCGGAAAATAATGCTGAAACTTTGATTTGGGCCAAAATAAATAAAGATCTACTTTTTTAAAATGCGAGGGCGCGGTGGTTGAGCGGTAAAGCGTTTGGCTTCCGTATTGGAGGTCCCAGGTTCGAATCCTGGTGAAGACTGAGATTTTTATTTCGGGATTTTCGGGCGCCCTTGAGTCTACCCAGCTCTAACGGGTACCTGACATTAGTTGGGGAAAAGTAAAGGCGGTTGGTCGTTGTGCTGGCCACATGACACCCTCGTTAACCGTAGGCCACAGAATCAGATGACCTTTACATCATCTGCCCTATAGACCACAAGGTCTGAAAGGGGGAACTTTTTTTTAAAACGCCTGCTTTGCAATTTAATTATTGCTAACATTTTAATGTGTTTCAGTATAAATAAACATAATATAATAAAAATTTTGAAGTTCAAGTTTTATTTTACACTTCTTGGTTGTCAAGTTTTTTCAAGAATATTCGATTCGAATTCGATTCGAAATTCGAATATTTTCTGATATTCGATTCGATATTCGATTCGAAAAAAATTTCCTGATTCGCAGGTCCCTAGTTTTAAGTATTCTAACTAAGCATGGAAGGTGAATGCAACAATCTAGAAGTAGACTATGAGATCTAGAGGATTTAGAACTTGACAATATGGATTTAGATCTACTAAAGAGATCTACAATATGTAATATACTAGGACTTTAGGACTATACTCTAGACTTCTAAGACGACTAGTAACTTTTACTGTTTAGAGAGTCTAGACATTCTACTTCTTGAATGTCTAGATCTAGTCCAGAACTGATAACTAATAATGTATGTAAATCTAGTTCTCAGTTGAGATTTATATATCTTAGACTCTAAGTTAATATAACTATTCTAGGTCTAAATCTAATGTAGATATAGATCTAATAAGACTAAATAACTTTAGATCTTACTTCTAAAGATCAATACTATAGGCCTACTATTGATTATATAGGCCTAGTCTATTTATTCTATATTATCAATAGTATATACTCTAGTTCTGGATCTAGTCAATCTAGGTCTAGAGAACCTAATCTAGTTATAATAAATAAATCTATAAATATATTATAGATCTATCTGTTTAAGTTTTTGCACAAAGATAATTGACACAAAAAAAAAAAACATTTAGATGTAGTCTAAATAATAATTGAAGCACAAAACTAACTGAATTCAGTTCATTTGTTTTAAAGCTTCACATTTCACATTGTTAATTTATTGTTCTACTGATATAAATGTACATCATTTTCTATTTGGATTCTTATTGAAATTATAAGAGGGTTGTTTCGCAGAAATATCTAGATGGCTGCGTCAACGACAACTTGTCGTTTATTGGAACGTGCCACATTTCGCAAACATATTAGACTGAACTATATGTGACTTATAAATTAAAACCTTCTTTGCAGTTTTAAAAAAAGATTAAAAAACAAAATCAAAAAAATATTTTAATATATCTATATGACTTATTTGAAGCAAAGTAAAAATTCATTGTGTCGAAAAGGTTGCCTTTCGGCTCAGCTAAGCTCAGCTTTCGCAATAAATTCTTGGTCTTTTATATTGAGCAGTACCTTGAGTAACTTTGAAAAGATTAGACCAATACTTTGCAAGCTTGAAAAATAATTAGAATAAAATAAATGCTCTCAAGCTCTTAATAGTGTTTATGTGTAGTGCATCAATGCAAGACATTAATTATTTTCACATAATGTATATATATAGTCTATGATAATTAACTTTACTATTATGCTGGACAATTAAATTTATTCTGTAAGATACCATATTAATTGTTTTTATCTAATATCTAATTATGTTGCATTTAATTTCAATACACTTAATACCTTGCTATAAGAAAAAGAAAAAAAGTCACTCAATTAATTCCATTACAAAAATGAAAGTTTTGTGTACTTCATTGACAAAGTTTTTACTTTATAACTTTTTTAGTTTTCATTGAATTTAAATGAAATCTTCACACATTATAATCCTAATATGTCTTAAAAATAATAGTTATAGTTTGTATAACTTATTATTATAGTTTTTGAGATATTTTAAATTTTCTTAGTTTTTTTTACGTTTTCTCGAAATCGCGTTTTTCCATACTATTTTTGCTATCTACTTTTTTATTTATAGCTCTATTCAAATGATTTTTTCTACACTTATTTGGTTTATATATTACAATAAAAGTATCAGATTACTTTTTTGATAATTGGTGTAATTTTAAAAATATTTGCACTTTTCTTGTAAAAAAACACTTGTCTGTATAGACATGTCAGGAAAAAAATTCTAAAAAAAAAAATATTCAAAAATTTAAAAAAGTAATCTGACACTTCAATAGCAATTATATTTTCCTACAACCCTGCCAATTTTTAAAAGAAAATAACAAGAAATGCAAAAGTAGATAGCTTTTATATAAGAGTATGTTTACAAAACAAAATGGCCGCCGTTGCCATAGCAACAACATTTTCAAACTTTTTTTTCTTGATTTTAAATAGGGTACTCATACATAACATTCCTGTGTAATATCATTTAATTTGAAGCACAAATAAAAAAATTAGTGTCTAAGTGTTTCCCCTACCCTGAAACCGGTCTTATGACATGTTGAAACTGTTATTGCTTTGCGCAGAATGTTTCTTGGTGAATGGTGCACTGAACATGAGCAAATTAAAATTAGTTATTTTTGCAAGTAACTTTGCATCAAAACCATTTCATTTCATGGTTGGTGCGCCATTCGTTGTTTGACTAGATAGCTTTACAAAGGTAAATTGTACTGCATTATCACTTTCTGTTATTTCACTAAAACATCATAGCTTGTTGTGGTGGCATGCATAGAACAGAGCTCAAGTAGTTCCTTGTTTATGTCAAAATTCCTGTCACACTCACTGGTCCTTTACATCAGTTGACTCAGAGCCAATGAAAATAATTCAAAATCAGATATTTTATTCTTTAATTGTTCACGCAACATGACTGACATGTCATTTATTCTATCTGCCACAGTGTCACTAGTTAACGCTATTTCTTTGAATGCTTTCAACTTTTTAGGACAAATTACTTACAGTTACTTCGGTTTTAGAAACACACTTCATCACAAAATCACATTTATTAAATGTTTTGCAATGGCTTACAATGAAGTTTGACAAAATGTAGCTTGCTTTCACTGCAGACTCACCCTCGTTGTTCAGTTTAACAAATATTATTTTTTCAATTCAAATAGCTTGTCATCTCTTGTTTTCCAGCGTAATAGTTTAACATTATTTTTTTTATTTTTAAGGTGGCCAGAGGGGCCGCATGCAAGGTGGTCGCGGGCCGCATGCGGCCCCCAAACACCCAGTTTGACATGACTGTTCTAGACCCAAGGAGAGTAAAAACAGGTTACATTGTAATACTTTTTCATATGCAGCAATTGGGAATATTAGTGATCAGTGAGTTAAGGTTTTTGCCCTTATAATATAAATGTTAATGACAGCACTACTATATATAGGTTGTTACTTTTATTTCATGATCAAGTCTGTATGATGCAAAGGATAAAGTTAAATGAAATTACTTAATAACGTTAAATTTTACTCACAGTGTCATCATCACTTTCAGAGTTTTCATCTGGATCTTTGAAAAGATGAACTATATTTTCTATCATCGATGGTGTAATGTTCATTTTGTATCGTTTCTTTATTCTGGAAACTTAAAATGCATAATTTGTTAATTGTTATTGTTAATTTTTAAGCCTGTGAATTAGTGTATCTGTTAACATCTATCTCTCTTTCTTTCTCTAGAACTCACATTTTTGTTAAATTTTTCACCCTGCATATTCTCGACATAGAACTTTTACTTGATTTGGAAAGACCAGCTTTATAATCACATTTTTCCCCAACACACACACACAGGCAGGCTCTTAGTTGAGTCTTAGTCTTAGATAAAATCTAGAATATATAGTAGCCTAATGTTTAGATCTTGATCTAATTGTAGATCTATACTTAGATATAAATATCTATATATAGATTTCCATAAAGGCATACAATGATGCAGTCATACATGTACAGACCAGACCTAAAATATAGATCTACTATTTGTTGTATGGCCTACAGGTTTACAGGCCTTACAGCTTCATAACTTTTATTATGTAATAAGTATTTTAAGTTTGAGGTTTTTAAATTTTAAGCTATAAAGAGTAGTTTATTTAATCCGGACATAACATGAATTCGGACATAACATGAATTCGAACACTCGAACACTCACTGTTTTTGTGGTCATTACATCTTGATTTTGATATTTAATATGAAACTAGCGGGCTGTATAATGTGCTTGTCATTTTCCATTGATTTTAACTCAATTTCCTTCCATTTAGCTGTCTTTTATGAAAGAAAAAATAATTTCAAATTTGTAAATCAGGTTATCTTATTTTATATGTTACAGATGTTACTTCAAAAAAGAAAATGATTACGTCCTGCGCTGCAATGTGCATTTAGTCATGCATATTAACCATTAACGTAAATTCTGCCAAGTCACTGGTTTTCCTGGCTAGCTCAGTCATTCCATGCTCTAATACGGCTAGGGAAGAAGGAGCTTTTGTACAAATTTGTCCTAGCATATGGACGAGGAATGTGCCTTTATCTTTGTGTCTTTCTGAATATATGTTATTAAATTTTGTTTTTCGATTTTAAGATTATGGTTCAGTGTTTTATGTATAATTGCTACTTTACTTTTAAGTCTTCTATCCTGAAGTCTTTTTAAATTTAGTGATTTTACTTAATGCATTACTCTAGTCAAATATGAATATTCGTCTTTTATGAATCTCACTGTTCTTTTTTGTGTCTGTTCCAATTTCTTAATGTTTTATTGAGTTGAGGGGTCCCAAACAGAGGATGCATATTCTATTATTGGCTTATGGACCATCAATACCATAATTAATATTTTAATTTTTTAAGCAAACTATGGTGTTGAACTATGTCAAAAGCCTTGGAAAAATCTAGTAAGATAGCATCTATTTGTTCACTATTATCTAAACCTTTTGAAAAGTCATCAATTAGTCCTATTAGTTGTGCTTCACATGATCTATGTTTCCTAAAGCTATGTTGGTATGGGGTAAGGACATTATGTTTGTCTAAGTGGTTTATGATGTTGCTACATATTATGTGTTCTAGGATTTTACATGTGATGCTGGTAAGTGATACTGGTCTGTAGTTTCCTGGGTCAGATTTTTCTCCTTTTTTAAATAAGAGGGTGACATTAGCTTCTTTCCAGTCCTTTGGTACTCTGCCCTGGTTAAGAGATACCTGAAAGAGTATTTTGAACACTGGTGCTAGCTCATTGCTTAGTTCTTTGAGTAATCTAGCTGGAATACCATCAGGTCCAAACACATTTGGTTTGGTGTTGGCTAATAGTTTTTGGATTTCATTTTCTTGTACTACTTTATCTCCTATGTTGTTTACTTGGTTCAAATTAAGCAATGTGCCTGTCTTTGTCTCCTGGGGCTGAGAATGCTGATGCAAAGTATTTGTTTAAGATGTTGGCTTTAGTTTCATTATCATTATGTTATGCTCTCCTTTTAATGGCACTATACCAGTATACCTGTTTTTTCCATTTTCTTAGATTAGGTTATCTTGTTATCTTTAGATATTAAATTGTTTATGTAGTCACTCTGCAGCTGTCTGTTTACTTTTTGGGTTAGGTGTTTAATTTTTATATACTTTTTGTAAACTCTTTCTGCCTTAATTTATTTTCAATTTTTTATATAGGTTTTCCTTCTGTTAACAAAGCTTCTTTAATCTATTATAAACCAGCATTTATTTATTTTGTTTGATGTGTATTTAGTTGGTATATGATTTTTTATTATGCTTTTAAGATGGCTTTTAATGAAATCCCAGAGGTTGGTTAATGTCTTTTTCTAATAAGAATGTTTGTTGAAAGTTTAATGCAGCTTGGTGTAGTTGTGTTAGATTACATTTATTCCATATTAAGATTTTTCTTTTGGGTTTTGTATTGGCTACTGCTTTTGTTTGACTGTGTATTTTGATGATATCATGGTCTGATAGACCAGGGATAATATCATAATCTACTACTAATCCAGGTCTGTTGGTTAAGAAGAGATCTAATGTGTTGTTTAATCTAGTGGGTTTTTTAATATTTTTTTTTATCTAAACTTAGGTTGTGTAAAGTTTCTATGAAAAGAGAATTTATGTCCTTGAGGTTTTGGTGTTTATCTATGGTTAGTGTTTTCCAATTTGTATCAGGTTGGTTGAAATCACCAATAATCCCAAAAAAATGCTTTTTTTTTTCTTTAAGTGTGGTTAACTGATTACATAGTTCTTCATGTACTCTAAACTAGAATTTGGTGGTCTGTAAATACTGCCTATTATTAGGGATGTTGAAGTGGTGTTAATTTTACAAAATGTTGATTCTAAATTTTATGAGTTAGGTAAGGTAATATCTTCTGCTATAAGAGTGTTTTTTTATTGCTAGAAGAACTCCTCCGTGATTATCTGCCCTATCTTTTCTAAAAATGTCATAGTCACTATTGAAAATTTCTGCGTTATAAATTTCAGGATGTATCCAAGTTTCTGTTCCTGCAATTATGTCTTGTTTCTCACATTCTAATACAATTTATAAGTCTGCTGTTTTGTTCCTAATGCTTTGAAAGCTTATGACTAAGGTTTTAAGGTGTTTTGGTATTACTTCTTTACATGGGCGCCCGCAGGATTTTTTGGCAGGGGGGTGCAAGCTGCCAATCATGGCTCAAAGTCATAGCCTCAACTTTCTTGTTATAATATTAAACAAAAGAACTGTCCCATATTCGGCCCCTTATACCTAATTAATACTAAGTGCACAGTAAATACTTCTTTTTCATGAAATAAAAAACAAAAACAAACTAAAAACCTGAACAAAGTATGCACTGTACACATTGTTAACTTTATCTGTGAGGCCTGTGCTTCTCTATGTTCGATCAAACAAAAACTGCAAACTTTGTCTGTGGCTGCCGAAACTGTCAATACCTTTACTAATGCATTGCGATGGACGAGTTGGCAATGAACGCTTATCATGCAATTCTGATATTCTTCTTTGCACTGCAACTTTTAGGATGAAGACAAAACAAGTTGAACTGGCCATTATTATTGCTCAAAAGTGAGACGTAATGAGGAAACTTAACAATCAAGATGTATATTGTAAAGCCGTGTTCTGTAGTAACTACCAAATCCAAATATGTGTTGTTTTTTTCTCAGTGAGTCAGTCGACTGCGAATTCTCGGCAGCAGCAACTCAATATCCAGTATCAGGTTTTTCTGCCAGCAGTCTCTCCTTCTTCAAGATGTCATCAGAATGGTTAAGTTGGTTTTTGATTACGTCATTAAGGATGTGCTGATGAGCAGCCACTATGTTAGGTTGGAAAGACTGTAACACCATGGAAACTGGATCAATAACAGATGACTAATTAATGACAATGAAAAGACAAATCAGAAACAAGAAGAGAGGCATTTACTACACATGTGCAGCTTTTTTTATAGAGAGTTGACATCATCTGCAAGACGTTAATACATTTAAACTCTTTGCTTTTGTTCAAAGAAACTAGAATACTTATCACATTGAAAGATAATTGCCAAGGATTTCTCCTCCAGGGCAAAAAAAATAAATTCTAGACCATAACTAGATATTATACAAAGTAATTGGAGGCGCGGTGGCTGAGTGGTAAAGCGTTTGGCTTCTGAACCGGTGGTCCTGGGTTTGAATCCTGGTAAAGGCTGGGATTTTTATTTCAGGATACTTGGGCGCCTCTGAGTCCACCCAGCTCTAATGGGTACCTGACATTAGTTGGGGAAAAGTAAAGGCGGTTGGTCATTGTGCTGGCCACATGACACCCTCGTTAACCGTAGGCCACAGAATCAGATTACCTTTACATCATCTGCCCTATAGACCTCATGGTCTGAAAGGGGAACTTTACTTTACTTTTGTACAAAGTAATTGTGGCAATTTACATTGCAACTTCTTGTGTGACTAAAATTGCACTAACATGGTTGGTCATCAATTCCTGATAGGCCTAGAAGCTAATTTACTACTACATTAACCAGTGGAACCACTACTTGTTCTGTTGCTACTTAGAAGTTAATTGATTTGATGGTGCGAAAAAAATAGCTAGAATTTGGCTACTCAGAATCAAGGGGGGTGCAAGTGCACCCCTTTGCACCCCTCCCCTGAGGGTGCCCATGCTTCTTTAGTATGTTTATTTAATGTTGGTGTTTTGTTTGTTTGGGCAGATTTAACAGGAGTGGATCTGGCTAATTGTTGTTGAGTTTGGTTTGGTGTTTAGGATGTTGTATGGGTTAGAAGTGTCTGCATCGAAGGAGTCAAACAGTCCTGATGAAAACTGAGGTAACCCACACGGTACCACGATCGATGCGTCTTTGTTGCCTAATGCATAATACACAGGTGTATTCATATGGAGACATGATGCGTGGTACCATTCGTCACAGGTGTCACATTGAATGGCTTTCTGTTTCATGGTGCATACTTTTTTTTTACAGATGTTGAATCTATCTTTAGTTCTAGGTCCTGGGTTTGATTCTACATCTCCTGCTATTAATATTAAGTATGATAGGTATCTGTTTTGTCTGTTTTTAATTGAGAACTTCCATTTGTGATGGGTAATCTTCTTTAATGTTATGGATGTTTATGTTAGATTATTTTTGAAGTTGCATTGTGTGATGATTGATAATGACTGTTTCCTTTTAAAGTTTAGTGTTGACTGATCTAAATCTGTGTTCTATTAATGTGTATTTAGTAATTATCAAGATAAATAGCCAGAGCAATTTCATGATGGCTGTTGTTCGGTGTAACTATTAGTAGATCTAATAGTAACTTAGTATGCCTAAACTAGAAGTAGAAGTATATTTTATTGATCTATGATATTCTATGTCTAAACTATATTAATTATATTATGCTATTTTGAAAGTATTTTATGGACCTTATGAGGTAGATCTAGATAATCTATAAATCTATGTTTAATTAATTATATATATTGCATATTACTATTACAGTATTGGTTTTTATTTGTAGTCTAGTATTAGTAGATAATTATTATTTGTAACAGTATGCCTACATATTATTAACCTATTAAATTATTACTAGATGATCACATTAGATCTAGTCTATGTCTATACTCTATACTATTATTATAATATTAGACTAACTGAGACAAACTAGTCCAAAACTGAAAGTTGTTAATTTAAATTAATTAGTGGAAATTTTACTGAACTAAGTTATATATATATATATTATATATATATATAATCATCAGTATTCTATTAGAAATTTATTAAATTAATAAACAAAAAACACAAACACCCAACACACATTTAATCATAATTCATAATCATGCATACTTAATGACTTAAATTATTTTAAAAAAGTAATAAATAGGCCTAGGTCTAAGTCTAGAGTAGATTTGAGTAGATCTAGATTCTAGATCAAGATTAATAATAATATTAAATAATCAATAATCTAAATTATTCTAAATCTTATAAATCTATTTGTATATTTAAATATTATCATATATTAGAGATCTAGTTTTAGAGCTAATTATCTAATAACTAATTTAAGCCTCTCAAGTAGTCTCAAGCCCTCACTCAAATGGAGTTTGATGATGATGATGATCTAATAACTAAAGACAAAGTCGTCACAAAGTTTAGACACTTAAACTTTACTTTAGACACTTTAGTAAATTACTAACTTTAGTATTTAGACTTAAGTTAAGTAGAAGTGTACATTACCGACTATCACTATGAGTTATGAGTATGACTATGACATTATAATGATTATTTAAAATTTAATGTTTAATTTATAATTAGACCTAGAACTTAGAAGCACTGAATATTGGGCTGCCTAATATTGACCTAAAATGCTCAGAATCTTACCAAAAATTTATAGACTGTTAGATGTAGATCTAGATCTACTTTGACTAGATATCTATCATAGTTCTAGACCTAGATCTAGATATAGATCTATACCTAAAGCCTAAAGCCTTACTTCAATGTATGAGTGTATAGTGTATCTGATGAACACACAATTCTGGCGTCGGCCAGATTTTTTGTTGTTGTCTAGGCTCTAGACAATGACCAAATGGATTTTGTGTATTTGTGACGTGAATAAAATCATAGCGCTAATAATTTAAAAAAAACTAGCGGTAGTTTTATATATAATATATATATAATCTATATATACTAGACATATTTTACCCGCGGCCCGCGGGCCTTTATTCAGATATCACTGAGAGCTGAGACAGTTATGTAAACAATTAAACGAAATAATAATGTTATAAGTTAAGGAATGCGTAAATGTAAATAGTATGAATAAAGCTTTCAAAATAGCTGATCGACTTAAGTCCATATTTTCAAATAAAAACATTTGCTTGTAGGCAGGGGCGGATTGGCTATATGGGCATACCGGGCAAATGCCCGGTGGGCCGGCACCAAATGGGCCGGTCTGGTTGCGACCAAAGACATTTTTTTTTAATGCAGACAACTTTTAAAAAAAGTTATAGTAGCAAAGACACATTTGCCCGAACACGTTTTATTTTATTTATTTATTATTTTTTTTTTTTACAATTAATTTTGTTTGAAATTCAATAAGTATATCAAAAATGTACATAATACACTATGCATATTATCATTTGCAAAACGTTAGACCGTACATTTGGCTGTGTAGGCCTAAGAGCGGCAGTGGCTTCAATACTGCTTTGATGTCTGTGTTTGTGTTGGGCCCAGTAGCGGCCTTAGGGGGTGGCAAGTGGGGCAACCGCCCCAGGCCCCGCGCATGAAGGGGGCCCCGCGATCGGAGATTTTATTGTCACCAACTTCGAAAACCAAATAATTTCTCACAAAGTAGGACTTGTTACTCAATAGTTTCCAAGTATGATACCTGTTCTGTTGTCACAGATTAATAAACTACTGTAGACTTTACAATTTAACAATAAATAATATAACGAGACTGTCTTCAGCAGTAGACATTAGAGAACTCTTTTATTTCCGCTCTATCTTTTACGTTCACTCAATAACATAAACAATAAACAATGACGTAATATATTTTATATTAGCACATCCTTCCTTTTAAAGTTCTTAATAGAGCCTACTGATATCTAGAAGGAATCTTAACAACTCGGCCACTTCTGGTTGTTTTGACTGGCACGACAAGTTCTCTAGACGTTGGTCTATAACTGTCTGTTTTGGTGGTTCTAACAGTTTGTTGTTCATTGTCTTCGTCAGTATCATAGTACCCAGAGATGTCTTCATCAAAACTCTTGTTTAAAAACCGTTGGTTTCTTCTGTAGGTTTTTCCATCATTGGTCTTTATGATATAAGATCTGGGTGATGGATGTTTCTTAATGACGACAGCTTTCTGCCATGTTTGTCCTAGACGCACTCTCACCTTCTCTCCGACAGAATAATCTTTAGGCAGTCTTGCTTTTGCATCGTATTTTACTTTGCTTTTCATCTGTCGTTCGTTGAGTAATTTCTCTGCATCTTCAGCTATCGATGGTTCAAATAGTTTGGGATCAGTTGGAATTATGTCCCTGAGTCTTCTACTCATCAGCAGTTGTGATGGTGAATACGGCAGTCAACTTATTGGAGTATTTCTATACTCGAGCATAGCGAGATATGGATCTTTCCCACTTTTGTATGCTTTGTTGAATATCTGCTTTACGATACCAACATACACCTCACTTTGACCATTTGATTGAGGGTACCTGGGACTTGATGTGGTTATCTTGAAATTCCATTCAGAAGCAAACTCTCTATATTGATAACTGTTGAATGGCATATTGTCGCTCACTATTTCTTCTGGTATGCCATGTCTAGCAAAAATTCCTTTCAGTGCCCTGATAACACATTCTGCTGTTTTGTTCTCCAGTCGTTTTATTTCAGGGTATTTTGAGAAATAGTCCACAACTAGCAAATAATCATTGTTTCGCCATTCAAACAAATCTGTCGCAACCTTTTTCCATGGTCTGTCTGGTACAGCATGAGGTAGCAATTTTTTCTTGGGTCTCGATTGCTCTTGAGCACGTAATAGTTTATCATCTTCATGCAACTGAGAACCTGACTTTGGTCTACTAGTTGTTGTTAGTTGATTTCTCGGCATCAACTCTCGTGGAACTTCATTTTGTCGCTTGACAATATGTACTTCGACATTTTCTTTTGCTTCAATTAGTTTCAAAGCAATAGATGTCTTCATACCTAAAACTGGGTTTATTTCTTTCTTGATCACATACAGATCATCTTTGACTTCCACATCGTCGACTTTAAATGTGACCGATGCAACTCCCTTCAGTTCTAGTGTTTCATCCCCTAATGCTCGTAGGGTAGTATTTGACTGTTTTAACTGACTTTCAGTTTCTAAAGTGTTCCACGTTGACTCTGATACCACATTAGCTTGTGCTCCTGTGTCAATCTTCATTTTGACTATCTTTCCCATAATATTGACATCAACCATCCAAACTCTGACATTGTTGTCAGTTCCTATTGCCTCAAACCATAACCCATTTGCTTGGCTTGCTTGACTTTCATCTTCCAGTAAATCAACAGCCTTGGAATGTTTCGAACGACATTTTGCAGCGAAATGATTTTTCTTTTTACATTTTCGGCATGTCTGTCCGAATGCTGGGCAATTGTGTTTTCCATGCGATCTACCACAAGATCTGCAATCTTTAATGGTACTTGTTCCATGGTTCCTTGCCATACTCTCGTGTGAGTTTTTAACTGGCATTCTGTCTTCTGTCCTCTTTTCTTTACTAGCAGCATCTATTTGTAGTCCTTTCATATCCACTTTCATATCCATCATTTGGTTCTGTGTATGCTCGTCAGCACGAATGATGCTTGCTGCTTTTTCTAAAGTTAAGTCTACGTCTCTCAGAAGTCTCTCTCTCACTCGATCCGACTGTATGCCACATACTAATCGATCTCTTATGAGTTCCTCACGAAGGTTATCAAACTTACATTCTTTTGACAAATTCTTTAAATCTGTATAGTACTGTTCAAACGTTTCCCCGTCCTTCTGACTTCTTGTGAAGAATTTAAATCTGTCATAAACAGTGTTGGACTTAGGCATAAAATGATTCTGAAACCTTTCAATGAGTTTGTCTACAGTCTCATCTTCACATACTTGAAAAGTATTGTAGATGTCTCGAGCGGGTTCACCGATCAGGTGTAGCAGTAAAGCTTTCTTCACTGGTTCGGGCTTCGTGTTCTTTTCAGTGGCAACCATAAACAGTTCAAAACTTTGTCTCCATTTTTTCCATCTTTCAGATAGATTGCCGTCTAGTGACAACGGTTTAGGAGGATCGAATAATTCCATTATTCGTAGAGCGTATAGATTCTAGATTCTATGTCTAGATGTCTAGATCTAAAACAATTCAATAACGTTGAATATGAACTAGTCTAGTGATATGATACCACGGCCACTTGGTACAAATACAGTGTACTTAAAAGCAATTTAGAAACGAATACCTTCCAGATCTGTCACAAGACCTGACACCAGATCACAAGATCTGACTCTTCTGATACCAGATTACAAGATCTGACCCTTCTGACACCATGTTCTGTTGTCACAGATTAATAAACTACTGTAGACTTTACAATTTAACAATAAATAATATAACGAGACTGTCTTCAGCAGTAGACATTAGAGAACTCTTTTATTTCCGCTCTATCTTTTACGTTCACTCAATAACATAAACAATAAACAATGACGTAATATATTTTATATTAGCACAATACCAATTGCCATTGAAGCTCTTAACATAAAATTTTGATTTCGAAATACCGTTCAGTTTTGGTAAACACTGCATCTAATGACCTGCCAATTATAAGAGGCTATCATCGTTTAACAGTTCACAATAAAGACACGTAGATGGAACTGGAAGCAACCATTCCAAATCGTATTTCGTATTTATATATTGACTTCCAAACGGAATTTATTAGGAAAATGGGGATGATAAAGTTGAACTTTGCATTGGAGAAATTGTGTATGTAAAAGTCATTTATAACATTTACATTAACATAAATGCAACTTTTGAAACATTGTTGCTTTTGAAATGAAAATGAATCAACAAATATAGGCCTACAGCGTTTTCTTGACTTTCGCTGGCGATACGTTCCAACACCGTACGTTAAGGTCAGATATTGCGGTATTTAATTTTTTATACGTACACTATTTTGGAACCTGAACACTTGAGTGTGCATGAAAAGGATTCTTTATTTGTAACTGTAATCTAGCCTGTATTGAATCAGTTGATGTGCTTGTGCAGCTATTTCGGCCAATCAACTTCCAATCAACTTGGCGATGACGTATTAAGTTTTTTTCCCAATAGGCTACTGTGCATAGACATCGAGCGGCCTTGGGAGAACCAGTGACACCATGTTAAAAACGTGGGTAATTTTTTTTTACATATTTGTGTAAAGCCCGTGGTATGGCCCTTCCGCAAAATTCGGGTCTGTGAAAGTGTATCGACATTGCAGCTCTTATAGTGCACTTTGTTTTTAAAAGTTACAACTTTAGTAATGTCATTCAAGGACAGACGTTGCAGACAATTCAATTAGATTTTTTTTTTCGAGCATTTTTATTGTCGCAGCATAAATATTTTTAACAGTTGAACTGAATGTAAATTAATGCATAACGTAAAGTGACGCCATTTCTGAATTTATTGGTGACGCCATGACGTAACTGAAAGCTATTTCGTTTATTATTAATAATACATAATCGTTTAGTAGTCCAAGCTGTTAAAGGTAATATTTCTTTATGGAACCAACAATGAACATGGATATCGTTTTAGAAAACAACAACAAAGAAAACAAAATATAATGTCAATTATTTATGTTATGGACTGCTAGTTTGATATATATTTGTAATTAAATTCTTAGAAGCAATATATATTACAATTATGTAATTAAGTATGTTTCGTGATTACACATAAAACTTTGGCAATACATATAATATATTTACAGTATGATTACGATTTGGGCCTACTATGCTTATGAACGAAAGTAATTTTACGGTTGAGGAGTCTCCGCAGAGTGGAGAAAAGTAAAAAGGGGTCGCAGAGCCAAAAAGGCTGAGAACCGCTGTTATAGAACGTCAAATTGGCTTTTCAGAGTGAGAGAGGAGAGATTAAATTGCGCTAGTGTTTTCCTTTCTATTCGCTTCTGTTAGTGCAGAACAATTACAATACAGTATATAATGTACTCACGTAATGTAATTACCTAACGTTTTATGTTTTGTAGCAAAAATAAGGCGTACAGGCAGTCTCTATTATTGTTGTTACACGTTAGAGACGAATGAGCCCGTTAGCGTGATAAGTTTACGGTATATGCAGTCTACCCTTACGGCTAAGGGCCCCGCGCTTGACGCTCGCCCAGGGCCCCGCGCACTGCTAGGGCCGCCCCTGGTTGGGCCTAAACGTTTTTGCTGGTCGGCATGGACTTTGATGGCACTCCCACTTGGTTTTCCTCCTTCCCTAGCCCGACGTTTGATAGTTCCATTGACAATGTTACCGACAACGAAGGAAGAGGGAGAGTAAATTAGGAAACATTGATATAACGCAGAAAAAAAAGGGCGACAATTAGTTCTTCAACAATACTTAATAGAAATTAAATTTTAACACACATAGCAGCGAAATTGCAAACCACAAAATTTATTCACAGCTCAATATATATTAAGTTCTTTCTGCGATTTTCAAAGTAAGAGGAAACATTCTTTTTGTTTAATTTTAATAACATAAATTTTAAAATAATATACTTCAGCTTACAAAAAATATTGTATGTTTAAAAAAAAATCAAATCAAGATCAAGATCTACATAATTATTTTTGCCATTTTAATCAATGTCAAATATATACTCAGTATATCATGGAGGCGCGGTGGCTGAGTGGTTAAGCGCTTGGCTTCCGAACCGGGGTCCGGGATTCGAATCCTGGTGAAGACTAGAATTTTTAATTTCGAGATCCTTGGGCGCCTCTGAGTTCACCCAGCTTTAATGGGAAAAGTAAAGATCGTTGTGCAGGCCACACGAAACCCTCGTTAACCATAGGTCACAGAAACAGATGACCTTTACATCATCTGCCCTATAGACCACAAGGTCTGAAATACTCTGAAATGGGATCTTTTTTTATGCTTAGTATGAAGTCAATGACGGAAATTCGTATACTAATTCTCTGGTTTTATATAGCGCTGTCACATCTGATATTTAATGATAGAAGATTTATATTTTTATTGGTCATATTCATATACAATTCTCGTTTTTTGAGAATGTAGTAGGACAAAGCAAGAGCTTTTCACAGTAAGTGTCTCTCTAACCGTTCTGCATTCTCTAATCTTTTAATGGAATGTGACAGACGGGAATACCCACGACTCAAGTCAAAGAGCAACATGCATGCCTAAATTTTTTTTAAAAGTAACGTCTGTAATCTATAAAAATACCAAAAGTCTCAAAAACATTTAATAATTCATTCATTTCAAACTCATTGATGCTGCTATTGTATTTTTTTTTCATAGTTTTCAGATCACATAGAGGTATAAATTAAATATAATACGTAATCCGATGAGAGCGTACTTTCAGTTTTCGATATTTTATTAAACGTTATATGTTTTGATGAGAATTAGGCTTACAAATATAATATGACACAAGGGCGTAGCAGGAGGGGGGTTCAAACCATCAGCTGCCTCAGACCTCATTGTCTGAAACGGAAACTTAAGTTTCTGCCACAGTGAAGCCAAAGAGAAGAGGCTGGGCTTAAAATCCCCTTTCAATAAACCAAAAAACAAAATAAGAAAACTAGTCACACATTTCATGAGCTTAGCCACATTTTGTGGTTATCCTCCCCATCCAATACACAAACTAAAGCAAAATTATAGTTAGCATTTTCTACCAGTCGCTGGATTCCATTAATTAAGTGCCGTGAAAAGCAGATTTGGTTTTTGAATTTTTTAGCTGATAAAGAGCACACTAATGCACTGTAGATACCCCAGAATAAGCCTTTTTAAAGCTTAAAATACCGGAAATAATGCTTGGCCCCGGGGCTCGCCACGAACCCCGCAGCGCTCCCCCAGACTCCCTAGCTGTCAATGGCGGTGTATACTGTCTTTTCACTAACTAAAGGAAGAGCCTATTTTAGGGTGCAAAAAACGTCCGAAAGAATGAAAGATCAGTATGTAATGAAGATAAATTGCATACACACACACAATCACTTAAAGGCTATATAAGCTTTTTTGTGACGGTACGCACCGGTACCGTACCGGCATCTTTTTCAATGTGGGGAAAAATATTACTATTCTTGCATTTTTACGTTTATTATTAATTTATTACTTATCAAAAGTTAGGTAATCCATCACTGAGAACATATTTTTTTTT
>JADKLZ010000728.1:12765546-12797988 GCA_021533235.1 Biomphalaria straminea | reverse complement strand
ATATTTGGTACAAGCTTGGAAAATAACTTTTTCATCGGTGCCTTGCAAGTGTATAAGTTAATATTTCAGCACTGGGTCATATTTGAATAACATTTCCACAATCCCTAGAAAAAAATTGCATTATTAAATGAAAAGTTTTGTTAAATTCGCCACCATATACCAACTTTGTTTTGCTAGAAACAATGCGATAGTAAGCAATCTATAAGTACAATATGTTCCTCTGTCTTCCTATCATTACGTCAATAAAAGCAATGATTTCCCTGCCAATTTTTAGTAGTCTTAGTAATCCTAAGTAAGGCTGCTAAATTGTTCCAAATTTGAAAATCTGATACATGTTCTTCACTCTTCTCGCGATTTCCTCATTGTGGTCATATGCACTATTTATCAAACAAGAAAATCTTCCTTTTGATTTTTCACCACTAAGTAAAATTGTATTCATCCATTCTTATGCTTTATGATCTTGCTTCTTTCACATTTCAAAGTTGGTATTTAAAAAAAAAATTTCATGGAAAAGTGCATTTTTCCACTCGGGTGTCACACCCTATATATATTGTAACGAACTTCCACTAATCAGGCCTTCTGCAAGCACTGCTTAACACAACACAGCACATCTAATACAAGAACTTAACAACAAGAGCTTAAATACACAGTGGCGGTTTAATAACAAACACATCAACACAGCCAATACGACACAATTGGTGCCACTAACTACAAATGCTTAAGAACAATACAACTGCTTAACTAACACAACAGTCTCTCTATCGCGTATATGCTACATTTTCGAAGACTATTCTAACACACACAGTTCTAACTCCTTCTCTGCTGGACTGGACTCTGTCTCTAACACACCGCTCTAGTCCAAGCTTTCGGATCGCTTGCGCACAGCACAGGTCACACTAGGGACAGCCGTTGACCTGTGACCCGCCTTTGTCTGTGCGTGTCAATGGGTCTCACACATACACACATTTAGTCCTCCACTGGAGTTGTAACATTGCCCCCTTCTTAGATTTGTCCGTCCCGGACAAAATCTACCTCATAAAATGGGCTGTGGAGGTTTATCTATGCAGGTGGGGGTCTATCTGTGGGAGGGGCAGTGGGCTTATACTGCCATCTTGATGAAGCCATCTCCGTTGCAACCTGTGAATGTCTCTTTCTCCTGCACCAGTTGGTCTTCCTTTGGTTGAGAGAACGTGTACGTTGATATCGTTGTCGTTGGTTTGCTTTCTTGTCGATCAATGCTGATGGCAGCAACTTACAACATAGGAAACCAGTGCATCTAGCTGTAGTCATCAAGACTGATGATCTAATAAGCTGCTTCAGAATTCTTCTTCGATAGATGATTTGCGAAGGAGCTGCAAGTCCACATGAAGGTAAGTTTTCAAACACGTCAATACCTTCATCCGAGTCTGAATAACTCGACTGTGGGGCAGGTTGATAACATTCAACGTGCAAAGGTCCATCAACTTTAGCATCAGGTTCTAATGTGTTTCCTAGATTATCACCATGGCTTCTCGAGCTGACCCTGACAGCTGGACAAGCTTCTGTTAAGTCCTGACCTTGTTGGTGTATTTCTTGGCATTCACAGTCTTCTTGTAATGCTACGTACATACAGTTCTTGTCAAACGCATGAGTGCAGTAATCATGCTTAGAGTTCCTCTCGTAGACACTGGCAGATAGACAGAAGTCTTTAAGGTCCAAAGCAACAGCCTTGGTCTCAGACCCAACGTTGTCTTGATCTGTCTGGCTAGTTGAGGTTCTCATATCAGATCTGTGCTCATCGTTGTCACAGCAAACGCCAGGCTTCTTGTTGTTTGAGCCAATCGACTCGTCTGTCGTGTTCTGCATGGTACCAAACGTTTTGTCATTCGTGAACTGCGAGGTACTTGTACCTATCTGTTTAATCATGGTAATGACCTGCTCGTTGACATCTTCCAGCTTCGTACTCAACTGTACCTGGAAAGAGCTCATGTGTTCAATCACGGCACTCATGAGCACTCTGATATCTGGCTTAATTTCAAATAGATACCAGTCCAGTTCTTCATCTTCTTCCATCAGGGCTTCTCTGAGACGTTTTGTTAGTGTTTCTTTGTTCTCATTAAGCTGTAGACCTCTTTCTCGAAGCTCTTGTCTAAGTTCTTTTAGATCAAGTTCACTAAGTAGTTTCACAGAAGTCATTAGAAATCCCACTTCTGACACCAATGTAACGAACTTCCACTAATCAGGCTTTCTGAAAACACTGCTTTAACACAACACAGCACAACCAATACAAGAACTTAACAACAAGAGCTTCAATACACAGTGGCGGTTTAATAACAAACACATCAACACAGCCTATACGACACAATTGGCGCCGCTAACTACAAATGCTTAAGAACAATACAACTGCTTAACTAACACAACACTCTCTCTATCGCGTATATGCTACATTTTCGAAGACTATTCTAACACACACAGTTCTAACTGCTTCTCTGCTGGACTGGACTCTGTCTCTAACACACAGCTCTAGTCCAAGCTTTCGGGTCGCTTGCGCACAGCACAGGTCACACTAGGGACAGCCGTTGACCTGTGACCCGCCTTCGTCTGTGCGTGTCAGTGGGTCTCAGACATACACACATTCAGTCCTCCACTGGAGTTGTAACAATATATATAATTTTATTTAATTTTTTTTTTGCATGGCAGATAAAAATCGGCAACATTTTCCATATTTTCAGAAAAGAGTATCAGAAACAATGTACTAGGCCAGTGTTGCCCAAAGTACGGCCCCCGGGCCACATCCGGCCCGCGACTTGATTCCATCCGGCTCGACGACACGTCAACACAAAGTGTAGAAAATCCCCTCTTCACAAAAAAAAAATACGTGAGAAAAAATCTTTCCTTACGTTAGGGTAAATGATTGGTAGGCTACTGATACTAAGTCATCATATTTTATGTATAAAGAAAGAGTAGCTCGTTTTAAAGAACATAGAATTCAGCAGTTTATGAAACCAAACACATACATTAATAAGGCGGCATTCTTGGTGAGAGACGCAACTATTAAATTACTATTAAATTACACCTAAAATGGACAACTGATAAGAATATTTATCAAAAACAAACCATGAAATGACTCAACTGTAAGGGTAGCGCTACAGAGCTTTACACATTGTAAGTAGAGACATAAAGCCATTTTACGACGGCAATTGCATTATAAAGTGCTTGCTAGCAACAAGTAACTATATTGTGCCCCGCAAGAAGAGTGTCGAAAATTAGAATTGCCCGCCGGCTGAATAAGGCTGAGCATCACTGAACTAGGCCTACAATTCAATCCTACCTCCATTGATACAAAAAGAAGAGACGTGGTTGTGTCGAAAGTGTTGCCGATAATGTTGTATTGTTAATTCGACTAACGACCTGATATAGTTAAATCTTAGGTGTCAGGTGTCATTTACTAAGAACGCATCACAAATGAAGAGAGTAGAAAAAAGATTAATACAGAAATAGGGTTTGTTGCTGAAAATATATGTGTCAGACGCGAATAGCCCATTTTTTCTGTAAAGGAAATTCTGTGGCATTTTACGTCTCGTGAGACGATCTTTTCCCTTTGCAACTTACAAAAGTCATTTCTTCTATATAAAATTCAACCACAGACCTATATATACTACAATAAATTTACGTTTTTGATTTCGAGTTTCGATTTATTAAGTGGTTACTGTTTTACTATTACATACCAAGTATTATAGTTTAGAAAAACCCAGTTTCTTTTCTTGTGCAATACTACATATAATTTCTCTGTTAGTATGTCCTATATTTAGATCTATAATCTAATTCTAGTCTAGATCCATATATAAGACTCTAATAGATCTAGTAATAGTATAGATATTCTATCCTATGCTATTCCTATAGTCATTTTTTTATTACAATAAAGTATAGATATTAATAAAGACTAAATCTGCCTGCGAAAAATCCTCTCCTTTAAGTGGGAGTGTGTGTCCCCCCCCGGCCCATCCCATTTTAAAAGTACGACACCTCCCTTTCCCACAAGCAGAGGGGGTTGAAATTATAATGATCGCCAACACTTCCCGACATAATAAATTTATTTTATAATACTTTTAATCTAAAGTATTTACATTAGTAACTAAATATTTACACAGATTGCATAATCATCAATTAAAAAAAAAACTCACCAGTCAACCTTAGGGGTTGGTGATGGAGGGAAGCAATGAGCGGAGAATAATCTCTACCTCCCGTCCCCTGAATCATGTGAGGGCTATATTATATAATGACTCTTAATCAGGAGTCATTATTTTTCCACACATTCTCATAATTGTCATTTTTTTCCCATTTTGTCAGCTTTTCTTTAGTTAGAATCGTTATAGTTGCTATTTTTATAACGTAACCATAGCCCATAGCCTAAGGATAAAATGTACGTTAACATTTTAAAATTGTTTTCAAAATTAAGGTCGCTAATTAAAGAGTGCCTAATTATCCGGTGCCTAATTATCCGCCTTGTCAAAAAGTGCCTAATTATCCGGTGCCTAAATTTCCGGGTGCCTAATTATCCGGGTGCCGAAATTTCCGGGTGCCGAAATTTCCGGGTGCCTAAATATCCGGTTGCCGGCATCTTTCGTCGAAGCTCTGTGTTTGTACCTAGCCCAATATCACCCTGTTCCTGAATCCATTGTGTTTGCTGATGGCTGCAGGTAATTAGTTTTATTTTCTTCTTATTATTATTATATATTATTTCTTATTATTAGATTGTAATGTTATTTTGTAATGCACACAGAATAGAGCTACCCCGGGTTTCGTACGTTTTTTTTTGACAATTGCTATTGTTAGAGGCCAGCATGTATTTTAATGTTTTATTTTATTTTGTCTGTTAGACCTAGAGCACAGATGTCTTCCATATTATTGGACTTGTTTTATTTTTAGAAGCTTTTAAACTTTGAAAGTGAGACTAGATCTAGAGCTATGAGCCAAACACACTTCTGATTATGTGGTCTATACATTCAGTGTGTGGATTCGCTCTGTTAATACAGAGCAATCTAATTGATTTAATAGTTTTTCTCTATTAGTGCTATGGCTATAATTTAGTTGGACTGTAATTATTTTCATTTCTTATTGCCTGGCTTGTTTGTGACAATTATGTAGTTTTTTTAGAAGTCTCTAGAAGAATGCTAACAATATATATATATATATATAATGAGGGGAATTCAGTTCCTATTTTTTCTATCCTTGTGAATCAAGTTCATTTTTTAGGGTAATTTAATTATATACGTTCAATACATTTTATATTTTGCATTTTATATTATGTCCTTTGTGAGCCAAGCTCACCTTGTTCGTGTCGTTTATTTTTTATTTGTTCAAACTATTCTATTTTTATTATGTTTTAACTATTTTATTTATAATGTTTATGTTTGCCTTTGTCAGGTTTTTTATTTATAGAATAAACTTGAATAGCCTCCTGAATTGTTTCCTGTCGTTGTTATTCTGTGTTGAACCCATCACACATACATCCATATATATAATAAGCGAAATAGCAATAATTTTAAAGTAGTATTTAATGATTAAATTCTTGCGCGCAACGTGGTTAATAAGCGGAAACACGTATGCCTTAAAGTCTCTCTGTAAGGCCCTTTCAAATATCTTTTTTTCAACATGTGCTTTCCTCACTCTGGGACCTGGGTCTTGATGATAGGCATGTCTTGCTACTCAACTAATTATTTTTTTGTTGACTGCGCAATATCCTGCTATTTTTCAAGCCAAGAAAAGGAGAAGTGCTTGTAAATTAAATGCCTACCTTCTTATTAACAAAATAATTAATGTACCCATGTAGGCCTATAAATTTAGTACATGTATATGAATATGTGTTTGTTTACTTTTCTAGTTTAAAAAATGGTAGAAAAGTCCTTTAAACGGTTACTGAAAATTACAAAGGCATAAGATCTAGAGCAAGGTTCGTCTCATTAAGTGTAGCCTACATTTAAATATATATATAATTAAACGATAGCCATTAATAAACTACCTTATATAATATAACAATTATGACACCTTTCCTTAGATTAGTAAATAGCACATCGTTTGCATCTTTTTGATTGGCCAAGGTTAGATCCTTTCATGCTTATCTTCAAAAAGATAACTTTTTTGTTATATTAGTGAACGTACAAAATATAGTATATCCATTTGATTATTTAACCAAATTTACCTTCAAATGGGTGTTCAAAAACATTTTGGAACTACACATCACTGTAGCTATAAGTCTTTATTTTGGACTGAGTTTAAAAAAAACTTTCAAATTATTATTAGAGGCCCATTTATGTACATTTTTTAATGGAAGTATTAAAATATATTTCAAGTAGATCTATGTGTATAATCTGTTATGTAATTATATTTAAAAGTACATAAGCACACACTTCATCTTGCCCACGTATTTTCTAGATCTAGTACGGTAAAAAAACGTATGTATAACAAATATAACCAAAGAAAAATATTCTGTACGAATCTCACTGAAACTTGCGATGTATATAAGAAAACAGAAACAAAAATCAAAACACCCCAAAAAGCCGGGTAAAAAAGCTAGTTGGAATTAATAATGTATAAAAACTGGCAATCTGGGTATATTTAAAACTTAAAATTACGGCATTTTATTTGTCTGTAAACACGTTAAGGGAAATGCCTAGATCTATTTTCTAGTTTTAAATATACCCTGTAAAAGTACTTTATTAACATGGTTTATAGTAGCAACATATATTAGATCTATTCTAGGCTCATAAATATCGTCTAAAAAAAAAGCATACTAGATCTAGATATGATAGGCTATGGGTACATTAATTAGGTAGACTTACACGTTGATTTCAGTTGATTATTTTTAAATATAGTCTAGAATTAAAATGTCCGTTTCTAATATTGTAAAGATATAGATAGTTAAGCTTGACTTTTATAAAGATTGCTAAAAATATAATAGCATCTAAATATACCGTGTGAGAATAAGTCTACTTTCAATAGACCTAATAGGTTACTTTTTTTTTCATAATCTAGATTTTTAAAAATCTCTTAATACTATATGTAGATTAGAGCTCTAAAAAAATTACTGTTTAATTAAAGGGCTCCTTTTTATCGATCTCACCACGTTTATTAACTTCGTTTACAATAGGCCTATATATATTTAGGAATAGGTTTTGCATTAATTACTGTTGACTGTTCTTGTGCAAATATGAATTAAACTAATGAGACTTATGAATGCATTCTCTATGGATTTCGTTTTTTTTTGTATGTATACAAGTAGATCTACATTTATAAGTAGCGCATAAAAAATTACCCAGATCTAGTAGAAAATACCTATCATAAACTTTACTAAACGAACGGCAACTTCAAAACAGAAGCATCGACTTAGAATGAATTTGACGCCAAGGGTGATCAAAAATAAAATAATCTGTGATAAGCTCTTACTCTAATAAATTATATCTACCATAACAACTTGTGTGAAAATGGTTAAAGTTTTTATCGACCTGTTAATAAAAAGCTAAAAAACATGTTCTAATCAACACGGGTAAATCTCGCGCGTTCGAGGCGTAAAATCCTTCTTAGTCTCCATTATTTTATTTTGTAAACATTGCAGGATGCGCAATGACATGCGCAAAGAACCTGTGTTCTATACGGCTTTGTAAAAAACCTCGAAGTCAGCGTTCCTTTAGTGGCTTAACTTATAACAAGTAAATGGGAAGATCCCATGGCGCAGCATGGTGTGAATGGAAAATAATATATATATATATCCAAATCCGCACTATTTTCATTCACGAAATAGCATAGCATATTTTTTTTCAAATAATTTCCGGAGATTTCCAGGACTTTTTCGTAGGACTATAATTATTTTGCAATTTCAGGAGATATCCAGAGGCCGCGGGAAATCTGTTATATGTTATAAAATGATTTAATTTAATAATTTATACACCAAAACATTAGCACGGGTCCAAAGAAAGTGCGGAACCCACTGCGGTCGCATATGTTGCAGTGCCTAAGGCCTGTCTGCAAAATAGCGCGTATGCTATGCCGCCGGTCGACTAGTGAAGAAGTAATTTGCAGGTGAGATCTAGTTTTACATCTGTTTCAGGTTTTTCAACATTATGGAAAAGTGTATAGTAACATTTTTTTTTCTATTAGGCCTTTATGTTATTTTTAGTCTCCATGCGGCATATCAATATAAATATCAAAGAATAAAACAAACCAAAAAAAAAACAACAATGTTACAAAGATAGTTTGTGTGGAAACACAAAGTAAAATCGGTCCCCAAAGTGATCCACGAAGGCAGGTAAAAAGGCAGGTTACAATATTTTCAAAAAAAAAAAAAAAAAATCAGAATGAAATTCTATCAAAGGCAAATGACAAAGAATAATGGAGAAAGAAGGTTGACAGTTCTTGTGTGGTGCCCCAATGGTCCAGCAAACCAAGGGATAGGTGAAAGTGAAGCTGAAGTTAGATGTGAACCTGGCTAAACAGATTTCATATAATGATAATCTTATTGATCTATTTTGTTTATAGTGTAAATCTCTTATTCAAAGCCTCATTTAAAAAAACAAAACATTTCGTAAAAAAAAAAAAAAAGAAAGAAAGAAAATCCTCATGGGTTACCCCAAGGAAATATCAAAATGGCAACCTATCCATAACAACAATATTGTGGGGAGGGCAGTAGAAGCAATCGCCCCTCCACCTCACTGAATCGGCTAAAATATCAGAATCATAATATAAACATTGTATAGTAATTCAACTAATTTGTACACAAACTATGATTTCTACATATAAAAGAGACCACACACCCCACTCAAAGGGTGAAGGTGGGAAGGGCAGTAGATGTATTTATCTTAGGTATTTTAAGAAAGACTTTGTTTCTGAAATTTAAAAATTAATACGAATTTTTCATTATAAGAGTAACAATTAAGATAAGTTCTGAAACCAAATATATTTTCCTACGTACCTTTTTCCAACCTTTACTATAACTCAGTGATGTCCAAAATAAGGCCCTGTGGCCAGATAAGGCCCGCGACGTGGATTCATCCAGCCCGCCGAAATTTCGGCTTAAAGAGTAGACCTCCCCCATTAAAAAAAAAGTTTACATGTATATTAATTTATGTTAGGCCTCAATTTTTCTTTAAATAAATGGTAACATGACCTTTAGCACGAGCGTTTTTATAAAATAAGAACCTACCAGAAAAAAAAGAACTGAACTTTTGTGTGTGGAGCATGCATAAACAAAAATAAATATAGACTGGCCAATAAGAGAGTTTTATGAAACAAAAATTTGTGAATTGCAATAGGGTTTGTTGCTGAACATAAAAATTATATATGTTTCAGACGCGAATAGCCCAATTTTTCTGTAAAGGAAATTACAAAAGTCATTTCTTCTATATAAAATTCAACCACAGACCTATATATACTACAATAATTTTAGGTTTTTTATTTCTAGTTACGATTTATTTAGGTATGTGCTGTTTTACTATTTCATACCAAGTATTAGAGTTTATAAAAACCCAGTTTCGTTTCTTGTGCAATACTATTAGCTAACACCGCTTAATTATCATCTCTGTTAGTAGGTCCTCAATTGAGATCTATTTAATTCTAGTCTAGATCTATATTTATATATCGAATAGATCTAGTAATAGTATAGATTCTATCTTGAGACTAGAGTGCCGAGTCTATCCTATGCTATTCCTATAGTCATTTTTTTATTAGAATAAAGTATAGATATTAATAAAGACTAAAGTTTATTAATTATTAGATATAGACATAGGACAAAGATCTAATAATTTATGCTACCGTAATACATTTACCATAATTGGCATAATCTATACTTAATGTACTTGACTAGATCTATAGATCTATCTATAATCTAGACAATCTAGATCTATACAATATTCATCATAATACTTCTACTTATTTAATAAGTTAGTAGGCCTACTTATACTTAGATCTATTATAGTTTATTAATAGATTTACTTTTCAATGCCTAGACCTAATAATAAAATTGCTGATGATTTCTAATGACTGATTTTTTTTATAGTAATAGGCCTACTAGATCTAGGTCTAGACTTTACTTAAATCTAGTCTAAAATAATGACTGTCTAAGACTCGAGATGATTGAGACTTTCACATACAGATGTTGTTAGTAATACGGTTAATAATGTCGACTGAAAGTAAACTGTATACAAAGTATTCAATATATAAAATTCTCAAGATAGATTGCCTAACTTTCAAGTACTAATAAATTAACAATTAACGTTGAAATACTAGAAAAGTCATAATTTTTCCCGACATTGAAAAAAGGTTCCGGTACAAGTACCGGTGCGTACCATCACAAAAATATATGTATATATCAATCTTCTTTCATTTACATTTTTTTTTGCGGGGTTATTGCTACTTAATTCATTGATACCGGATCGATTTATATAGGGCCTAAGTAGACTTAGTTGTCAGCTGATAAGATGATCTAAGTATATATTAATAGATTCAATGAAGAAATATTTCCTTTTCAAAATACAGAAACTTTTAATTTAAAACTTAGAACAGCAATGTACAATAATTATAAGAATAAACTGTAATCAAATGAAGTTGTTAATATATTTCTACTGGAATACTAAATGATCTACACAATAAAATAGCAAGCTTGAGACTCTATAATTTACGTCTTGCTAGAATGAACAACTACTCAAGACTGGTTGGGATTCTAGCTTTTTCTGTCTTTGTTTACGTGACTGAGCCAAATTTGTATATTAAAATAACCTATCAAAATTTTCTCTTCAACCAATCAGAAATTCTCTATTAGACAAATGATGCAGAGTTGGAAAAGCCTGGCTAAAATACCCCAGCTAACTATGTCTGTCGATTGACCTTGACCGGAGCTAGATTAAAATAATAATTACATGAAATGAAATTTAAAAAAAATAGACAAACCAAAATGTCTGACGATTGGAACGTAACAGGGGTCGCAAGTGCACCACCATGTACTTCCTTGCGGACGCTAATGCATTATTGATTCAAGAGTTAAATAAATTAATGTTCAGAAAAACTTTGCGCATCGTATTCTAAGTCTAAATCTAAAGGCCTGTCATTGGATCATTGTTAGTTCCCGAACAAGTAATGCTTCTACCGAAGTACAGTTGTAAAGACATGCTATTATTCTAACTAAAATAGGCAAATCTGTAGTTCATGAAAACATGTATATCTATTGAATTCGGATTTCCGAATTATGAAAAATTTAAATATAAATTTAAATATATGATTTATTAAAGGCTTGCAATTCTTTGCACATTTGTTTATATTTGTACACATATTTAGTTATTATGAATGCCACAAGGTCGACTTTGACAGACATTTGTATGGTGATTTAACAAAAAGCAGGAGATCCGCTGGTCTTCCACTGCTAAGGCACACTGGTGTATGCAAACGCGACATAAAGCTCTTCAAAATCGGCACTAACAGCTGGGAAAAAGTGGCACTGGATAGATCCACAAGAAAAGTAAGCATTAAAAGAAAGTCCTGGATTGCAGATGCCATGCACAATAGTTGTAGAAATAATGGTGAAAGTACAAAGAATTGGCCTCTTTACTCACACAAGAAGTTGCAAAGGAAAAAAATCATTTAAAGTTTAAAATCACTAAAAAAATTTTTCAACAATTTCTTGTGTGTATAAAATTGTGTATCGGAAAATGACGGGTACTTGAAATAAGCTAGTCCTAAAAAAACAACACAGATCTTGGGTAAAATACTCATTAAATAAAGTACTGTAAATGTGTAGTTTCCCGCGCTAATTTCAGCTCTTTTTCTTTTTATAGCCTCTATCTGGTTTGATCCCAACCACCCGTATTTTTGTGCAGATTTTTTTCTCTATCATGCACACTTAAAATTATAGCATAATAATGTCAGTTTAATTTAAAAAGAGAACTGAAAAATGCAAAGTTATATAAGGAAAAAAGCCACGTCCGGCCCAATTGTTTTGAAAAAAAGATAGGAAACGGACTAGTGCAACAAACCCTATTGTGTGTACTTTATTTTATGTCTATAAATTTTGTTTAATCTCTAAGACTGAAGATCATGTAATTTTTAAATTTTTCATAATTCGGAAATCCGAATTCAATAGATATACATGTTTTCAAGTTACATGGAGTTACTTCCTTTTTCCAGTCTATATTTATGTATGTCTATGGGGAGCATGATAAGAAGCCAACATATTTGATTTGTAAGAAAGTTTGGCTTTTTCAAAAAAAGAAAAACATATAAACGTCATTATGGAACAAATATGACGGTATTGGTTTTTTGACCATTAAAAGATGATTAAACAACGCCCAGAGATGAGAGGAGGGAGTTTGAGTTTTGGCACATCGACACAATTTAGTCGATGTCGTGCCCGTAATCCTTTAGGGATTACTCTCCTTTGATATAACAAGAAATCGATGGAAATATTTAGTGAAAAAAAGGACAAGAAAATTAGTCGGTTCTAAAAAAAAGCTTACAACAAATGTTGCTCTTATTTTAAGTATAGAAATTAGGCCATTTTCTGACGCGTGAAAAAAATTACTTCAGATAATGTAAGTACTAGATCCACAGGTTTCTAATCAAATAAATTTCAAATTCAGCTAAATTTCATTTCGTTTTTTTTTTGTTTATGTGGCCCGCGACACGAGTGTCAGAAATTGAAATGGCCCGCAGCTCGATATAGGTTGGCATCACTGTTCTAACATATTCTAGAAAAGTCTAAGACAAAGACTAAAGGCGTAAATATTTTGACAAATGTACAAAATGTCTTATATAGGCCTAACTTTATGCTGTGTTAACTATAGGATAGCTGCCTTTCATGTATGTTATGTGCTTGAATGATTTAATTTTAAGTCTTTCCTGTGTATATTTCTTGATATTTAGGAAAATACGCATTTGCCCCTCAAAATACGCATTTCCAGGTCTGGGAATACGCATTTCCGTTTTGACATGTAGGCATCTATGATTTATGTATTTTTTTATTGTATGGCCTTCCGGTTGTGGGAGCGACATTAAACACAACTTTGATCGCCGCCATGATCTAAGAAACCTTTGTACAAAGTTTCCTAAAGATCGGTCAAACGGTTTTGATTTCTATGTGGGACGTATTTACATACTCGTTACATTCTACTTTATGTATTAGATTAGTGTTGCACAAAATACGACCCGAGGGCCAACGTGGTTCCATCCGGCCCTCCGAAACGTCGACACAAAGTGTAAAATGCCTGCGTATAAAATTAAATACAAAAATAAATAAAAGATTGGTTAAACTACGCCTACAGATCGATGGAAATATTTATAAGAAAAAAGAGACTACAAAATTAGTTGGTTGTGACGTTAGTTATGGTGTTGCTTTTAAAATAATAATCTTTAAATATGTCATTAATTAATATAAGTTCTAGATCCACGGGTTTCTAATCAAATAGTTTCAGGTCTATTTTATTCCGTTTTTTTTTTTTGTATCTTTTGTGGCCCGCCCCTCGACACGAGTGTCGGAAATAAAATGGCCCGCAGGTTGAATTAAGTTGAGCATCACTGCTATAACTGATATTTTTTCTATTGTATAAGCAATTTATATACATATATATATATAATATATATGTATAAATATATAAATGATATGCATACTTCAATCCTAAAAATGGCAACAAAAAATAAATAAATAAATCAGAGTAGAATCGAATTGGCCCACTTCATTTCTCCTCAGAACAAAGTTAAAAACATGCTATTAAACAAAATGTACATTACAAATGAGCTTCTTTTTTTATTATTATTATTGGAGGGTTTTTTTCAGCGGCGATCCTCAAAGTCTTAGTCTAAATATGTGGGGTATCTTATCTTTTCAAGGAACTAATCGGTTGTATTTGCAATGTAGTGAGGGCCTGTAAATTCATATTAGAATATATTTTAAGTTAAACATTATTCAAAAGATCTTTTTATGAATAGGATGAATAATGAGCTGTAGATGTCAGGAGAATGCGTTTCTTCTGTGAAGAATACAAGAAAACGCTTTTGGCGTCGGGGATGATAATGAGCTGTAGATGTCAGAAGAATGCAAGAAAACGCTTCTGGCATCGGGGCTTCGCCATTTAATGTCCAATTTAAAAATGTGATTGATGTGAGAAATGTCCAAAGTGGTGGCCTTTAGCATCAATACATTGTTGAGAACGAGTCAATACTGATTCCGTACATCGTACCAAAGTGTCCACTGAGATTTCTGCGCACACCGCTAGAATATCATTCCACAGTGTGTCCAGGTCACGTGGTTTACGATTGTCCACCTCATCTTTAACTGTGCGCCATAAGAAGAAACCCAGTGGCGTGAAGTCTGAAGAGCGTGCACGAAACTCGATTGGTCCCCTGCGTCCTATCCACTGGCCTGGCACATTGATATCCAAGTATGCTCATACGTCCGCTATGTTGCAGATACTTCCTTGCCACTGCTGCAACTTGTTGAAGAAACATAACATTACTTTCTCATAGAAATTTAGCATTGTAGAACGGGAAATCAATTATTCTTAATCCGCTAGTGTGTCCATTGTGTGTGCTCATAGTACTTTAACAATGTCATGTGAGAAAGTGTTTCTACTCGTGCACTCTTTACTGTAGTCTTTTTTTGTGAAATTGCTATACTAGTAAAGTTATCTCATTACACTGATATTAGAGTTTGGTATTGTTTTCAACTTATCGAGTTGCTTGCAATAGATTCGTTACTTTAAAATACAGACCGTTTATTAGAATTTATATACAAAAAAAGATGTTCCTGACAAAAAAAAACAGGCGTAGCCGTTGTGTAGTGATAATATTGTTATGACAATACATTGGCACTGTCATTTGGCGCGATATTGTGCACCATAGGACACGATGAAGAAACAGAAGAGAGATGAGAAACAAGAACGCCAGAGATGTGATTATTAGTTTGGCTCTAGATGTAGTTTCTAATTGATTATGAAACGTTCTATTTTGTAATCCTTTCGTTCCTTGGGCTCGCTGTCGAGCGAATATGTAGGCGTGTGTGTGCTTGCTGTTAGGCCAGGATAATTTGGTACTGAAATTTAAAAACAAAAGCTTACAAAGCTTACAACTATTGAGATGTTTTCTCCTTTGAATATAAAGTATTATGATTTATTGCAAAATTTGTTTAAAATAATCTGCGTTTTTCCTTGCTCTGTCTACTGTCACATATTTTCCTTCAGATTCCTTCTGTGTGTCTGGCATGTGGTACTTGTATCTTTCTGTACTGAAGAGTTTGGTCAGTAAGATGGAAAAAGCTGATTGGTCGAACCTAAAAAGTATATGTAGAAAAAGTGCATTAACGTTTAAAGAACTTTCTTTACATTATAAAGCCAATTTATTAACAAAACAAAACTAAAGAAGTCATTCCTTCTTTAAATGTTTCCATTGTCTTAACAAAAATGTAATATATCCATAGCAACAGTAAACTAAAAAAGAAAACAATTGACGCAATTTTACGGTTGAGATAAGAATCACAGTACTCAAATAGTGGGGGCTCCTCTCCCTTTACGATAAAGGAATGTGTGATGTAGGTGTGACCAATCCTAAGTCTGAACATGGTTGTGTCAAACCCTAGGATGTTGACCACCACCTGACACAATCTGTCTAAGCTTGTTGTGGGTCTCAGCCTCCCACCGATCCTGCCACACTCGATAGGTTTCAGAGGCTAGACCATAGACATAAATAAATATAGACTGGTCGTAGGATGTTATTTTCATTTGGGAAGAGTCAAATATGTTTTATGTCCACATCTTCTACGTGAGAAAAAAATGGTGGCAAATGAGCTATAAATTCTAGGACGTACATTTCAGCATATCTATAACAATGATCTTTAGTTTTGAAAAGTGGAAAACTTCATTATTCCCAATATTTTGCCTTTGTACGCATGCACCTATGCGCACCATATCAACAATGTCATAATCAAAGACATAGGAAAATATATATAGGCTTGTGATGTGGATCTATTTATTGTTGACATGGCTTCTTTATGTATGGCGGTCGTCTTATCGATTCAAATTTATAGAATTAGTTTTTATTAAAAAAAGTTAAAGAAAATGAGCAGAGCGTGCTCTAACGATCATAGAACGATAAACCGATGCGGCCAAGGGATAAATCCTAAAGTTTGAAAAATCATTTTGCATCAATAAATTGAATATTTTTACACAGTAAGTCAGTCAGTCTATCGTCTATGTCATAGACTCTATGATCTATCCTATCCGATCTCTATAAGCACTAACAAATGCAGACTTAGTTAAATTTTATATGTATCAATTATCTGTTTTAGATCTACACTAGATCTAGAATCTAGATTCTGTCTTAGATCTAAACTAGTTCTAGATCTAGATATTGTTATATAAAAATACCTGTACGCAGCTTTTGTGGACCTCACCAAGGCTTTCGACACGGTCAGTCGCGATGGTTTGTGGAGGATTTTGGCTAAGCTGGGGTGCCCACCTACGTTCCTATCCATCCTCAAGCAGTTTCACGTTGGACAGAGAGGCCAGATCAGACACAATGGTGCTCTTTCTGATCACTTACCAATAGAAAATGGCGTGAAGCAGGGCTGTGTACTTGCCCCTACTCTGTTCGCTATCTTCTTTGGCGTAATGCTGGGTCAAATGAGGCAGCGATTGCATGAAGGCATCTACATCCGGTTTCGTTGTGACGGCAGCGTGTTTAATCTCCGACGTCTACTATCCCACACAAAAACAAAGGAGATGGTCATAACGGAGCTTCTCTATGCCGATGATTGCGCCCTGCTAGCTCACAATGAAAATGACCTCCAGAACGCGGTAAACGAATTTGCCTACGCTGCCGCCTCTTTCGGTCTATCTATAAACCTCGGGAAAACAGAAGTCATGTTCCAGAAATCACCCAATGAAACATACTCAGCCCCAAGGATCACAGTAAACGGGCATCCCCTTAACGTGGTAGACCACTTCACATATCTTGGTAGCATAGTGTCAAATGACGCCTCACTTTCAAGGGAAGTTGATAACCGTCTGGCCAGGGCCAGCAGTGCTTTTGGACGCCTTCAGGCGAGAGTTTGGAAGAACAAATCGCTCCGCCTACCTACAAAAATAAATGTCTACCAGGCGGTGGTTCTCTCAACCCTTCTATATGGCTCTGAGACATGGACACTATATAAAAAACAGCTAAGACTCCTTGAGCGCTTTCACCAAAGGTGCTTGCGCTCCATCATGGACATACGATGGCAAGACCGCACCACAAACAGCGATGTCCTTGCGAACGCCGGTATAGACAGTATAGAGGGACTTCTTATGATCCGACAGCTACGCTGGGCAGGGCACGTATCCCGTATGGGAGACGAACGTATGCCAAAGGCAGTCTTTTTTGGTGAGCTAAAAGGTGGTCGACGTAACAGAAGCGCCCCACGGAAACGCTTCAAAGACCAACTTAGGCGTCAACTTTCCTTGGCTGACATAGAGGAGAGCACCTGGCTGCATGCGGCGTCGGAACGAGACAGCTGGAGGTCACTCACAAAGGCCGCGGGATACACATTTGAGACCAAAAGAAAATCTGCCGCCGAGGACAAACGCAGGCGACGAAAAGAAAATCTAAACCGACCACCTGCGGACAATGGTTTTGCTTGCCCTGGATGTAGCAAAATATGTAGGTCACAGCTGGGACTGCACAGCCACGGGAAACACTGTATTCCTAACTAATCTTCGGACTCGAAGACAAGCCTATTATTATAAAAATATATAGATTATATCTAGATCTAGTTAATAGTAGTAGTATTTTTTTTTACTAGATTCTATAGTTAAGATTAATGATCGCTTAAAAAGTTGTTGATCAAATCTTGACAAAAAAAAAAAAAGAATGTGTTCAATGTCTTCAGTCTAGATCTAGACTTAGAAACTAGTTAATAGTTTGGAAGATAATCATTATACCCGCCTGTCATAGATTTAGAAGGAAAGATTACAAATATAATAATAAAGAAAGGGTTCTATTAATTACATAGGTTATGACTAAAAAAAACAAACTATAAATACTTTTACTTTTATACTGCTAATAACTGCTGTATAACTAAATTTATGTTTGCCCAAATGTTTCCATATATATATGTCTATGGGCTAGACTCTGTCTCAGGTCCAAGCAGGGAATTTGAGTTCCTGACACTGCTTCATTTAGGGCTCTCTTTGTTTCTCTGTCTGCCCTTTTATATTTCCCTCTATACCTACATGGGAGGCCACCCAGATGAATGTGACAGCCCTATGGTCAGATGTTATTTGCTCTAAAAGCTTAAGGCTTTTATGTACCAATGGAATGTCAGTCTCCATCCGCCCCAAAGCTTGCAATGCAGAGTCGGGGCATATAAGGAATTTTCTCCTTCTCATACTTTTACAACCATAAGTGCAAGTGACATTGTGTGCCGTGAATATGGAGCATCCATCGGGGAGTCAACTTTTGTTCCTAAAAGGGCAGACACATGCAACCTTTCATCCATTTTGGTTCCGTCAGTGTAAATGATGTCACAATCTCCGTAACGCTCCTGCAGTAGTGTGTTTGGGTCTATTTTTCTTTTTAAAATAAAGAAGGGATAACTTTAATGTAGGTTTATTCATCAACCAAGGAGTGTTCTGTGGCATTTCTATTTTAGAAACTTGGTCACTGGGTGTGGTTAAATTTTGAATGAATTATCTCATTCGAAGTCTCAACGCCTGTATGATGTTAGGCCTTCGATTGTATAGTTCTACATCGGTAGGATTAAATATGGAGTCGAAAAAAGGGTGGGGTTGAATTTTAGCTTCACTATATTGCAAGCTTTTTCATGGGCGCCCGCAGGATTTTTCGTAGGGGGGTGCAAGCACAAACGGATCCAGAACTTTGGATTGGGGGAGGGAGATTTTTTTCCAAATCCGAACTCTAAAACCCTAAGCCGATGCATAAACCTGCATATATATATATGATAATAAAAATCAGTGTTTCTCAAACCTCGTCGAAAAAAAAACAAAACAAACCCACTCATGTTGAGGCCTTTCTCATGATAGCTTAGAGGTCTGGGGAAGCGCTGGAAGCCTCCTTATTAGTGGGGTTTGAGGAGAAGCCCCGACGCCAAAAGCGTTTTCTTGCATTTTTCACTGCAGAAACGCTTTCTCTTGACATCTATACCTCATTATTCATAACTGGGGTTCGGGGCGAAGCCCCTACGCCAAAAGCGTTTTCTTGCATTCTTCACTGCAGAAACGCATTCACCTGACATCTACCGCTCAATATTGATCGGTGGAGCCCGACGCCATAAGCGTTTTCTTGCATTTTTCACAGCAGTAACGCATTCTCCTGACATCTGCAGCTCATTATTCATCGTATGTTTGTCACTTTGTTTCGTAACAGAACTATTATTCAAAGTTGTAAACAAAAAATTTCGGAAGTGGTAGGGAAAATTCAGTGTAACAATTAGATTCCACTTTAATTTTTTTTGTATTGAATTTTTAGGATTCAAACATAAATTGTGAGCTATTTATTTTATTTATTACTGTAACGATGTGATTGATGATGGATGATGTGACATGCTGGGGAATCTTCTATCTTGAACACGTGGTTGATAAAATCTTGAATTGAAGTAACTTAATAAATGTAGATCTAGGATTCACAATAAAAGAATATCTCTTGTAGAATAAACTCAAGAAACTTTAATCATACGGAACGTAAGTACAAATATGTACAATGATAGATCAATGAAGTGAAATCATATTACAAATGCATTTAAACAGAGCTCCTAATAACACGTCTTTTTCTACAAAGTTATTTCATCGACTGGCGTTCTTTCTCGCCCCGCCAAATATCCTGGCGCTAGTTTTTAAGAAAAATGTCTAATTATTTTCAAATAAACCAATAGAATTCAAAGTTCAAAGTTCAAACATCACTGGGAAAACCTGGAGTCACAACACGTATCTAGTCATGTTAATTAATTCCCGAGACCTATGTCGAGGGTTTATATTTCCATTTACAAATACTCTTTTACATGTGAAATATATACATAAATCTATAATGGCATATGTGACAATTACATATAATTAACAAGAAAAATATCAGATTGAGTAAAGGTTGGAAAAATCACTAGTAAAAGAATATTTGAGTTCAGAGCACCAACGCTATCGCTAGGAACAGTTACTGAAAAAGAATGCGGCCATGACAGTACAGCTTTGGCCAAGTAGTTTGTTCTTGTCTAGACTGAACAATGACGCTAGACACATGCAGAGCGTCTCTCTGAACAACAGGTAATAAACCAATGAAGTCAAATACAATCTGAATCAACAAACCGAACAGTCATAGACATCTGCAGTTTCATCTCTAAATACCCAAAAAATGCAAACAATTCATGATGCTATAGCTCGTATTTTTTTGGTCTATTCCAGCTGCCAGTGCTCCGTTGAACCAAATCAACGTTTTGACTTCGACGATTGCATGTGAACTTTCTTGTATCTCTTCTATTGTAAACTAGTGGACATGTTTAACCTGCTATTTTATCGGGCGCTGACACCGACCGGAACTCCGCAAGACTCTTTTGTTCAAAGAAAATAAAACATTTATTACATAGAAAGATGATTGGCAAATTAATTAATTAGACATGAACTAAATATTTTTCCCTTTGCAACTTCTTGTGTGACTAAAGAGGGTAATCCTTTGTACTTTCACACTTCTTTCTACTACTATTATGAATGACATCTGCAATCCAGGACCTTCCTTTAATCCCCGCTCTTCATGTGGATCTATCCAGCACCACTTTTTTCACAGCTGTTAGTGCCGATTTTGAAAAGCTTTGTGTCGCGATTGCATACATCAGTATAGTTTAGCAGTGGACGACCAGCGTATACTTGCCTTCTGTTAAATCAACATTCAGAATGTCTTGTGAAAGTCGATCTTGTGGCATTCATAATAACTATATGTGCAAATGAAAAAAAAAATCGTAGCGACTAACATGCTTTAGACACCCTTTATAATGCAAAGAATTCCAAGCCTTTAGTACATGGTCGGACATGAACTACAGATTGGCCAATTCTAGTAACAATAATAGCGTATCTTTACAACTATACTTCAATGGAAGCACTACTTGTTAAGTTACAATAGTCTAATGATAGGCCTTTAGATTTACACTAAGAAGATGATGCGCAAAATAAATTTTCCTGAACATTAATTTATTTAACTCTTGAATCAATAAAACATGGGGGTAGGGGGATACACGGAGGTGCACTTGCACCCCCATGGATTCTGACTAAATCTACATCTACGTAATAAAAAAACACATCTGGATGATGTATTTCATTATAAAATAATTTTAAAAAATTGATTACAATGTGGATACTCATAATTTAGAGGCACGCAGGTTCATGGTTAGACATCCATTCCATACGCATGGGCTAATCTACTACTACATTAACCAGTGGAAGCACTACATCTTAAGCTGCTATTTACAAATTAATTGATTTGGTGGTGCGAAGAAATTACTAAAATTTTGCTACTCAGAATCCAGGGGGTGCAAGTGCACCCCTTTGCCCCCCTCCCTACGGGCGCCCATGAGCTTTTTCATTGTGATGTTCTTGGGGAGTTCACAAACCTTCACGTGGTGACTTGGGATCGGGGATGTACGAAATGCGATGAGACAGAGCAAGCAGTGCAGCATTTTGTATGGGCTCCAATATTTTTAGGTACCATTTTCTATCTGCTCCGTATATTATGAATCCATAGTCTAATTTGGATCAGATCAGACTCCGATATAGCAGCAGCAAGGCATCTCTGTTAGCTCCCCAGTCCATATTGCTGATTACTCTGAGTATGTTGTTGACTTGTGGCATTTGATTTTTAGTTCTTTAATATGGGGGAAACAGTTTAAAAATTTAAGCCATTATCAGTTGCCCCATTTTGAATTTTAATCATATGTACTGTTATAGCCCTATTTGCGAGGCAATAGGGTTAACTAAGTTTGATCAGCTAACATTTGTGACACAGGCCAGAAATACAGTTTAGCGTGCTATATCGAAGGGCAAGGGACAGTATTGGCAAGAACTTTGCACGTGAATATGACCCGTGTTAAGGTCGGTGTGTCTGGATATTTAGGCCCCGGATATTTAGTCACCGGATATTTAGGCATCCGGAAATTTAGGCACCCGGAAATTTAGGCACCCGGATATTTAGTCACCCGGATAATTAGGCACCCGGAAATTTAGGCACCGGATAATTAGGCACTTTTTGACAAGCCGGATAATTAGGCACCGGATAATTAGGCACACTTTAATTAGCGACCTTAATTTTGAAAAAATTTTAAAATGTTAACGTACATTTTAAATTTTTATCCTTAGGCTATGGGCTATCGGTTACGTTATAAAAAAAATAGCAACTATAACGATTCTAACTAAGGAAAAGCTGACGAAATGGGAAAAAAATGACAGTCATGAGAATGTGTGGAAAAATAATGACTCCTGATTAAGAGTCATTATATAATATAGCCCTCACATGATTCAGGGGCGGGAGGTAGAGATGATTCTCCGCTCATGGCTTCCCTCCATCACCAACCCCTAAGGTTGACTGGTGAGTTTTTTAAATTGATGATTATGAAATTTCTGTAAATATATAGTTAATAATGTAAATACTTCAGATTAAAAGTATGAAATATTTTTATTGTGTCGGGTTTTGTTGGCGATAAATATAATCGCAATCGACCCCTGGGAAAGGGAGTCGTGGTCGTACTTTTCAAATGGGATGGGCAGGGTGGGAGCACACACTCCCACTTGAAGGATTTCTCGCAGGTAGGTGTCAAGTTGGTCGTAAAAGTTACGTAGTGAATCTTAAGGCTACAGACTGGGGTCAAGGGTTTGAACAACGTAGACGCTAAATTGGAAATCTCCTTATAGCGGGTATGGGAATGAGGAGGAGGGCTCGCGTTACTTATAGGAATTAAATGTTTTTATAAACTATTATAAAGTAGCATTCATTTTTTTAGCGGGCCCCGAAAGGGGAAAAGACGTTATTAGTTTTGTGTGGCCTGTCTGTTCGTCTGTCTGTCTGTCCGTCTGTCTGTCTGTCCGTCCGTCCCGTTTAGTGCTCAGAAAGTAGAAGAGAAAATGAAAATCTGACATCACGATAATATAGATCATTCAAAGTTCTGATGCAACGGCTACTTTTTTTTTTCTAAAAGCTCAAAATCTAATTTTTTAAAATATTTTATGCAAGCAGTATTTAAAGAGAAAAAACCTAATTAGTATGCAATATAAATGAAACCTAATTTAAGACAATTAATAATCTAATACATTGCACTAATTTCACCTTTTTGTTTTGTTCCAGCACTAGAGTATTTACTTTCTAAGTAATTAACTCATAAAAGAGGTGTGGCAATTGCCTAGAACATCGGCTTTACAAGGCTAACGTTGAGAGATCAAAGCACGGAGGAAGTATATTTTGACCGCTGGGGCACTAAATTAGATCTGTCGTTTATCTTTGATATAATTTTTTTGAAATGAACTTTTAGCAGCGACTTCCGTGTACTAGCGTAAAGCCCGGCCATGACATGATTCTAAACTAATTTCTTAATCTTTTTTAAAAATCACATTTAAAAAAAATAATTTTTAAGGTCAACATTAGAATGAAAGAAGCATATTTTTGTGCGTTTTAACTGTTTGTTGGTCTGTCCGTCACGGTTAGATAAAAAAAACCTAAAGGCTTTTGAAAATAATATTTAACCTTTACTGTTCATTCAGAAATATTGCGATAGTTTAAAATATCTATAATAGATTGTTCCGGATGTTTATGTCTAGATCTACATTGAAATGTTATAATAAACTAAAACAAATCTTCTATTTTTAAATTTCATATTGCATTCATTCTAATGATTATCTGGGCTTTTTATTTTAATTTTACCTAAATTTTATCTAAATTACATCCAAATTATTAATAATTATAATTAATAAGATATATATTAAGAGTGCTAAATCAGAAGTTTAGTTTGTGTACATCTACATTTTAAAGATCAATGCTGAAAGATTATTTAAAATCGCTCGTGTGACATATTGTATATATCAGGCTATTAGTTTGTAACCAGTTAGCATGCTGAACTTATTATCTCGACGCTCCCGGGTTATGTGTCTGTTTGTTTCGATTGTTTCTTCAGAGTTAAAGATAGTTTACTTCCTATTTCAAACCTTCCACAGGAGGGGATGGGAGGATGCAGTAATTGAGCCAGGGACCAACGATAAATCCGAACTACAGTCTAGTGGGGAAACATCAAGATAAGGCAGGTTTATACCCTGCTCGCCATCCTCCGTCGTCCAGCGAGAAGTTAATTATTTTCAACTTTGAAGGAACATCCGAAACATCTTGCGAATAGGCGGATCTGACAGGGATCCGACTCCGACGGGGGCCGCCTCTGAGTTTGTGTATCACACAAACTCTCGTTGTAATCTTGTTATAACTGCATTAATCTCTAGTATCAACACCCCCTTACTATATTATTAATGGGTAGCTTCTTCATAAGATCCATTTTTGGAGTGTATAAGTGCATTAATTGCAAAGGACGCTATTGGCAATCTGCCAATAAATAAATACATAAAGATTTTTATTGACCAACAAAAAAGACTACAAAATATGTGTATTCAATATACAAAAAAAAAACAAAACAACAACAACATTGGAATGATTCTTAAAAGGAATATGCCACAACATAAGATTTCCCTAGACTATATATGACTTAAATCAACTTTGGTTTCAAAATAACTATGTTTTGTAAATATCTCACCTTAACTAAAACATGTTCTTTGGTTTTATATTTATAATATATAATGTCTTCATTACACGAAAGAGAGAGAGAGAGAGAGAGAGAGAGAGAGAGAGAGAGAGAGAGAGCTAACGAGGGTACATACATGTGGAGGAAACTGAGTATTATATTTCATTTAAAGATGTGTGACCCCCCCTCTCTCTCCCTCTCTCTGTATATATATATATATATATATATATATATATATATATATATATATCAGGATAATATCAGCATTTTTTTTTTCGTTTTGTCTGTCAGTTTGTCTGTCCGTCATGTTTATATCGAAAAAAAAAAGACTAAAAGCTATTGAAATTGAGAGAGAAACAGAGAGAGAATATCAGATAAATCAAATACCGCTAATTAAATTTTCGGGTTTTATCAAGTATAAAAATTATATGTACCATAGCCTTGTCGAAAGATTTTGATACCATACTTTGTTGTTAGGAAGTTGTTTTCCTCAAATATCCTGAACATATTATTGAGACAAAATTAGATTTTGTTACGTTTAAGCAATTCTTAACATTCTTAACTGATTTAAAAACTTTTGCTATATTTCAGCAAGAAAATTTCATGTAAAATAGGTCTAACAAACCCAGTAGCAGCTTTTCCCCATACAGGAGCCAAAAAAATTATTTTCGATGATCGTATTTCGACAAATATACATCCTAGAAAAAAACAAGGTGAACCGTATGATTAGAGATGCAAAAGCTAGTCATATTCGACAGAAAATCGAAACTTCTGATTCTTCAAAAGAGCTATTTAGAATCACCGCTGAAATGTTAGGGGGAGCAAATAACGAACGTTTGCCGTCATCTATCCCAGTATCTGAACTCCCTGATTCCTTCAATAGATTCTTCATTGGCAAGATTGAGCAGATCAGAAATGACATGCCCTCTCACTCAACACAGCTTGACCACTCTCCAATCTTTCAAAATTCTCCTTTTTGCGAGTTTCAGCGTGTATCTGAAGATTATGTCAAAAGTACTATTTTAAAGATGCCAAATAAGTCATGTGACCTTGATCCCATTCCTACTTCATTGCTCCTTGAATGTTTAGATGAGCTTGTACCCACAATTACTAACATTGTGAACTCTTCACTGACTTCAGGCATTGTATCACAGCAATTTAAGCATGCACTTGTCAGGCCCTTATTGAAGAAATCCAGTCTTGACCCGGAATGTCTAAAAAACTATCGCCCGGTATCAAATCTCCCCTTCCTGTCAAAGCTTTTGGAGCGCATCGTGTTAGCGCAAATTCTTTCTCATCTTGAACAGTACTGTCTCTTGGAAGAATTTCAATCTGCATATAGGAAGTGCCGAAGCTCAGAGACAGCAGTGGTCAGGGTACTAAACGACTTACTTCACAATTCCGATATAGGCCACATATCAATTCTTTCCATGCTGGACTTGTCCGCAGCTTTTGATACGCTTGACCATGAAATTATGATGGCCAGATTCTCTGCCACTTTTGGTTTAGCAGGAATCGTCCTAAAGTGGCTTGGATCCTACCTGACTGAACGCACCCAGAGTGTCGTTGTAAATGGGACAGAATCAACAAGCTTACTCTTGAAGTACGGGGTACCCCAAGGATCAGTTCTAGGCCCAATACTGTTCACTATGTATACATATCCACTCAGCGGTGTCATACGGCCAACAGGCATCTTTTACCACTTTTTTGCCGATGACTCACAGTTATACGATTCCTCAGTACCTCAGAGGTGTCGCATCTGGCAGAAAAAATCAGTGCCACCGTTGCAAGGGTGAGCGATTGGATGGTTGAGAATAAGCTGAAGATGAATGAAGACAAGACAGAAATAATTAAGATTGGCACTCGGAACAACGTCTCTAAAGTCGAGAGCACAGATTCTCTTTTTATCACGAACTGTCAGGTTTCTTATGTCCATGTAGTGCGGAATCTTGGAGTTTTCTGTGACTCAACACTATCTTTCGACCCACACATAAGACAGCTCTTCAAGGGTCTTTATTTGCAGCTGCGCAGATTAGGCCAGATCCGACCATATCTAACAACAGAGTCTACAAAAACGCTAGCTGTGGCATTCATACTCTCCCGCCTTGACTATTGCAACGCCGTACTAGCAGGTATACCCGATGACAAAATAGCCAAGCTGCAACGTATTCAGAACAACGCCGCACGAATAGTTCTTAAAAAAAAACAAGACGAGATTCTGCTACTACGCTCTTGCGCGCGCTCCATTGGCTTCCCGTGAAAGCAAGAATCGAGTACAAGGTCGCCACACTTTGTCATCAGTATATATACAACAATGAGATGCCCTTGTACCTTAGCGAACTGATTACTCCATATGTTCCACAGAGAGCCCTACGCTCAATGGACTCAACGCTTTTAGTGGTGCCACGTTTCTCCCTAAAAAGCTACGGTCTGCGGGCTTTTTCAGTTCACGGACCAAAGGTTTGGAACTCACTCCCAATCGATCTGAGACAGACAACATGCTTCACCACTTTTAAGAAGAACATTAAGACCTATTTGTTTAGAACTTATTTAGATTAGTTTGTGTCATATGTTTGTGTTTGTAATGTTTTTACAGCGCCTTGAGCCTACATTTTTGTTTATTAACAGCGCTTTATAAATAAAATTATTATCATTATTATTATTATAACTCCGCCTGGGTACACCTTATAGGGGTATCTTGCCGGTCCCAAGCCCGGGTAAAGGAGGAGGGGTGATCGTAAGGCTAGCAACCTCACATCACTAAACTATTGCTACAGAAACCGTAAACGCACCAAACCAACTAGAACTTGGCCAGGAAGGTTCCTCTATGGAAGACTTTATGACGTGTACTAGTGAAAGCCGTCTGGAAGCTAGCACACCGACAAACCTTCTGACGACCAAGACCTCAACCAGGATAGGGACCTGAAACATCAGAACCCTATACGATAGTGGCAGAATAAACGAAGTGGCAAATGAAATGAGAAAGTACAAAATCAAGGTTCTAGGCCTCAGTGAAACACGATGGAATGGAAGCGGTCTAAACAATCTGACAACTGGAGAAAGCATTATATATTCTGGACATGAAGATCTAGATCACGATCACACACAGGGAGTAGCACTTCTACTATCAAGAGAGGCATCAAAGGCTTTGTTGGGATGGGAGCCAGTTTCCTCAAGACTAATGTCAGCCAGGTTTAATGCAAAGGGAAGGAAAATAACCATTATCCAGTGCTATGCACCCACAAATGCAGCACCAGAAGAAGAGAAAGAAGAATTTTATAACGTTCTTCAATCTATACTAGAAAAAGCACCTAAAAATGATATCAAGCTTATTATGGGTGACCTGAATGCAAAAGTAGGTACAAACAATGCTGGAAAGGAGCTCTACATGGGTAAACATGGTACAGGCACATGCAATGAAAATGGGGATTTATTTGCTGATTTCTGCGCATTCAATGATCTCATCATAGGAGGAACCATCTTTCCACATAAAAATATACACAAGACAACATGGATTTCCCCAGATGGTAAAACGGAAAACCAAATTGACCATTTTGCAATCTCCCGAAAATGGAGGAGAAGTCTACTCGATGTTAGGGTGAGACGAGGAGCAGATGTAGCTTCTGACCATCATCTACTAATAGCGACAGCAAGGATCAAACTTAAATCCTTTAAGGATTTTTCAGACAGACCACACTACAAATTCAACACCCAGTACTTGAAGAGCGAGGAAAACAAGGTACTCTTTAACTGTGAGGTTAAAAACAAATTTGAAGTACTTGCTGGACTAGTGTCAGATGAAACCCTTGAGCAGCACTGCCTCACTCTCCAAGAGATATGGAAAAGCACATGTACAGATGTCCTAGGCAGGAAAACGAAACAACACAAGGAATGGTTGTCTGCAGAGACATGGGGCAAAATCCAGGAACGGAAAGAGCTAAAAGAAAAGATAAACCAATGCCAGAATGAAGAGCAAAAAGCTAACCTTAGAGCCCAGTATTTTGCTGTAAACAAGTCTGTAAGAAAGAGTGCAAGAGAGGACAAAAAACGCTTCCTTCATGAAATTACAGTCGATGCAGAGAAGGCAGCAGAGCAAAGAGACATGAAAAGGTTGTATGACATAACAAGAACCTTAGCAGGAAGAAATACCAACACCAACAAGCCAGTGAAAGACAAACAAGGAAAGATCATCACCAGTGATGTTGGACAGAAGGAAAGATGGGCAGAACACTTTCAAGAAATTTTGAACCGACATCCTCCTGAATCGATTCCAGACATACCCCCAGCAACAGAAGAAATGGATGTTAACACAGGTCCTCCTACTAAAGGGGAAATCATCAAGGCCATCAAGAATGCAAAAAGTGGAAAGGCGCCAGGCCCAGATGGTATACCATTAGAGGCACTAAAAGCAGACCCCAAAATATCAGCTGAAATGCTGCACCCATTGCTATGCAAGATTTGGGAACAAGAACAGGTCCCAAAAATCTGGAAACTGGGTTATCTAGTTAAACTACCCAAAAAAGGTGACCTTACCCAATGCAACAACTGGCGAGGAATCATGTTACTGTCAACCCTTAGCAAGGTCTTAACTAGGATAATATTAGAACGCCTGAAAGATGCTCTAGATAAAAGACTAAGACCAGAACAGGCTGGATTCCGTAAGGAGAAATCATGCACTGACCACATTGCTACACTACGTATTATCATAGAACAATCTATCGAGTGGCAATCTCCTCTGTACATGACCTTTGTTGACTTCGAGAAAGCCTTTGACAGTATTGACAGAGACATAATCTGGAGACTGATGAATCACTATGGAATCCGAACAAAATTCACCAATATCATTAAACAGTTATACGATGACTCATCTTGTCAAGTAATACACAATGGTAAGCTGACCAACCCTTTTCAGGTAAAAACAGGAGTAAGACAGGGATGTATGCTTTCACCCTTGATATTCTTACTGGTGATTGATTGGGTCATGAGGCAGACAGTCTTAAATAATAAAAGCGGCATACAGTGGACACTAACACACCAATTAGAAGACCTGGATTTCGCCGATGACATCTGCCTTCTCTCCCATACACAACAAAATGCTCAGACCAAACTCACCAGACTCTCAGAAATAGCAAAAAGGACTGGACTTCTAATCAATAAAAAGAAAACAGAAGTTATGAGGATCAACAATAGACAAGAGAACCCAATCATGCTACAGGGAGAAAACATCCTTGATACAGACCACTTCACCTATCTCGGAAGCAGAGTTAGCAAAGACGGTGGAGCTGATGATGATGTACTAATTCGAATAAATAAAGCTAGGTTTGCCTTCTCAACTCTTCAAACAATCTGGCGCTCCAAGGCAATATCTCTACATAACAAAATAAGAATCTACAATACTAACGTTAAGTCTGTTCTCCTTTACGGTTCAGAAACTTGGAGAGTCACTAAAAGAAATACGGAAAAGCTCCAAACTTTTGTTAACAGATGCCTACGCCGGATATTAGGAATTAGGTGGCCAGAAAAGATTACCACTACCGATTTGTGGAACAAAACTAGACAAAAGCCCATAGCACAAGACATTACCAAACGAAAATGGAGCTGGATAGGACACACCCTGCGGAAACCAGCTACCAATGTTGCAAAGCAGGCTCTTGACTGGAATCCACAAGGAAAGAGGAAAGTAGGCAGACCCAAGCAAACCTGGAAAGGGTCAGTCATCAGTGAAGCTGAGGGTACTGGAATGACATGGGAGCAGATGAAGAAAGCTGCTCAGAACCGAGTTCGGTGGAGAGGTGTGGTTGCGGCCCTATGCTCCCCTGGGAGTACACAGGATTAAGTAAGTAAGTAAGTATTATTATTATTTTTATTATCGTTTCTATTAAATCACTTTCTTATTTTAAAAATCCTGAACAACCTATTGTCGATACTTTTGAAAAAAGTCATAGGACATACATTTTTTAAAGTTGAAAATACGAAGCAGTTGATACCGATAAATAAACTATAGTGACGTATTGTCAAAGAATAAAATTGTAATATTATTAAATTATCCGGAACAACTTTGTAGTTAATGAAATATAAGTCAGTATAGAGATTCTAATTTAGTATTTATATGTTATTTACATAAAACAAACCCGGAACAACATATTAAAGATCATTTGTATTTTGTAACGTTTAAGCATGGTAATAAAATTTAATATGATTTAGAAGATCAAACAAACATTCTTTGATATGGATTTTTTTTTTCACAAAACATCCGGAACAGTCTATAATACATACTTAAACTAACGCAATATTTCTGAAGGAACGTTAAAGGTAAAATGAGATTTTCAGTAGCCTGTAGTGTTTTTTTTTATCTAACTGACAGACCAACAAACAGACAAAAGGCACAATAACAAGATTCTTTCATTCTAATGGGGGCACTAATAAAAAATATAAAAAAATCTGATTAAAAAAAAAGTTGAAGAAATTAGTTTAGATTTAAGTCATGGCCGGGCTTTTCGCTAGTACACGAAAGAAAACGTGTTCTTCTTTGTTAGCATATTGTAACATTGGCTCCCTTGCATTTACGTAATTGTTTTAGAATTGGTGTATTGTTATTAAAAATCGCTTGCATAATTAATTTTATCAATTAAACGGTTTGCTCTGAGAAAACTAAAAGTAGCCGTTGCACCTAAACTTTTCAAGCCGCATTTAATGGTGAAATAATATTTTTCGTATCTCTTCTAGTTTTGGCGCCCTGGGTGTGACAGACGGACAGACGGACATTTCGCACAAACCTAATAGCGGCTTTTTTCATTTACGGGGGCCGCTAAAAAGAGAGTTTTTGTGATACACAAACTCAGAGGCGGCCCCCGTCGGAGTCGGATCCCTGTCAGATCCGCCTATTCGCAAGATGTTTCGGATGTTCCTTCTAAGTTGAAAATAATTAACTTCTCGCTAGACGACGGAGGATGGCGAACAGGGTATAAATCTGCCTTATCTTGATGTTTGCGCACTAGACTTTAGTTCGGATTTATCGTTGGTCCCTGGCTCAATTCCTGTATGCTCCCATCCTTAAACTATCGCAATACTTCTGAAAGAACAGTAAAGGTTAAATCATATTTTCAAAAGCCTTTAGTGTTGTTTTTTTTTTATCTAACCGTGACGGACAGACCAACCAACAGACAAAACGCACAAAAATATGCTTCTTTCATTCTAATGGGGGCACTAAACACATTTTTTTTTAAATCTGATTTTTTTTTTAAATTTAAGAAATTAGTTTAGAATCATGTCATTGCCGGGCTTTACGCTAGTACACGAAAGTCGCTGCTAAAAGTTCATTTTAAAAAATGTGCATGATATCTACATGCCAAGAGCATTTATTATAGTAACATTTCCTCCCTTACATTTACGTAATTGTTATAGAATTGGTGTTTTGTTATTAAAAAATCGCTGGCATAATTAATTTTATAAATTAAACAGTTTGCTTTTCGAAAACTAAAAGTAGCCGTTGCACCTAAACTTTTCAAGCCGCATTTAATGGTGAAAAAATATTTTTCGTATCTCTTCTAGTTTTGGCGCTCTGAGTGTGACAGGCGGACAGACGGACAGACAGACAGAAATTCATTTTAAAAAATGTGAATGATATCTATATGTCCATAGCATTTCTTATAGTAACATTTCCTTCCTTACATTTACGTAATTGT
>JADKLZ010000728.1:12741991-12752495 GCA_021533235.1 Biomphalaria straminea | reverse complement strand
GATCATCTTTGACTTCCACATCGTCGACTTTAAATGTGACCGATGCAACTCCCTTCAGTCCTAGTGCTTCATCCCCTAATGCTCGTAAGGTAATATTTGACTGTTTTAACTGACTTTCAGTTTCTAAAGTGTTCCACGTTGACTCTGATATCACATTGGCTTGTGCTCCTGTGTCAATCTTCATTTTGACTATCTTTCCCATAATATTGACATCAACCATCCAAACTCTGACATTGTTGTCAATACCAATTGCCTCAAACCATAACTCATTTGCTTGGCTTGCTTGACTTTCATCTTCCAGTAAATCAACAGCCTTGAAATATTTCGAACGACATTTTGCAGCAAAATGATTTCTCTTTTTACATTTTCGGCATGTCTGTCCGAATGCTGGGCAATTGTGTTTTCCATGCGATCTACCACAAGATCTGCAATCTTTAATGGTACTTGTTCCATGGTTCCTTGCCATACTCTCCTGTGAGTTTTTAACTGGCATTCTATCTTCTGTTCTCTTTACTTTACTAGCAGCATCTATTTGTAGTCCTTTCATATCCACTTTCATATCCATCATTTGGTTCTGTGTATGCTCGTCAGCACGAATGATGCTTGCTGCTTTTTCTAAAGTTAAGTCTACGTCTCTCAGAAGTCTCTCTCTCACTCGATCCGACTGTATGCCACATACTAATCGATCTCTTATGAGTTCCTCACGAAGGTTGTCAAACTTACATTCTTTGGACAAATTCTTTAAATCTGTATAGTACTGTTCAAATGTTTCACCGTCCTTCTGACTTCTTGTGAAGAATTTAAATCTGTCATAAACAGTGTTAGACTTAGGCATAAAATGATTCTGAAACCTTTCAATGAGTTTGTCTACAGTCTCATCTTCAATTACTTCAAAAGTATTGTAGATGTCTCGAGCGGGTTCACCGATCAGGTGTAGCAGTAAAGCTTTCTTCACTGGTTCGGGCTTCGTGTTCTTTTCAGTGGCGACCATAAACAGTTCAAAACTTTGTCTCCATTTTTTCCATCTTTCAGATAGATTGCCGTCTAGTGACAACGGTTTAGGAGGATCGAATAATTCCATTATTCGTAGAGCGTATAGATTCTAGATTCTATGTCTAGATGTCTAGATCTAAAACAATTCAATAACGTTGAATATGAACTAGTCTAGTGATATGATACCACGGCCACTTGGTACAAATACAGTGTACTTAAAAGCAATTTAGAAACGACTACCTTCCAGATCTGTCACAAGACCTGACACAAGATCACAAGATCCCACTTCTGAAACCATGTTCTGTTGTCACAGATTAATAAACTACTGTAGACTTTACAATTTAACAATAAATAATATAACGAGACTTGTCTTCATTAAGGTAGACATGGAGAACTCTTTTATTTCCCTCTTGATCACATACAGATCATCTTTGACTTCCACATCGTCGACTTTAAATGTGACCGATGCAGATATCACGCACATTTTTTAAAATGAACTTTTAGCATCGACTTTCGTGTACTAGCGAAAAGCTCGGCATGATTCTAAACCAATGTCTTAATTAAACTTTTTTAAAAATCAGATTTAAAAAAAAATTGTTTAGTGCCCCCATTAAAATGAAAGAAGCATATTTTTGTGCGTTTTGTCTGTTGGTTAGTCTGTCCGTCACGGTTAGATAAAAAAAAAACACTTAAGGCGTTTGAAAATATGATTTAACCTTTACTGATCTTTCAGAAATATTGCGATAGTTTAAGGAAGGGAGCATGCAGGAATTGAACCAGGGACCAACAATAAATCCGAACTACAGTCTTTTGCACAAACATCAAGATAAGGCAGGTTTATACCCTGCTCGCCATCCTCCGTTGTCCAGCGAGAAGTTAATTATTTTCAACTTAGAAGGAACATCCGAAACATCTTGCGAATAGGCGGATCTGACAGGGATTCGACTCCAACGGGGGCCGCCTCTGAGTTTGCTTATTACACAAACTCTTTTTGTAATCTTGTTTTTTTTTTAATTTCGCAGAGGACTATTCACTGCACTTTATTAATGGAGACCAGCCACTGGTAGAAATGTGTAACCTCTCTTGACTAGGCTCGTGTAATTGGGTGTCTGTAGTTTGCTAAAGATTATATCCTAAAGGAAATTTTTATCGTCAAAATCATTTTTTATACAAATTTTAAACCCCATAGCTACGCTCATAGATTTTGGTGAATTTAATTTGCTTTAGAATAATGTACTTTCAACCTCAAAGCTCTCGGTAGGTGAATTTTAAACTCAAAACCATCCGTAGGCGGTTTAAACTTAAAAAAAAACTCTCTGGAGAAGGGGGTTTAAACTCTAAACCCCATTGGGTTGGCTACTCTCATAGAATTTTGTGTGTGTAATTTGCTTTTTTTTTTATTGAAAAGTTTTTTTAGCATTAAATCCCGCGGAAAGGGGGTTAAAACTCAAAAACTCCTTTGGCAACACTCATAGCATTTAATTTGCTTTTTGTTATATTGAAGAGGTATTTTTTAGCTTCAAATACCGCTGGAGGGGAGTTTAAAGTCAAAACCCCTTTTGGCATCGCTCTTATAATTTTGAGTGTGTAATTTGCTTTTTTTTTTCAAATTGAAAAGATATTTTTTAGCTTCAAACCCCCCTGAAGGAGTGTTTAAACTCAAAACCCCCTAGCATTTTTAGTGTGTAATTTCCTTTCCTCATATTGAAGAAGTATTTTTTTTTTGCGTTAAACCCCGCTGAAGAGGGGTTTAAACTCAACTCCCCCCACTTTGGCTACGCTCATAGCATTTTGAGTGCGTAATTATTTTTGTTATAAGAGGTTTAAAGTTTAAACCCCTTTGGCTGCACTCATAGAATTTTGAGTGTGTAATTTGCTTTTAATATATTGACGAGGGGGTTTTTAACGGGCAGACCCGCTGGGGGGGGGGTAAACACTAAACTCCTCTTGGCTACGCTCATAGAAGCCGGTGACTGATGTATGGATAGTCTTACATTGAAGAAGGGGTTTTATCGAAAATTTTGGAGGGGGTTTTAAAATCACCCCCCCCCAACCCTTAGCTATGTTCTTGGAATTTCGAAATTGTCGTTTACATTGTTTTTTTGTTTGTTTTGTTCTATAGAAGAGGGGGTTTAACTGCAAAACTGTTAGGGGGTTTTAAACTCAAACCCCTTGGCTGCGCTGGGACAAATGATGGTTTAGTATTGAAATCTCGCCTAAGTTAACAAAAAATCAGTAAGTTAATTCGGGGGGGGGGATTTCATTTCGGAACCTCACCCCCCTGGCTACGCCCATTGTTTGAAGTCTTCGTCGGAGAAATTGCGATACGCAGGTAAAAAAAATGGCGGTTCCAAAGAGCGAAACAGAGAGAGAGATCGGGCCGTACTATTTCATTGTAAGAGATGCACTATTTCACAAGCTTTAAAAGTAGGTTAGGTTGATCGTTCAAATGTGGCATGTTTATTACAATTAAAACAAAAGAAGGGGGTGTTCCGTGTTTCATATAAAGCCAGGAAACAAATCAACGGGCGTGGCCAGTGTTTACTGCTGGTTCTCCTGCAAATCGAAATCTAGATTATATTGAGAGTTGCAAATCCACAGAATTGTCTGTGACTGCAAGAGATTCTCCTTAGATGAGTCTGATTAGCAAATGTGTTTTTCACAAAAACATGAAAGCGAGCACGCTCGTGTGTGTGTGTGAGAGAGAGAGAGAGAGAGAGAAGAAAATGACTATATATTGAAATGTAAAGACCGCTGTTAATAATAATGTCAATACTAAGATCTAATGTTGATTATTTGCATTTGTTAATTTCTATTCATTTGCCTTTTCTCATAATATTCATTAACCTTCCTCATATCATCTCATATATTTGTTAAGTAACGCCTGATGTACATGTACAGTTCTATAAATTATTACATTTGGACCTAATTAATAGACCATCATGGACTGGTGTCAAGACTTTAAAAAATAAAACCTTGACATCTACGTCATATAAAAATAAAAATCAAACTTACGGAACCAAATGTTAATGCACTTTCTGTTATGGACTTGTCTTGTGTTGTTTGTTGTTAGATTTAACATGCGCTCCAATGTTTGAGTCAACTCTTCCACGTCTCCTGCTGTGACTATGGAGGTCTGAATTTGATCAAGTGTAGCAGTCATAGCTGGTGAAATGAAGTCAAATAGAATACTCAAATGTAAAACAATATTAAACAGAACGTCTAAAATTGAAATATTAAAAAAAAACTTCTGAAAACAATCAAGATTTTATTGAAACAGGAGCATTGAAACAGGAGCTGTATCGTTTTTCACTATCTCATCATATTCGACATCGACCGGATATAATTGCAGGATAGTTGGTCAGAAGTCGGCCACCTTTTAGCTCACCAAAAAAGACTGCCTTTGGCATACGTTCGTCTCCCATACGGGATACGTGCCCTGCCCAGCGTAGCTGTCGGATCATAAGAAGTCCCTCTATACTGTCTATACCGGCGTTCGCAAGGACATCGCTGTTTGTAGTGCGGTCTTGCCATCGTATGTCCATTATGGAGCGCAAGCACCTTTGGTGAAAGCGCTCAAGGAGTCTTAGCTGTTTTCTATATAGTGTCCATGTCTCAGAGCCATATAGAAGGGTGGAGAGAACCACCGCCTGGTAGACATTTATTTTTGTAGGTAGGCGGAGCGATTTGTTCTTCCAAACTCTCGCCTGAAGGCGTCCAAAAGCGCTATTGGCCCTGGCCAGACGGTTATCAACTTCCCTTGAAAGTGAGGCTTCATTTGACACTATGCTACCAAGATATGTGAAGTGGTCTACCACGTTAAGGGGATGCCCGTTTACTGTGATCCTTGGGGCTGAGTATGTTTCATTGGGTGACTTCTGGAACATGACTTCTGTTTTCCCGAGGTTTATAGATAGACCGAAAGAGGCGGCAGCGTAGGCAAATTCGTTTACCGCGTTCTGGAGGTCATTTTCATTGTGAGCTAGCAGGGCGCAATCATCGGCATAGAGAAGCTCCGTTATGACCATCTCCTTTGTTTTTGTGTTGGATAGTAGACGTCGGAGATTAAATACGCTGCCGTCACAACGAAACCGGATGTAGATGCCTTCATGCAATCGCTGCCTCATTTGACCCAGCATTACGCCAAAGAAGATAGCGAACAGAGTAGGGGCAAGTACACAGCCCTGCTTCACGCCATTTTCTATTGGGAAGTGATCAGAAAGAGCACCATTGTGTCTGATCTGGCCTCTCTGTCCAACGTGAAACTGCTTGAGGATGGATAGGAACGTAGGTGGGCACCCCAGCTTAGCCAAAATCCTCCACAAACCATCGCGACTGACCGTGTCGAAAGCCTTGGTGAGGTCCACAAAAGCTGCGTACAGGTTTAGGTTCTGCTCTTTGCATTTTTCCTGTAACTGTCGCAGAACAAATATCATGTCAGTTGCGCCCCACGGAAACGCTTCAAAGACCAGCTTAGGCGTCAACTTTCCTTGGCTGACATAGAGGAGAGCACCTGGCTGCATGCGGCGTCGGAACGAGACAGCTGGAGGTCACTCACAAAGGCCGCGGGATACACATTTGAGACCAAAAGAAAATCTGCCGCCGAGGACAAACGCAGACGACGAAAAGAAAATCTAAACCGACCACCTGCGGACAATGGTTTTGCTTGCCCTGGATGTGGCAAAATATGTAGGTCACAGCTGGGACTGCACAGCCACGGGAAACACTGTATTCCTCACTAATCTTCGGACTCGAAGACAAGCCTATTATTATTATGGTCAGAAGTATTTTACATTTACAACCTTGTGAGGAAGTCACTCTTGAAGTAATTGCCACTGCAGTTTCCATTTCCATGGTGATTCCGTTGTTCCATATTCTGAAGGAAGTTTTTTAGTGTGAGGGAAAGGACATAGGAATAAAAACAGTGTACAGAAGGGTCTTCTTTTCCTTTTTCGATGGATTCGGTGATCAGTTTCGTCCGTTTCTCATCATTTTGCAGAAAGCATGAAAGGGTTTTATTTTCTTTGGCAGCTTTCCGCATGTTCAGTCTAGTTTCTCCCAGTTAAGTAAAAAATGCATAATTTTCCACTGCATGGAGAAGATTCTGTGCATTGCTTCTAGTGCCCATTGTTTTAGTTGTTGATTCAGTAAGTGTCTCCAAGAGCTTGACGATTTTGTCGAGATGCAAGGAGAAGGCCGACGTAGCTTCTTCTCTTGCAAACCATCTTGTATTACTCTCCTTTTTTAACTCCAGGCTCCAGCTTCTTTCAGTTTGGCCCATTTCAGGGGTGAATTGGAAAACAAGTTGAACAATTCATGTACAGTTTAATCGCTCATGAGAATGAAGAGCTGAAGGTTCAGAGAGTGATTATCACAGTTCAGAAATTTTGCCTTTGGATTTATGTCTAAGAGACAGACGGCCACTCATTGTCGTTGTCTGATCGTAGGTTTGACCTGAATACCATTCAACTATGTTTTGGAAAATAAGATACCCTTTTAAAGTTCCTCAGATAAAATTCGCACTCTCCCCTTTCCAGACGAAAACATGACGTTTTAAAACATATACATTTACTGCCTTTCCCAGCTGAACCCTTTGATTGGTGGAAGGGGGGCGGTCCCTTCTTTTATTTAGAAATCATAGTTTGTGAACAAAATTAGTTGAATTACTAGATCATTTTTATATTATATCGCTACACTTTTGGAATCTTTGCCAATATGGTAAGGTCGGGGGGGGATTGCTTCTACTGCCCTCTTCACTTTAGCCCACTGAACTGGAGGCGGTCCTATATTTATGGAGAAATCATAGTTTGTGAACAAAATTAGTTGAATATCTTTATAATATAAGGTACATACTGCTGTTTTAATCCATTGCTATATTATGTTGCGGACAGACTGTAACACATCTATTTGAGACTCCCTGTGACATATGGTGACTTGAAGTCACTTGATACAATCCCGTGTTTTTGCACGAAGTAATTTATGAGTTAAGTAACTGACCACGGGGCAGAAGTCAGTTAATTCCTAGACTCCTGTGGATAATGAGTTTGTTTTTCCTGTCTCTTGTAGAGAATGTAACTTATGAGACTTAGAATTGTGATTCCAGTGATTTATATTTATTACTTCGTATCATGTTTGGATTAATAAGTGATGTGTATCTTGATGACTGGAAATGCCTTATTATTAGTGTATATTTCATTGTGTAATAAACTATTGTCTGCTACTTTGGAGTCCATTAGTAATTTCATTTGTGTAATGTGTAAATATAGACATGCGCACCAGCAAATCTAGTGCGTGTTTTAAGTACATCATAGCAAGGCCAGAAGAGGCTCCTTCAGAACAAACAACATTCATACAACATACGACATTCGCGTTGTAACGTCACAGACGAGGCTTTACACAAACTCTGATCTCAAATTTGATCAATAGTAAATATAAAATAAAAAAACGGGTTGTACCAGTTGGAAGGGGCGATACATACCATCGCCTTCCGACCATCGGACAAACCAATACTTTTTTCTTTGTGTATTTTAGTTAAGAAAATTCAAAATTAAAAACAAAAGTCACTAATACAATCTATAATTATATAAGCTATAAAATTAAACTCTTATATCAAGTCGCCTCACCCACTATTCTTTAATGCCAAAGGCAATCATTAGAAGAACTTACAAGACGAAAACATGACGTTTTAAAACAGAACTAGTCGACCGGCGGCATACCATACGCCGCTACTTTGCAGGGCAGGCCTTAGGCACGGCAACATATGCGACCGCAGTGGGTCCCGCACTTTCTTTGGACCCGTGCTAATTTTTAGGTGTATAAATTATTAAATTGAACCATTTTATAGCATGATATAACAGATTTCCCACGCTAAAGTCAAACCTGAGAGTAGTATCTATCTGTGTATTGTCGTTCTAGTTTCAAGAGTCTTACGACACAATATAATCGCTTCCCGCTTCCACTTTTTTAACCTCCCTTCCATTCGCTACACAAATTCATAAGAGAGTTTTATGAATAAAAAATTTGTGCATTGCAATTGTGTGTACTTTATTTGATGTCTATAAATTGTGTTTAATCTCTAAGACTGAAGATCATGCAATTTTTGAATTTTTCATAATTTGGAAATCCAAATTCAGTAGTAGATATATATACATGTTTTCAAGTTACATGAAGTTACTTCCTTTTTCCAGTCGATATTTATTTATGTCTATGCTATTTTGTGAATGAAAATAGTGCGGATTGGGATGCACCAGTTTCCATTCACACCGTGCTGCGCCATGGGATCTTCCCATTTACTGGTTGTTTGAACTTTCCTTGTTGTTTGACTTATTACTTTGAGGATTATATATATAGAAGAAGATAGTCAAATATGTCAACAGAACTGGTGTAATTGCACACGAATTTATCTTAGTTATGTTAAGAAAGACCTTGTTTTGGAAAATAAGTCAGGTTATTCGAAGACGATTGCATAATATATAGAACAATAAAAATAAGACAAGATACAGAAATTTTACAAAGAGAATTAGATGAATTACCTAATGGGAATCAAATTGGAGCATGTCTTTCCACCAAGGAAAATGGGCGCGGTCCGCAACGGTTGACACCCGATAGGGGGTGACACCCAAGTTTAAAAAGGCACTTTTAAAAATATATTAAAAAATACCAACTTTAAAATATGACAGAAGCAAAATCATAAAGCTTAGAAATTGTTGAATAAAATTATTCTAAATGGGAAAACTTCAATAGCAAGATTTCTTACTGTGATAAATAGTGGACATGTCCACAACGAGAAACTCGAGAGAAGACTGTAGAACATTTTTCAGGCTTTCAACATTTTGGGAGCAGGACTTTAGCTTAAAAAAATTGACAAGGACGTCATTGCTATGATTAACGAAAACAGAGGAACATCTTGTATTATAGATAGCTTACTATCGCATTGTTTCTAGCAAAGAAAAAGTTGGTATATGGTGGCGAACTGAAGAAGACTTTTCATTGAATAATGAAATTTTTTTCTTGGGATTGTGGAAATGTTATCCAAATATGAGCCAGTGCTGAAATAATAACTTATACGATCTCAAGTCAGCTTTGAAAAAAAGTTACTTTCCAAGCTTGTACCAAAAATATATATAAATGTTTTAGCAAACCACTTTAGGGATATACTTATCAGAGATGAGAGACATAAAAGCTGCAAGGTACTCTGGTATCTTGTATTACAGCACACCTAACATAGATCTCTGAAGTTGTAAGATATATTAACAGTAGCAATGGTAATGTTGAAATGACAGAAATATAGGATATTCCTCTTAATGTGGGCCAAATCTGGTGTATCAGTTCTGATAATTTAAAACGACTGAAAAGAGATGTTTGTAAAATGTTTTACATGTTTCGGATGTTCCTTCAGAGTTGAAGATAGTTACTTCCTAGTCCAAACCTCCCGCAGGACGACGGGGGATCTGAGCGGGCAGGGTTTGAACCCGGGACCATCGGTAAATCCAAACGACAGTCAAGCGTGCAAACCGCTCGACCAGGCAGCCATCCTGGGTGGGCTTAACGTATCGATATGATGAGCTCAGGGACATGGTAATGCAGCTACAGTGTCAAGGATTCATGAAGAAGTGCAGGCAGTAATAAATGAAGAACAGAAAAGAAACTTGAATGGATGTTTACACCGTTTACTTAAGCTATGTGGTCCAAATTCTTAATCGGAAAATATTTTCTAATTATACTTTCTTGGTTCTCTAGAAAAAGGGTTTTCTTTCTTTGCCACTAATACTAATAGATAGGATAATATAATTAATGATAGCGTGTCATATGAACAGCTCGCTGGTGTGCTCATGGTATTGCTGTTAGACCCATGAAAGAACGATTTTTTGAAAGTGTGACGGCAAAAATCTTTGCCGTCTCTCTCAAAATACAAACACTAGAGGCGCAGCACAACTATGATTGCCAGCTGTCTGTGAATACATGCATAACTTTCATTGCTTGACTTTCTTATTGGCAGATGTACTCAAAAAAAAAAAACTAAACACAAAAGTACCTTCAAATTAAAGTGTTAATTATTTTCAAAGTGGTGGCTAAGCTCGAGCCCTTAAACATTTACTCTACGAAACTTGACAAGTTAGCTCAAAATGTTATTAAGATTACTTTTCTCAAATCAAACTAGCATGTTAATGTAAAAGAAAAATACGTTTTAACAATATGAAAATATCAGGAAAGTATTCTTAAGATTTACTATTCAAATATAGAGCAAGATGTTAATACTGAGTACATCAATCTCTTTTATATTGGGCCTGACGGCAAGATATGTGAACAGAAATACTAAAACTAGAATACTAGAATGCAGCAAAGTTTTGAAAGACGGCAACGAATCTCTACCAGCCTTTGAATTAAATGCATGTTTACAAGGCGTCATGTGAAAAGAAGCTTTGCAAAACTAAATTTAACTAATAACGTTCTCTGATTTAAATATTAACTAACAACTTTCTGTCGTTAAAACATCCAATAACAACGTTCT
>JADKLZ010000728.1:12726163-12736932 GCA_021533235.1 Biomphalaria straminea | reverse complement strand
TCTGATATATCAATAATGGTTAGTAAAAGTAGATACATATTACTTAATTTAAACAAATGAATGTATGTTTTTATATGGACAGTATAGAGGGACTTCTTATGGTCCGACAGCTACTCTGGACAGGGCACGTATCCCGTATGGGAGACGAACGTATGCCAAAGGAGTCTTTTTTTGGTGAGCTAAAAGGTGGTCGACGTAATAGAGGCGCCCCACGGAAACGCTTCAAAGACCAGCTTAGGCGTCAACGTTCCTTGGCGGACATAGAACAGAGCACCTGGCTGCATGCGGCGTCGGAACGAGACAGCTGGAGGTCACTCACGAATGCCGAGGAAAACACATTTGAGACCAAAAGACAATCTGCTGCCGAGGACAAACACAGACGACGAAAAGAAAATCTAAATCGACCACCTGCGGACAATGGTTTTGCTGCCCTGGATGTGGCAAAATATGTAGGTCACGGTGGGACTGCACAGCCACGGGAGATACTGTATTCCTCACTAATCTTCGGACTCTAAGATAAGCCTTATTATTAGTTGTAAAATGGTGTATTTTTATGGAAAAAAAACTGCCTGCATAATTGATTTTAAGAATTAGATTTTTCGCTTTCAGAAAATAAAAAAGTAGTCTTGTCATCAGAACTTTGAATGGTCTAAAATAGCATGATGTCGGATTTTCACTATGTTTTCTAGTTTACGAGATCCAAACCGGACGGACGGATGGACGAACGGACAGACCATACAAATCTAATAGCGTCTTTTCCCCTTTCGGGAACGCTAAAATTGGTAAATGAAATATAGCGAGATAAGGGACAGCATTGACAAGGGCACGAACCAAATCCGCCTAAGGATTGTGGTGATTCACAAGTATGAGCATTTTAAATAGACCTCTGGGTGGCAAGTGCATGCTTGCGATCTTTTTTTTTTGAGATCTTGTTGGTCTAATAATAATATCAAAAGTCATTCTTCAAAATAAAGTGAAGGGATATCGAAGAAAGGGCCTTTCAAAGATAAGCTGCGTTGCCACGACAGATTATTCAGAACATGTTTGAGTTTCTTGTACGGGCATATTAGATTGGATTAAGAACTACTAAGAAAACCTATCACAATAACAAGACCAAGAACTAAGTCCATACCTTTAAATACTAGAATGAAGTTTAATACATAAAGGCCACAGTCGAGTCTTTGTCCAAAATAAGATATCTCCTTAAATTTCTAACACCAACTGAAGAACATTAACATCATCAAGCTAAACCCCACTATTCGTGAAGTCACTAAATGTCGAGTTCAAAGTCCGTCAGCAATGGTGCGTCCCTATGGTAACGAAGTGCCTAACAATACGCATTGGAACATTTAGTAAAGTAATTGAACACTACCAAGATGTATTTATATCCTTTTTCGGAAAGAACGATAGCGATTGAAGGGATTTCCGACGTCGTATTGCTGCATATGTGTCGCATGGTGGCTGAGAGGCAAAGCATCTGGCTTCCGAACCGACAGCTACCTGGTTCGAATACTTGATTTTACATTTCTGGATTTTTATGACGCCCCTGATTCCGCCCTGTTCTAATGGGTACCTGACTATGTAAGTGATCTCCAACTGTCTTGTACCAGTGCTTGTCGTGCGTACGAGCGCTGAACGAGAACAGGAAGACGCTAGGTTAGAGAAAGAGCAAGTGTATCAAGTGATTCTGGAGAGTCTGAATTGTTGGAAACTTAAGGACCTGTCTTTTGTGCTTCCTGAAGACTGTAGTGGGGACCTGGAGAGGGAAAGGCTGTCGTTGGTCCTTATTCAGGTCTGCTGGTGAAAAGACTGATATAATTAATAAAAAGACTATTGGAATACAGAAGGTTGTTATGTGTTTTTGCTGGTAAATAAACACATTTATTTATTGTAGAACTTCGGTGAGTTGCCTGCCTTAGATTTACAACAATACGTTAAATCTTCCACATATACTGTCGCCATACCAAGACAAAGGACATTGTCGTAGTAGACCTTTTCTATGACTTACTTGCTCACACTGAATATGATTAACAAATTTGCATACCCTGACGCCTCTTTTTTCTTCAACTATAAACCTCGGAAAAACAGAAGTCCTATTCCAGAGTCACCAATAAAATCTACTCAGCCCCAAAGAACGAACACCTCCTTAACATGGTAGACCATTTCACATATATGGGAAGCACATTATCAAATGACGCATTAGTTTAAAGAGAAGCTGATAACCGTCTCTCCGGGGCAAATAGTGCTCTTGGACGCCACCAAGCGAGAGTGTGGTGGAATAAATCACTCCGCCTGCCTACAAAAATCAGTGTCTACCAAGCAGTGGCTCTCTCAGCCCTTCTATATGGATCTGAGACATGGGTACAATACAGAAAGCAAACTAATACTTCTTGAACGCTTTCAGTAAAGATCTATCAACCGTCTTTCTCCATTCCTTTCTGTCCTTTGCCTTGGTTAGATTTTCATTCAATGGCAGGCCTGTCCATTCTTCGATGTTGTTTTCCCATCGACTTCCTCTACTTCCTGGTTCAGTCCCCTTGTGATGGGGCCAGAAAGTTTGGGTTAACGATTTTGACAATGGTTAGCAGGTCAGGTATTAATCCTGTTTGTAATCTCTTCATTCGTGAGGTCCTTGTAAGTGACAGCTAGGATCTTTCTGTAGCATCTTAATTCCATTGCTATGATCCTCTTCACGAGATCTGTAGGATTCGCATGCATATAGGAATGTGGCCGTGACCAGGGAGCGCAACAGTCTGATTATAGTGTAGAGGGATATGCCTTTGTCTGTCCAGATTGTTTTGAGTTATGCAAGTGCTGCTGTAGACTGTGCAATTCTCGACAGTAGTTCGGGTTTGGTTCCTAAATCTGAGACAATAGCTCCAAGGTATTTAAAACTACTAAAACTTGTCAGCTTTTCACCACCAATGCTAATGTCTCTTTTAAAGCCATTTTGGCAATTGGTCAAAATATGTGAACCTTCGTCATTGATTTACATACCATATGCTGCAGAAGTCTTGTCTATGCGCATCACAAAGTCAGCTAATACTTCTTCTATCCTTGACAGACCACCTATGTCGTACGAAAAGCGCAAAGTGGTAAGTTTTGGGTTATTCCCTTCAATTGGGTCCGTGTCCATCCTGCTGTCTAGCGATCTCCTCCATGTTTTTTTTGGTCTCATTCTTTCTCTTTCCTTGTGCCTAGAGCCTGTTTTGTTTTTCTGCCTTTCTTCACATAGTATGCCCAATCCAGCAATTGCGTCGTTTAATTTCTTGTGGTATTGGTGTTGAATTATTTCCCACAGGCTGTAACCTGAAATTTTGTTTGGCCATTTAACACCAATTATTTGACACAAGAATTGTTGGTGAATGCATGGAGCTTGTCTGTACTGTTGATTGTTACTTCTCAATTCTCCGCGCCATAGAAAAAAAAAACTATTTTCACTTTTGTTTTGAAGATGCGGACTCCATTGTGTAGACTGCCCGATCGTTATTGTGTAGACTACCATATCTTGAGTTTGTATACTACCAGATTGTGATTGTTAAGACCACCATATCGTTATCGTAAACCGCTAGATCGTGATTGTGTATGCTACCAGATATTGATTGTGTAGACCACCAGATCGGTCTAGATTCTAGAATATTAAAAGAATACATATTGTTTACGTTTGCGTCTGCTCTTCCTTCTTTCTTTTGATTCCAAAGTAAAGTTGTCGATTTCTACTTGGTTTTCTCCAGTGAGCTGGGCTGGGTGCTTCTTGGGGTGTATTTCTTCTCATCACCTATATCTAATGATTGATTTTTAAACCATTCTCTTCTACTTCTATTTATAGTTAGTTTTGTATATGAAAGAAGTCAGATATTTGTCAAATACAGATCTTTCAACTGTTTTGTAAGACTCCATTGACTTCCTGTTTTGCCAGCTGTTGACTTTCTCTTTATCCAGTCTATTCCTAATAGGAAGATTGCTGGGGAAAGCATGCAGCCTTGTCTTTATTTACAAGGAGTTCTTCAGTTTTCCATTGTGACTTCTTTGACAATTTAAATCTTCATACGTTTCATAATACTGATGTATGTATCTGTATGTATCTTGAATAGACTACCATATCTTGATTGTATAGACTACCAGATCGTGAATGTTTTGTTTTTATCACCGCAAAGGTTAAACAGAGGGAGCACTTCTATTGAAACGTGGATTGGAACTATGTGACCTTTACATGAACTATCCTGTCTAAATTCGGGCTGGTTGTTTGTGTTACGTTCTACTAATTTAGTGCTTCTTTTGGCCTATGCGAGTCAGGACTTTGTTGCGAAGTGAGACAAGTGGGATTGTTTTCCAGTTGCTGCATTGGGATTGCTCAATTCTTAGTTTCCTTAGACAGCACACTTTCAGATTTTTTTTTGAAGAAGAGGATACAAAATGTCTATTTTCTGTTTCGGGGTCATCTGGTCCGGCAGCTTTACCATTAATTTTGAAGATCTTTATTATTTCCCATTTCGATGGAGGGTCAATATTGACAATGAGTAATTGAACAGCTGGAGAACAATCTGGAATGTACTGCAGGTCTTCATCAAGTGTCCCTTCCTTCTCTGTGTTCATTTCATTTCTCACGGTTGTGAGAAATGTTGCTTTTTACAGGTATGTTACTTGTTGGTCATACTTTTTTCAGCGGACAGAACTTTAGTCAGGCGACATCTTTTCCTATTACCTTGTCCTCTTCCTCTCTATGTCAGTGACATCGTTGCTAATCTCCTCTGTTCTGGGAGATTCTTCTTCATATTAGTTTTGACATTTTTCATCTTAAAATTAAATGTAACATGCCTTTTATTTTTAACACAATGACGTCATTGAGTAATCCTACATGTATTCGTCACATTCGACAAAAAATCGAAACATCCGATTCTTCCAAGGAGTTATTTAGGATTACCGCTAAAATGTTAGGCGGAAAAAAAAAAACGTTTGCCGTCATCTACTCCAGCCTCTGAACTTCCTGATTCTTTCAATAGATTCTTCATTGGCAAGATTGAGCAGATCATAAATGACATGTCATCCCTTTAATTCATAGCTTGGCCACTTTCCAATCTTTCAAAATTCTCCTTTTTGTGAGTTTCAGTGTCTCTCTGAAGATTAGATCAAGAGTCTTATTTTAAAGATGCCAAATACGTGACCATGATCCCACTCCAACGTCCTTGCTCCTTGAATGTTTAGACGAACTTATACCAACAATTACTAAAATAATGAATTCTTCGCTGACTTCGGACATTGTATCATAGCAATTTAAGCATGCACTTGTCAGGCCCTTATTAAAGAAATCCAGTCTTGACCCGGAATGTCTAAAAAAAAAACTATCGCCCGGTTCTTCCCTTTCTGTCAAAGCTCCTGGAGCGTGCCGTTTCACAAAGACAGCAGTGGTCATGGTACTAAATGACTTACTTCACAATTCCGAAATAGGCTACGTTTCAATATTTTTTACGCTGTCCGCAGCCTTTAATACATTAGACTATGTGATTTTGAAGGCCAGATTCTCTGCCACGTTTGGTTTAGCAGGAATCGTCACAAAGTAGCTTGGATCCTACCTGACTGAATGCACAAAAAGCGTCGTTGTTAACGGGACAGTGTCAACAAGCTTACTCTTGAAGTACGGAGTACCCCAAGGATTGCTATAGGCCCAGTACTGTTTACTATCTATACATATCCACTCAGCGGTGTCATACTGCCAGCGGGCATCTTATACCATTTCTTTTCCTCACAATTGTACAATTCCTCAGTACCCTCAGAGGTGTCGCACCTGGCAGAGAAAATCAGAGATACCTTTGCAAGGGTGAGCAACTGGAAGGTTGAGATGAACGAAGACAAAACAGAAATAATTAAGATAGAAACTTGGAACGACATCACAAAAGTCGAAAGCAAAGATTCCCTTTTTATCACGAACTGCCAGATTCTTTTTGTCCATGTAGTTCACAGTCTTGGAGTTTTCTTTGTCTCAACTCTATCTTTCGACCTACACATACGTCAGGTCTGCAGAGCTCTTTATTTGCAGCTGCGCAAATTGGGCCAGATGCGACCACATTTGAAGAAGGAATCAACAAAAAAAAAAGCTAGCTGTAGCATCCATACTCTCTCGTCTTGGCTACTGCAACACCGTGCTAGCAGGTATACTTTATGACAAAATCGCCAAGCTGCAGCGAATTCAGAACAACGCTGCACGAATTGTCCTACAAAAACAAGCCGAGATTCTGCTACTACTCTCTTGCGTACACTCCATTGGCTTCCTGTGAATGCAAGAATTGACTACAAGGTGGCCAATTGTCATCAGTGCATCTACAATACAACGCGTTTCACTAAATTCAAGAAGAAAGATTATGATTTATCTTTTCAAAATTATTTAGATTAGTTTGTCATTTTAGCTATCGTGATTATGTAATATTATCACAGTGCCTTGAACCCACATCATGTTTGTTAACAGCGCTCTATAAGTTAAATTATTATAATTATTCATTACATTACTTCAATAGACGTTCAAGAACATTTTAAGCCCCGTCTTACTTAGTATTCATTAGCTCAAACCGATGGAATTCCTTTGTGACAATATACATGTGTTTATAATTTTTATACACATTATCACTAATATATTTCTAACTAAATCCAGTACTGTAGATCTAGTACAGGTAATATTTTTTACGTGTTCGGAATTCTTGATCTCTATTAACAAACCATAAGTTTGGAGTAGATTTATACATGAGCGTAACCAAGATTTTTTTTTGAAAGAGGAGGGTTGCGCGGGAAGGGTAGACAATTTTCATCTTATCTTTAAAATACAGACGTTACTTTAAAAAAAAAAGATGATTACGTCCTACGCATCACGACGCATCTAGTCATGCATGATAACCATGACTTAAATTCTGCCAAGTCACTGGTTTTCTTGGCTGGCTCAGTCAACCTATTCCATGCTCTATCAGCACTATGGAAGAAAAAGGAATTGGCACAAATTAGCCCTAGTACATGCAATATGGCATGATCTTTGTGTCTTCTGAATATATGTTTGTTTTTAAATTTGAATATTATGGTTCAGTGTTTTATGAATAATTGCTACTTTACGTTTAAGTCTTCTATCCTGAAGGCCTTCTAGATTTACCGATTGTACTAGACGTGTTCATCTAGTCTAGTCATAGGATGCATTTTTTATTATTGGCCTAACCAAGGTTGAATAACATTTTAGTTTAATGTTCTCCTTTGATTTGTAGAAAACCCTAATGCTTTGTTTGATTTTTTAATACATTCATCAATACATTCTATGACAGTTTTTCATTTATTATAACACTTTTACTTTTTTTTTATTTGCATTTTTAGTCTGTGTTACCGTTGAATTTATTTGTTGGTTTTTTTTTGTTGTTGCTCTTAATAACTGACATTTTTATGTTTGGAAAGTCATGCTCCAATTTGATTCCCATTTCTGTAATTCATCTAATTCTCTTTTTAAAATGTCTGTTCCATATATTATGCAATCGTTTTTCCTGAACTAAGGCAATGTGGCAAATCATTTATGTAATTTAAATATAGTAGTGGACCTAAGATTGTTCCTTGAGGTACATCAGTATTTACTGTTATTGGTGTTGATTTAAAGCTATCTATTATTACAGTTTGTTCTCTCCCTACCAGGAAATCCTGAATCCATTGATGCAATGGACCATCAACGCCAAAATCTAGTAAGATAGCATCTATTTTCTCACTATTATCACAAGACAGTTTCCTACTTTACGTTAGTTAATGTTATTAATACCATCGGTAGAAGGTTTCTTACTTTACCTAAACAAGACTTCTGTAGAATATCCATGTGAACTAGGAAATAAAAAAGTTATTTACACACGCACACACGGTGTTTGTATGTTTATAAATTATAAATAAAAAGTTGACACTAAAATCTATGAGTTTGTAAGATCTATAAATTACCTCGACAGAAAAACATTTTAGCCTTGCATGGAAGTACAGTTTGTTTCACTTCTGTTCCGCACCTAGAACAAACGCTTACTGTAAACACGCTACAAAGAAGTAATGTAGAATAACGACGTAGCGAGCCTAATGTTAAATTAAAAAAAAAAAAAGCCTTCTAGTTTGCAAAACCATAGAATGAACTTTCAGTCCTATATTGTATCAATAATTATATGTAACATTTATCAACTCTAGTCAAGTATATTATATTTGAAGTGAACACCGAAAACATGTGTCAAATAAAACTGAAATGAATTGAACAAACTTGATTTCAAGAATTATGCGTAAAATGAATTGTTTCAATGCAACCACCACTAATCTAACTTGGACCTAGTGATAGCTAACAGTTGACAGAATTGTTGACATATGACAACTGAAAGGAGAGAGGGCAATTACATTTATCGCCACCCACTTCCAGATCCGACTATGTACTATCATTATAGTCTTTTGGTTTATGGTTAGATGGAAGCAGTCCATTGGTAATAAATATTTACCCACCACCACTGTGCGTGAAACGTACTTTGGACTTCAGTACCAGGTACATACATTAAGACGTTGTGCGGTAGAACTTACTATGTTTGTACAACAATTACCAAAATATTTCCCTACATTATACCTATTTCGATATAAAAAAAAAAATTAGCGGCCCCCGAAAGGGGAAAAGACGCTACTAGTTTTATGTAGCCTGTCTGTCCGTCCTGCTTAGATCTCAGAAAGTAGAAGAGAAAAGGAAAATCGGACATCACAATAATTTAGATCTTTCAAAGTTCTGATGAAACGGCTACTTTTTTCTTTTCTAAAAGCTCAAAATCTAATTTTTAAAATCATTAATGCAAGCAGTTTTTTAAAGAGAAAAATCTAATTAGTATGCTTTATAAATCAGACATAATTTAAGACAATTGATAATGTTATAAATTTCATTATGTTTCACGTTTATTTTTGTTCAAACTTGAGAGTATTTACTATCTAAGTAACCTACTTACTTAATGTGTTGGACAGCGCCTTCAGAAGTCTTCGACAACTTGTTTTGTAGCCCCTTGATCCATGTGTAAGATTATGATGCGTATGTATCTAGGATGATTGTTTAGATATATCTAGTTTTGATATGTGGGTATGCATGTATTAGGGTGTAATTATTGGTGTGTATTTGCCTTTTTTCTTGGTTAGTTATCCTTTATCGGATGATATGCTAAATCCTTGTAACATTTTTGTCTCTGATGGTATTAATAGTGATGTAGTATATCTTCGGTATTAAATTATAATTTTATTGTTATTAATTTTGTAACTTTGTAAAGTAGTAGTCTGACCCATTGGAGGGGTTGCATAGAAGGTTGGAGAGGCTCGTGGAGTTTTATTTGTACTGAGGACTATGCTTTATACAAATAACTCACAGATATTATTTTTTATCTTTTCAGTCTGTGGTGATTCTAACAGAACTCCAGGACCTCTCGGTGTCAACTGGTGAAGATTAGTTGTCCCGGGACTTCATTGGGGAAAAAATTATCGCCAGACCAGACAAATTGTAAAGAATAACCAATCATAGATTATATGTAGTACTCTAAACTCCTCATGAGCTCACTGTATTGCTGCTGGGCCTCAGCCTTGGGTTGACAAGTTACCATCAAGAAATCTTACCGGTTTGTCCACTGTTAGAGTACTGCAACGTCCAGGAGCATTGTTGATCAGCCCAACTTTTCATTGTGAAGTGTGGGATACTGGTCTAGTGCAAGAAGTTGGTTAAGTCAACTTTGTTACATATCAAGAAAAAGACAGTGTTCACCCTGATTGTCAAGTTTGCACTTTTTCTTCCGATGTTAACCTTAATTGTGAAAAAATGAGTTTAAAAAACAAACTATGAATTTATAATTGATGAACTCCAGCGGATATACTACAATAAACAATGTATGTGAATATGAACTGTTCACAACTTCTCATTAACCTTCACTACTCAACAGTATTGTAGGGTTGGGATGGGAATGCCTGATCTGTCAACTGGTACACACATCAACACAATCAGTGAAAGCTATAAACAATTTTGGTTCTTCGCTCTTGGTAAAGAACATGAAAAACTGTTCTTGTTTCGCTAATGCTCCTATATCTGCAAATCTATAATTTATGAACTCTAGCAGGTATATTACAATGAACAGTGTATTTAATCTTGAACTTTATACAACACCTCAATAACCTTCACCGCCCAACAGTATTATATGGTCTGGACGTGGATACGCTAACCTGTTTGTCTTGTGTGTTACTGTAAACGAATATATAAAAAAAAAAAACCTACTCATGAAGATGAGTTTGGACCCATCTTCCATTCCATAAACAATAAATCACAATATTAATATTACTATTATAGTATTATATTAAGTTAATGTATAGACAATCTTCCTAGCATTATGCCAACATTTCATTGATTCTGTAACCATGTTTGTAAAAAATGCTCTTGCACTTTATTCCTAACCTAATAATGTTACATATTTCTTATATTTATATCTAATGCAACTAGAATACATCAATTCCACAAATAGAGCATAAAATGTTATAATTTTTTAAAAAAAGAAGATGAAACACTTACACTACACTTTTATATCATGGAACTAAGATATTACCACCTCGCAACACTTATGTCAGATTGAGGAATTTTCTTTCGAAAAAATTATTTAAAAAAATAAAAAATTGTGAGTACGACTCTAACAGACCCCTGTGACTTAAAGTCAATCAAGAGAAATTGTCGGAAGCAGAACTCCCCAAATTCTGACTCTAACAGACAGGATTGTCACCTT
>JADKLZ010000728.1:12711174-12721594 GCA_021533235.1 Biomphalaria straminea | reverse complement strand
AATCATCAATAATTCTAGTCCAGATAAAGTGGATGACTTTGACTATTTAGTCGTACAAGTCATGATAATAAAATATAATACATAAAGTGACTACTTACATAATCCAAGATAAGAAATACACAAATATGTACACAAATATAATGCACTAAATAAATGCACAAATATATAAATAAACATAGTAAGTAAGAGGCTATTAAGCATAAACCACGTAAAGCTTACCACCAAGTCCAAGTAAGGAAAGGAAATTAAATGAATATAGTATATAATAAGCGTAAGCTCAGACAAACGTATTCACTCCAAACAGCTCTCGGAAAGAATGAGGCGATCTGATAAATCTCGTCCGTATACAGATAGATAAGAGGTGGGGCGAAAGGGGAAAGATATACTCTCAAATGTGACAGACTGACTGGCTTGCTTAGACAAAGAGATCCCTGCTTGACCTGGCCGCATGTTTCCGGCGTAGACACAGGGATAGGTACTTGAAAGAGCCAATATGGTCACCTTGCGCCTTTCCAAGGCGGCCGCGCGAGACTATCTAGGCGTCACTAAGATTCTTTGAACAAAGATAAAGCCGAAGATAACGTAAACCAAGGAATAATTCACACAGGATGGGCCCAACGTGGAGATATGATAGTCGGGCTAAACATAGTTTAATGTTTGAACTATCCCCGGTCAAGGGCAGATTAGCGACAAGTGGCCTTTGTTGATAGCTTGACTAGACAAGTGTTAGCTTAAGAAAGCCCAAGATGACGTCGAAGTCTGGCGAGAGGTATGGGGGGAGGGTGGTAATAGCGCTTTTTGTTGTATGTGTGCCAAATGTACGTGAAAAAAATGGAACACTAAAATAAATTAATTAAATTCCTTTTACCGAGTGATACCATAAGTGGGCGAAATTTATTTTTGTCACAGCCTTAGGCATCGGAGGTGGTAGACATTCAGCTTTTTTTCCTGCCATGAGTAGGTTGACCATATTTCGCTTCCGTATAGCAAAGTGCTCATCACGCAGGTCGGTAGACTAAGGCTTTAGTATTGTTAGTCTGCAATATGTTGTCCCACACTCTTTTCTGCAACCTTGACACGGTGCCCATTGCTTTGGCTATCCTATTGTTGATGTCTTTATCCAGTAGAGCATCGTTGGATATGATGGAGCCAAGATAGCAAAAGTGATCAACAATTTCAAGTGGTTGACCATTAATGTTTACTTGAGGTGCAGCTTTAGTGTTTTGGACCAGTATCTTGGTCTTGCTTTGACTAATATTTAAGCCAAACTTCTGGCAAGCAGCAGATAGTTTGTCAACCAGGGTCTGGAGCTGAATATCAGAGTCAGCTACAATCGCTGCATCATCAGCATACAAGAGTTCTCTAATAAGTATCCTCCTTTTAGGTGTATAAACTATTAAATTAAACCATTTTATAACATATAACAGATTTCCCGCGGCCTCTTGATTTACCAGGAGCCCATGGAAATCACCTGAAATTGCAAAATGTAAGCCTATGAAAAAGTCCTGGAAATCTCCGGAAATTATTAAAATCTTTTGTAAAGTAAAAGTAAAGTAAAAAAAAAAATCCGGATATATATATTGATTAAAATGGAAGTGTGATTAAAAGGGGGAAGCTAGAAGAAGGATATGAACAGGAAGCCAGTGAAATTATTATTTTAACGTAATTTGGGATATTAATTAAAGTACTTCTAAAGTCAAACCTGAGAGTAGACTCTATCTGTCGTTCTGGTTTCAAGAGTCTTATGACACAATATAATCTGTAAATTTTGTGGCATTTTACGTCTCGTGAGACAATGTTTCTCTTTGCAACTTCTTGTGTGGCTAAAGAGGCCAATCCTTGATACACAGCTGCGGTTGCAGGTTGGGCATACAAAATCACCAGGCACAGATGCATTTTTTAGCCTTTTTTTCTGCTTCTGTTGTGTATGGCATCTGCAATCCGAGACCCTTCTCTTATGCTCTCTCTCCAAGTGGATCTATCCAGTGCTACTTTTCCCAGCTGCTAGTGTCGATTTTAAATAGCTTCTTGTCGCGTTTGCATACATCTGTATACCGTAAAAGTGGGCGGCTGTAAATACTTACCTAATATTATGACAAATTGAGAAGAAGAAAATTATATACACCACTTTCATTCACAAAATGCTCCTCTATGCTATGCTATTTTGTGAATGAAAATAGTGCGGATTTGGACACACCATTTTCCATTCACACCATGCTGCGCCATGGGATCTTCCCTATTTACTTGTTGCTTGTTGGCTGAACTTTTGTCGACTTTGAGAATTATATATATAGATAATACATAAAGTGATAAGAATTACACAAATATGTACACAAATATAATGCAGTAAATAAATGCACAAATATATAAAAACACCGTGTAAAATGGTTATTAAACACTTTCAAAATTACATACCACCAAATCAAAATTGAAGAAATATTGAGTGAAATAATCCAGATCTCAAACAAGCGTGTTTGCTCCACTCAGCTCTCTAGAAAGAAATGCGACCGGACTAAGAAATTTTGTCTATATAAAGATAGATAGGAGGTGGGACGAGAGGGGAGGGATATAATCTCAAATATGGCAGACTCTTGACAAGTAGACCATCGCTTGACCTGGGCGCAAGTTTCCAGTGTATAGATACGAATTGAAAGACCAGGAAATAGGGGCCGCCTCGCGTCTCTTTGTCTCTTCCCAGATGGTCAAAGTATATTTAGGAGGTTTGTCTAGGACAATCGAGATTTCACCAGCGCGAGACGATCGAGATTGAAAAGGTACTTTGAAGTGACCAGTCTTCCGAAAGGGAAGGGTAAGGAAATGTGTCATTTGGCGCGGGGGAACGGGGAGGTAGACTCTTTCTTTGTCCATGTCGGTCCCGTGAATAGACACAAAAGGCTTGGCAACGTATGTCAGCCAAAATAAGTACGATGCGTGTACTCTGGTCAAAAGTCTGGCGGTACACGTGTCAGCTTAAGAAAATACAATGTGACAGCGATGTCTAGAGAGAGGGGGGGTTGGATTAGAGGGGTGGTGGTAGTGTGTTTTAGCTAAGTTAAGAAAATTAAGATAAAATATTAAAATTTATTAATTTATTGCTTGGACTTGAATGATACCTTGAGTGAGCGGAAAAGAGAATTATCACACTCCCATCCCCCTTCGTCATGCGGGAGGTTTAGACTAGGAAGTAAACTATATTCAACTCTGAAGAAACATCCGGAACATGTAAAACATTCTACAAACAAACATTTTTACAAACACTAAATAGACTTGAGTTACTCCACGTAATAAGCGAAAAGATAGATGGGCGAGAGAACAAGTGATATTCACCCGTCACTAAATAGCAGGGCCGGGCTTAACCATTGTGACCAAGAAGTAATGGAAATATCACTCTTTTTATATCTGCAAGTCGGACTAGAGTTACTCCACTTTAAAAAAAAAGAGTGGAGGTGGATAACAAGTAATCCACTCTGTATTTACCCATCACTAAATAGCATGACCGGACTTAACCACTGCGGGGCCTTATGCGAAACGGATTTCGCGGGGCATAGTTTGGCTAGTTCCAGGTTCCATGACGTTCTGACGTGAATATAGGTATTGTAAAAACTATTCAATTATAGCTTTGCCCTCTTGTCTAATGATAGCTACAGATAGCTGACACTGTCAAAATCACAAGCTCGATACTCTGTTTGAGCTAAACTTTTTAGGGCCCCCGAAAGGGGAAAATACGCTGTCTGCCTGGGTGGTTCACTTCAGGAGCCAATTTTGAGTTATTGTTTCCACACAAACTGTCTTTGTAACCTTGTTTTTTTTTTATTTTGATTTTAAGTTGTATAATGGAGGTATTCTCTTGTTTGAAATGTATTCTATGTTTTTTTTATTGTTTATATGTCGACTCTAAAAGAAATCATATTCGGTCTAACTTTGAATAAAGAATAGTTTTTGGTCAATTTCACCACTGCGGTTTCGATTGTGATAGGAGCTTTAAATGTTTATTTATTCTAGGTACACGGAAAGTAATTGAATACATTTCCCTATGTTGTCGTCCACCGCAAGCAGGAGAAGAGAGATGAATCATGGCTTTTGCGCTTATGATACATTCATTTGCGAAACATGTAACTTGCATGCGGTTCTCGTAAGTGGTTCTAAAGGTTTTGCTAGAAATTTGTCAGTTGATTTATATCTTTATCTAAGGCCCAGGAATGCGTCCCGGAGAGGAAACTCTGGTTCTGTTGCAAAGCGGCTAAAAACAAAACGGGAGACAACAGTTATAAATCTTTAGAAAAAGAATAACTATATAGTTGGACACACTGTGAAAACTCTAATTTGACTATTCTAATATTTCTAAAATTAATGTTCGTCTAGACAATCTTTATCTTAAACCGACATATGGAGTATTCCCGTTGTCTTCAGTTAAAGAGTTAAATAAAGCAATATATGTTCAGGAACATTTTGCGCACCATAGACCTATCATTGTAATTATCAAAATCTCTTGATTTTTGTACTTTGGCTTCACAAGCATTTTTTTCTACATGTGTAAGGATATAGGAACTTGGTAAAAAAAATATATTTTTTTAAATTCTATCATTCATTAATTATTAAGAGCAAAATAATACTTTTTATAAAGTTTTGTAGGCTGTATAAAGAGGGATTTTCTTTTTAGTGGCTCCCGAAAGGGGAAAAGACGCTATTAGTTTTGTGAAGTCTGTCTGTCCGTCCGTCCCGTTTAAATCTCGTAAACTGGAAACAGTGGCGTAGCTAAGGGGGGTGGAGGGGGAGCTTTTGAAAATCCCCACGGGCCCCCACTTGGGGGGGCCTCAAACGGGTGTCTGAAATTTGTTTGTAAATACATAAATTAATATATTTGATTGACAAATAGTGTCAAGTACCAGTACGTTTTAAAATATTTTTCCGAAAGAGAAAAGTTAAAGTTAGTTTTACATTTTAAAATGCAAATCTTTAATAGATTTGTTGCCGATTTATTTTACTTTCAAAAGAGATAAAATGTGCTTGCAGCAAAAACTAAGAATATTACTCTCTTTGTTGCCACAAACAGGGGCGTCCTTAGCAGTGCGCGGGGCCCTGTGCGTGTGTCATGTGTGGGGCCCCGTAAGGATAAACTATATATACCGTACCACATCACGCTAACCGGCTAATCCGTCTATAACGCTGTAACAATAACAAGACAGTATGTCTGCCTTAACGCTGTGGGCCTTCCTTTTTGTTACAAATCATAGAACATTGCGTAGCCATTGTTGGCTTACTATTTGCCGCGCTAAGTGCTATATATACTGTATTGTAATTGTTCTGCATAAAGAAAATTCTTTCAACTTTAAAAAAGTTAAAAAATTACTCCCATGGCCATAACCTATTGGGAAAAAACAAATAGACGAAAGCAACCAATCCAAATATTTTATTTCGTATACAAAACATCGACATTCAATCGGATTGTATTAGGAAAATATGTGGTGATCAAGTTTGTGACAATAAAATCTCCGATCGCGGGGCCCCCCTCAAACGCGGGGCCTGGGGCGGCTGCCCTACTTGCCACTCCCTAAGGTCGCTACTGGCCACGAATAAAACTGTATGATATACAGCGTATTCTTAATAATTCTTAATAATGCTAGAATTGTCCATTATTCGGGTTGACCAGGGTGGGGCTACAAAACAGCGTGATGCATTTGTTAAACCTATGATAACGCAGTCACAATGAGTGGCCGTCTGTCTGGCTATCGAATGCGTCTGTTAGAAATAAATCCAAAAGTAATATTGAATTGTTCAGCTTTTTTTTCCAAATTAACCCCAGAGATCCTTCCTTTTCAAGTTATTATCACATCCTTCGTATTAAAGTTCTTAAACTGATATCTACTAGGAACTTTAACAATTCGACCACTTCTGGTTGTCTTGACTGGTGTGACAAGTAGGTCAAAGATGGTGGCCGTTTAGGTGTCTAGGGGGTTTAGATAATTTGAGCACCTTGACTTGCACATAAACTAACAGGCACAGCGTTATAAATTCAGGCAACAAATACTTTTTATGTAAAACATATGTACAGTTTAATAATAATAATAAAATAGGTAAAAGGTAAAATGCTGTACAGTGTTAGGGCGGGGCCTAATTATTTACATAAATGGGACTATCATCATAAGATATGAGAAACAAGTGGTCTGAATGTCATTAGGCTTTGTTGCTTAGCTTTGAGTTCTATGCTGCTCTGACGAGACTGGCGTGACTGATGCTGAGTTGTCTGTGGGTGGGCTGGCTTGATCGGTCCTAGCGCACGGGACAGTCCAACTATACGTAGCTGCAGGGGCGGATCTACTGGCATGCGGTTGTTGGTCGGACTCTTGTGAGTAGTTGGTAAGGCTGGTATCTTCAGGTCTGGTGTCAGCAGACTGGTATCAGCGTTACGAAGTTTGGGCTTCTATTAGAAGTAGCCAGCAATAAAAGCACCAAATCCAAGAGTAAGGAAAAAGGAATGAAATGGATATAGTAAATGAATAAGCAAGCTCAGGCAGAAATATTTCTTCGCTCTCTGCTCTCCCGAATGAGAATGACAAGAAAATAGGAAATTATATTTCTACTTCCCACGTGGGTGAGGAGGTGGGGCTAAAGGGGAAAGACATACTTTCAAATGTGACGGACTGCCTGATTTGCCTAGACAAAGAATTTCCGCTTGACCTCGTGTATCGATAAGATAAGCAAATACGGGCCGCCTCGTGTCTAGACGGCCCGTCCCCAGGCAAATATGGTCAACTCGCGATTTTCCAAGATGGTTCGATGACCACGATATTATCTAGGTGTCGATCTGAAGAGGGTCCATTTGAATTGACCCGTCCCCCGAAAGGGGGGGGTGCGGCAGGATGTTAGGTCAAGATATTTAGGAGCGTGTTTATTCTTGCCGATAAAGAATGTGCTAGACGCGTGTCAGATTAAGAAATTACATAGTGACACGGATGCCTAGAGAAAAAGGGGGTGGTGGTAATAGCTTTAGATAGATATAAGGGCTTAAGCGGGGATAATAAAATAAGATCAAAAAAATAAATTAGTTAAATGCCTAGACCGAGTGATACCTTAAGTGGGCGAAATTTATTTTTGTCACAACTGGCACAACAGGTTCTCTAGACTGTCTGTTTCGTTTGTTCTAACAGTTTACTGTTCGTTGCCTTCATCAGTAACATGGTACCCAAAGATATCGTGGTCGAAATCCTTGTTCAAAAAGCGTTGATTTCTTCTGTATGTTTTCCCATTGTTTGTTTATGATGTAAGATCTGGGTGAGGAATGTTTTTTTTTTATTGTTACGAGAACTACTGTCTGCCATTTTTGTTCTAGACGAACTCTCACTTTCTCTCCGACAGAGTAATCTTTAGGTTGTCTTGCTTTTGCATCGTATTTCACTTTTCTTTTCATCTGTCGTTCGTTGAGTAATGTCTCTGCATTTTCAGTTACCGATGGTTTCAGTAGTTTTGGATCAGTTGGATTAATGTCCCTGAGTCTTCTACTCATCAGCAGTTGTGATGCTTATCGGAGTATTTCTATACTCGAGCATGCTTTCTACTAAATGACGAGAAACTGACGAAACTGATCACTCAATCCAACGAAAGGCAAAAGAAGGCAGTGAATACTATGGATTCCCTGTAATCAAAACAACCAGAAGAAAGAAAAGACTTTATGGGAAGTTGAGTTCTAATGTAGAACTGTCAATAGAACTGCATTTCAAACGTTTTGCGACAGAAGTGCTGGACAGATTTCAAATGGGGATGAAGGACAGATTACAAAGGCTGGAAAAAATGGATACCTTTGGGTTTCTTCTTGAACCAAGACACCTGTTGGATGATGACACGCTTATGACAAACTGTGTTACTTTTTCCTGTTTGTATGATGAAATAAATGGCAAATCGCTTGTTCAATGATGTCATTGATGTACGAGCAGTTTTGATCAACAAACCAGTAATACGATCCACAATAGACATATTGCGGAAACGGGCTTCATATGGTAATAACGTGATCTCAAACCTTGCAACCTCCTCCGAATACCACTAACTCAGGCCACTTCCATATTGTCATTCTCAAAGCTCAAGTTCATCAAAAACTATCTCAGAAGCACAATGACGCAAGAAAGGCTTATCATGGCTTTAATGTCAGTGAAGTCACAAATACTAGAAAGTATCGATGTATATGATGTTATAGATGTCTTTGCTGCACAGAATGCACGACGTGAAGCGATATGAATTGAGATTTGTCACGTGTGCATTATTTAGCTAATAAACAACGGTATTATTTATTAAAAGAGTCTTAATGATATATATATTTTTTTTAAGTTTACTGATATACTGAACCAATTTGATCTTGGGCGTATATATTTGTGCGTACATTATGTCATGTCATATGTCGAATGCCAAAATGCAAGGGGCCCCCAAAGAGGTCGATCCCCCCCGGGTCCCCGAACCCCTAGCTACGTCCCTGACTGGAAAAGATATTGAAAATCCGACATCATAATATTTTAGACCATTCAAAGTTCTGATGCAACGGCTACTTTTTTTCTTTTCTGAAAGCGAAATATCTAATTTTTAAAATCAATTATGCAAGCAGTAGTTTCATAAAAATACATCATTTTTACAACTATTCACTATTAATAGTAAAAAACGCGGGAGGCTCTTGGTAACGGTGATGACGATTCACCATTTTTAACACATTTATGCAAACGGTTTTAAAATTTTTTGTAAAAAAAAAAATTTTTACAATTTCATTACATAGTTAAGTACGTTCTGGCATACTAAGTACTACATTTAGAAAAAAAAATACTTTTTTTTTTCAAAGAGAAAAAATCTATTTAGTACCGGTATGCATATAATAGGTACATAATTTAAAAAATAAATAATTACTAGTTTTTTCATATTATCGTGTGAATCCAAAAAGCGACGGTATAGCCATGGAACACGAAACTGTGTTGTTTTTTTTCTTGAAACTTTCTATAAGAAAATGACTCTTTTCAAAACAGATCATTATAAGACATCAGTTAGGCCAGTTCACATTTAACTTCACATTCACTTTCACCTATCCCATGATCTGCTGGACCGTTGGGGTACCACACTAGATCTGTCAACCTTCTTTCTCCATTCTTCTCTGTCATTTGCATTTCATAGAATTTCATTCTGATATTTACTTCCGGAGCGCTGCACAGCAGGCGACCTGATTATACTGGACTCCTTTTCTAGTCTTAGTCTTTCTGAAAATTTTGAAGCCTGCCTTTTTACCTGCCAGGGTGGACCACTTCTGATAGATTTTCATTCTGATATTCTTTCTGAATATATTGAAACCTGCCAGGGTGAACCACTTCTGATATATTTTCATTCTGATATTCTTTCTGAAAATATTGAAACCTTCCTGGGTGGACCACTTCTGATAGATTTTCATTATGATATTCTTTCTGAAAATATTAAAACCTGCCTTTTTACCTGCCTGGGTGGAACACGTCGGGAGCCGATTTTGAGTTTGTGTTTCCACACAAACTGTTGTTGTAACCTTGTTGTTTTGTTGTTGTTTTTATTTATTTATTCATTTATGTTTTGTTTAGTGGTCTAGTCTGTTGCTAATACCGTGCCTGAGTTAGACTTGATTGATGTCAGCACCAATGCATTCAAAGGCTTGTTCTGACATTTCTTTTTTAATGTCTCTGAGTCTTAATATTGATTTGTTCTGTACTACTTAACAAACAAAACAAACTTTGAACTATTGTCTGCTACTTCTGGCAAGCACATGAATTAATGTGTCAAGCTAGAGCAAATTAATTAGATTTATAACCGTTAATGTTTGTGTCTCAATTTCCTTATTTTTTTTTTAGAAGGAAAGGATCAATAATTAACAAGATTACAAAGCGAGTTTGGGATGTTGCTTTTGTTTGGATCCGCCCAGAGGCGGACTGGCTATATGAGTATTCGGGCAAGTGCCCGGTTGGCTGATACCCAATCGAGCCGGTAGGGTCACGCATGAATGCCAGTAAATTGTTTTAAGATTTTATAATATTCTCTGTAAAAGCATATATCTTATATACTTAAGTCTAAAACTAATCTAAAGCAATGTCGTATACATCCGTAGGTGCTTCTAGTGGACGTCAATTCATTATAACACTAAACGGCAAACAAGAAACTTAAAGCCTTTATAGTTTCATTTTATAATTTTACGACATTATCTATAAATGGACCAACAAAAACTTTCCAATTCCTATAAAAGACATGTCCAGTCACATAAGAATTCTTATTAGTTTAGTGAAGTTGTCGCATGATATCGAGTTGGCACCATTATGAAGTCTTTCATAAATCACATATATTATCTTGAACAGTCTAGCATTGATTGGAATCAAAATGCAAAAGAACGAAAAAGAAGGAGCAGAAAAAAAGTAAGATAAAAAAGCAACTATTG
>JADKLZ010000728.1:12684980-12695364 GCA_021533235.1 Biomphalaria straminea | reverse complement strand
TCTAGACGACAATAAAATGCTTTTATCAGTTCGGATTGCAAGAAAAAAATGGGAGCGTCCCAGCCTTTATTCAATTGAAAACTTTCGAGAAAAATTCACTTCCTTCTTAAGACAACTTACAATAAATAATAAGTCCAAAGATTAATGACAAGTACATATTTTAATTTAGATAATACTGGAATCAATGAGAAAAGTTCTTGGTGACGAGACTCACTCGTTTGAATAGTTCTTCATGAAAAGTTAATAGTTACCCGAACTCATTTTAGAAAATCCGAAAAATCGCTTCTATGTTCTGATAGTTCTAAATGTCATTGCAGAAAGCAAGTGAAATACAAAATCTTGTAAGTGCTCCTACACTCTTGAAAAATCGTTGCACAAGTGGAGTCGTTTTCCTTCGCATTTTTTGTCAAGCAGTAAAGCCTGTTATCGGCTTGGAAGAAGGTCTTTGCAATGTAACTTCTCAAATTGTTACATTCAGACATTTAGCAGTAGTGCATGAAATCTATGAACATTTAAACAAAACTTTTTATTATGCTCCATATTCTTTATGGCTTTTTTTTTACATAAGAAATTTGTCATAATATTAAAAATATTTCCAGATTTTATTGTGTCGTAAGACTCTTGAAACTAGAATGACAATACACAGATAGAGTCTACTGTCAGGTTTCACTTTAGAAGTACTTTAATTAATATCACAAATTACGTTAAAATAATAATTTCACTGGCTTCTTGTTCATATCCTTTAGCTTCCCCCTTTTAATCTCACTTCCATGGCGTGAATGGAAAATGGTGTGAATTTGTGTAGTAAACGGAAGGGAGGGTACAAAAGTGGAAGTCGAAAGAGATGAACAAGAAGAGAGATGAAATTATTATGTCTACGTAATTTTTCATAATATTAAAAAGATTAAAACAACCTGAGAGTGTTTTATTATTTTGAAGAGTATTGTGTTGTAAGACTCATGAAACTAAAACGCCAATACACAGACACAGATACTCTCAGGTTTCACTTTAGTAGTACTTTAATTAATATCACTATCATAATTTCTCTGGCTTCCTGTTCATATCCCTTTAGCTTCCCCCTTTTAATCTCACTTCCATTCAATATCCATATGCGCACCATTTTCATTCACAAAATTGCGGCGTATGCTATGCCGCCGGTCGACTACTATTTATTATTTTTAAAAGAGACAGATTTGGACTTTATTGTATTTTACTTTTATTTTTGTTAAAATGGTATAGTTGTATTTTACTTTTCCACTTTTTTTTATTTATTTAAAAATGGTATTTTTGTTTTATTTTCTAGGTCAGAAACTTTTACAAATCCGACAATAAATAATAAAGGTAAAAGTTCCCCTTTCAGACCTTGTGGTCTATGATGGAAATGACACCTGTTTCTGTTGCCTACGGTTAATGCGGGTGTCATGTGGCCTTTAATTTTCCCATTATATCAGGGTGGATTCAGAGGCGTCCAAAAATCACGAAATTAAAAAATCCCGGTCTTCGATAGGATTCGAACCTGGGACTCCCAGTTCGGAAACCAAGCACTTTACCGCTCAGTCACCGCTTATTAATTTGTACAAATGTGCATACTTCTTAGGTCAAATGGATATGTAGACTAGAAAATAAACACAAAACAATTAAAATAGTTTCTATTGAAATCTTAACAAGTTTTATACACCAAATTGTTTAGAAATGAAACAGTATAATATTTAATGAAGAAAATCGATTATTTTGACCCAAATGGGGGCTTAAGCTGTCCTTAATACATTGCATTGTCAAAAAGATTTTTTTGGGCTAAAATGCTGACAAGGATTTAGATAAATAAGCACTAAATTGTGAGCCTTGTACGATGTTAATCACAGCCCTTTTGTTGACATTGGGACAGAGGCGTCACTTGCGTCCGTGTCACTTTGTGCGAGGCGTTCATTATGTCTCCCCTTTTTATTTTACCCCCACGCACCAAAAAAAAAAATCACAATTGATTTGTTCTTTTTGTTGAATCACTATAGTCTATACACCAATTTTATAATGTGCAGTTATTAAGCGCCAACTGTTAGATCTAAATATTCGTTCCTTATGAAATTTTATCAGTAGCTATCCCATCTATAAAAATGTTAACTTATTATAATAAGAAACAGAACTTAATTCCTTTTATTTGGAGAGCTCCTTAGGGTAAAAAGTTTACGGCTGTTGGTATGTAACAGTTAAAAGGTAAATGAAAGTTTTGAAAGACATTCTTTGAATAGAGAACTTCAGGCTTGCTATGGACTTTGTGTTCATTTGACTTATAACACCTTTTTTTGTTGCGAAACTTTCATTCTAGGCTAAGAATGCACGTTGTATGTAAATATTACGCCAATTGGTTCAAATGCGGCGACTTTCGTGCAGTAGCGTGACGACCGCTGCCACATTGTATTCAATTATTCTCCTCAAAAACTTTTAAATAATCTGATTTAATTTTGTATAGTGCCCCGTCAGGATAAAAGCCGCATACTTTTAACGTTTTTTTTTCTTTTTCCATCACATACAAACATAAAGAATAAAAGTGTATTGACTTTAACCATACATTTTCCTTTTCCATCTATAATAGGTTTTTACGTATTTTTGTGTCAGTACATACGACCTGACAACCTTCTTTCTTCATTCCTATTTGTCTTTGATATAATTTCATCCGAATTTTTTTTACTGAAAATATTGAAGCCTGCCTAATTGAACCACTTCAGGGGCCGATTTTGAGTTTGTGTTTCCACACAAAGTGTCTTTTAACCTTGTTTCACATTTAATTTTCTTGCGGAAAAATCGCACATGACTTTTTATCGATAAAAGAATGTTCAATATCTTGTTTTGAAAAAGAAATTGACTTATATTACTTTAATTTTCTTACCAATCATCCCTAAAATTTAATTAGAAAGAAAGATTGTTCCGAATTTTTATGAAAACTCTACTAACGCCAAATAACTATTTGAAATCGCACTTCTAATCTATATAACAATGAATTTTCTTGCTAGAACGTCGTTAAAATACTAATTATCGAAAATAGATTATTCCGGATATTTTAAGAAAAACATTTTAATTTTAAATAATTGTTTAAATCGCATTTCTAGCTTGTAATACATTTGGTTTTCTTGTTAAAATGTCACGAAAATATCATCAGCGTTACTATTACGTTAGCGATTCTTAATAAAAAAAAAGGATAGTTAAAAAATCTCTCCTCTAAATAGGCTACTGGTACATCTAATTTTCATGCTAGATAATTCTAATGATTAAATTATCGGTATTAAATTATTTCGCTTTGGCACAGGAAACGTTCTGGCAGTGGCTTAGCTAGGGTGGGGGGAGAAGAGGGAGAATTTAAGATCCCCGGGCCCCCACTTGAGGGGGACCTCAAATGAGTTTCCGAAATTTGTCTTCAAATAAATGAAATATTACGTCACCGTCATGTGATTATGTTTTCACGTTGTTATATAAGTTAGTGACACTGTTGCATGCGTTCCACACAGAGTATTAACACTTTCAGTGCGGGGTTACTCTCTATTTCAAGGAGTAGAGCTGACTAGTGCCGTGTTACTGTTAGGAAGTAATTTTGTTTATAGGGTAGTTTATTTCATTACCCTTATTATTTAACAAGAAACCTGATAAGACCATGAACGTGTTGAAGTATAAATATTCATACAAAGATTGTGACAAGTAGGTCAAAGATGGTGGCCGTTTAGGTGTCTAGGGGGTTTAGATAATTTGAGGACCTTGACTTGCACATAAACTAACAGGCACAGCGTTATAAATGCAGGCAACAAATACTAATTATTTACATAAATGGGACTATCATCATAAGACATGAGAACCAAGTGGTCTGAGTGTCATTAGGCTGGTTGCTTAGCTTTAAGTCCTATGCTGCTCTGACGAGACTGGTGTGACTGATGCTGAGTTGTCTGTGGGTGGGCTGGTGTGATCAATCCTAGCGCACGGGACAGTCCAACTATACGTAGCTGCAGGGACGGGTCTCTAGCTGCGATTGTTGATCGGACTCTTCTTATGTGTAGTAAGTAAGGCTGGTATCCTCAGATCTGGTGTCAGCAGACTGGTAACAGCGTTACGAAGTTAGGGCTTCACGTGGATGTAGCCTGTAATAAAAGCTGCAACGAGATTCGTAGATCGACTTAGCCATTATGATGACACTAGGAGGTAGACGTCTTTCCATGAAGGACATCTTCAGAATGTTTAAAGAGAAACTATAATCTAGTTTCACAATAGTAAGGGGAGTTAATCGATTAAACATTACATTTCATCAGGGGAGACAATAATAATAATAATAATAGTGAAGTCTCACAAGGGCGATAATACATAGTAATGTAATAATGATGCGAAGAAACTATAACTCAGTTTCATAAACATCAAGGGAGCTAACCCATGAATATCGCATTCTATAAGGGGAGACTACAATACATGGAGGGTCTCCTAAAGGAGAATAAATAGTAAGCAGTGATGTATACCGGCCAAGGTGAGATCATCACGAGTAGCTAAGATAACGAGACGAAAGGGGATGGGGGGGGTGAGATGGCTGACGGTCAGTGACCAGGTGGCTATTGTCTACATCTGGCCGTGTGGCCTGAACAAAAGAGCATGGTTGAATGGAGACAGGGCCCGTTCAAGGGACGCTATCTCTTGAAGTTAAAATTCAATACAAGGGGAAATAATTCAAGTCTATCCTGAGCGCAGGGTCAGTGCGCCATTTAAAATCAAGGCGATCAACCGAGATAAGATAATGATAGGATAATGTAGATAGGATAATGTATACATGGTTTCACCTGAGTAATATAATCTGGCCGACAGGCCGATAAAATAGAATATAGTACATAAACGATTACGGCATTCCTTGTCACGGAATGAGCGTGAATATATACTTCGTAATATGACATGTTACATAAATATTATGATAGTTCCCGGTCAAGGAATCTATCTAGGATAATATAGTGGGCTCGTGGCGAGCGGTAATTTATCATCAGTAAATTAATAATAATAGCTAAAGAGCTAAATACATGTGGCAAGAATTATGGTGAATTCTAGTCCAGATAAAGTGGATGACTTTGACTATTTAGTCGTACAAGTCATGATAATAAAATGTAATACATAAAGTGACTACTTACATAATCCAAGATAAGAATTACACAAATATGTACACAAATGTAATGCACTAAATAAATGCACAAATATATAAATATACATAGTAAGTAAGAGGTTACTAAAACACTTTTATAAAAGCTTACCACCAATCCAATATAGTGAAAGATATGAAATGGTATAGTGAGCGAAAGCTCGTAAAGCTCAAAACGGAGAAGTATATCCTTTCTCTCTGCTCCTCAGAATGAGAATGACAAGAAATTAGGAAATTATATTTCTACCTCACACGTGGGTGAGGAGGTGGGGCTAAAGGGGAAAGACATACTTTCAAATGTGACAGACTGCCTAATTTGCTAGACAAAGAATTTCCGCTTGATCTCGTGTATCGATAAGATAAGCAAATACGGGCCGCCTCGTGTCTAGACTGCCCGTCCACAGGCAAACATGGTCAACTCGCGATTTCCAAGATGGTCCGATGACCACGACATTATCTAGTTGTCGATTTGAAGAGGGTCCATTTGAATTGACCCGTCCCCCGAAAGGGGGGTGCGGCAGGATGTTAGGTCAAGATATTTAGAAGCGTGTTTATTCTTGTCGATAAAGAATGTGCTAGACGCGTGTCAGATTAAGAAATTACATCGTGACACGGATGCCTAGAGAAAAAGGGGGTGGTGGTAATAGCTTTAGATAGCCATAAGGGCTTAAGCGGGGATAATAAAAAAAGATCAAAAAAATAAATTAGTTAAATGCCTAGACCGAGTGATACCTTAAGTGGGCGAAATTTATTTTTGTCACAAAGATACAGCAGTCGAAGAAGTGAAAATGTCTCTTGGTGAGAGAAGTAGTGCTGGGAATACCTTTTACAACAGTCTGTGAAAACATCTACAGTAAGTGATGATGAGTCAAGTGACTGTCTTCCAAAATCACTTTCTTCTGAAGTGGAAGAAGCTGTATTCAAGTACAAAGACTTCGGATAGATCCAACCTGGAATTTTGTCTGAGATCAAAGATTGTATTAAAGGGTAGCTTATTTTTCCAAAACCAATATGAACGGTTTTTGTTTCCAGTAGGGTTAGCCCAAAATAAACCACGACATCATTGTTCACTAGAATGCTTTCAACAGGAAAAAATGCAACTTTTTTTTTCCAATTCACCCCAGAAATGCACCAAACTGAAAGAAGCTGGAGCCTGGAGTTTATAAAAAAGCAGAGTAATACAAGATAGTCCGCAAATGAAGAAGCGCCCAATTAATATAGTTCAGATGAAATACAAGCGTCTGGACTGGACATAGGTGAGCTGCTGAAGAAATTAAAACCCTTTCAAGCTTTCTGCAAAATGATGAGAAACGGACGAAACTGATCACCCAATCCATCGAAAAAGAAGATAAACAGAAGAAAGAAAAGATTTGATGGGAGGTTGAGTTCTGATGTAGGACTGTCAATAGGACTGCAATTCAAACGTGTTTCGACAGAAGTGTGGACAGACTTCCCATGAAGGACAGATTCAAAAGGCTGGAAAATCATGTGGACACTTTTAAGTTTTTTCTTGAACCATGACACCTCTTGGAGTCTATGGATGATAACACTCTGATGAAAAGCTGTTTTATTTTTCCTTATTGATGAAATACAAGGAAATCGCTTGTTTAATGGTGTCATTGATGCACGAGCACTTTTCACCAATAAAGCAGTATCACAATTACTAATTCACATACTGAGGAAGCTGGCTTTATATGGTAATGATGAATACCCAAACCTGGCAACTTCCATCCGAATACTGCAAACTCAGGCCACTTTCATTGCGTCATGGGAGAGATCATTCTCAAAGCTCAAGTTCATCAAAAACTATCTCAGGAGCATAATGACGCAGGAAAGACTTTAATTTCAGTGGAGTCACACAAATATTAGACAGTATCGGTGTAGATGATGTTATAGATGCCTTTGTTGCACAGAAAGCACGACGTGAAACGATATGAACTGAGATTTGTCACTTGTGAATTATTTCGTCTATAAACAACGGTATTATTCATTCAAAGATTCTAAATAATTATTTCTTCTTAATTGTATCGATATACTGTACCAATTTGAACGTAGGCTTATGTATTTATAAAGTACATTATTTCAAGTCATGATGTCGAATGCCAAAATGCAAGAAGCCCCCAAATAGTTAGATCCCCCCTAGCCCCCAAATCCCTAGCTACTTGACCTACGTCCCTGCTTTCTGGCTATAATTTAAGAAACAAGTATCTTTTATATGGCGTTTATTTCAATGTACTTTATTATTGTATGTATAGTATGAATTCTACCCACATTCAAGGAATAGTTTTATGATAAAGGTTTTGATTGTTTCATGAATATACCTCTATTAATGTTAAGTAACCTTCTTAAAATCTTTCGTGTTGAAAAAAAAAAAGGTCTTTTGTAGTTTTTTTCTTTGACGTCATTCGAAATGAAATCTTTAAGTGAAATGTTATAAGAACTCAGTGCGCCAATGTCTAGTATCCCTTACTCGTATTGAGTCCATGTGATATAGTCCAAGATACGAACTGTCATATATTTGTATATGCCTCTATGGGTGCACTTCAATATTAGTCTATGATATTTTGAGATATTTGTCTATGGGTACATTCAGATATTACTCTATGGGTATATTTAGATATTAGTCCATGGGTACACTCAGATACTAGTCAATGGACACACTCAGACAGGGGCGACCCTAGCAGTGCGCGGGGCTCTGGGCGAGCGTCAGGTGCGGGGCCCTTAGCCGTGACGGTAGACTATATAATACTGAAAACTTATCACGCTGACAGGCTCAGCCGTCTCTAACTATGTAACAATAACAATACAGCATGTCCGCCTCTAAGCTGTGGGCCTTGTTTTTTGCTACAAAATATAGAACATTATGCAAACTCATTACTCACACTGATAATATTATGTCTCCTCTGATAGCTACAGTGGTCCATACACTTTCGAAGACCCGTCTTAAGCGGAAGGGTTATGCCACGGGTTTCAAATAAACTAATTGAAAAACAAGATTACAAAGAGAGTTTGTGTGATACACAAACTCAGAGGCGGCCCCCGTCGGAGTCGGATCCCTGTCAGATCCGCTTTGATCTCTCAACGGACGGACAGACAGACAGACAGACAGACGGACAGACAGGCCACACAAAACTAATATACATCTTCCGTGCTTTGATCTCTCAACGTTAGCCTTGTAAAGCCGATGTTCAAGGCAATTGCCACACTTGTTTTATGAGTTGATTACTTTACGAGTAAATACTGGTATGTTACTCGTATGTTGGAACAAAAAAAATGTGAAAGCATGTGCAGTATATTAGATTATTAATTGTCTTAAAGTAGGTTTCATTTATATTGCATACTAATTAGGTTTTTTCTCTTTAAATACTGTTTGCATAAAATATTTTTAAAAATTAGATTTTGAGCTTTTAGAAAAAAAAAAGTAGCCGTTGCATCAGAACTTTGAATGCTCTATATTATCGTGATGTCAGATTTTCATTTTCTCTTCTACTTTCTGAGCACTAAACGGGACGGACGGACGGACAGACGGACAGACAGACAGACAGACAGACAGACAGACAGACAGACGGACAGACAGGCCACACAAAACTAATAGCGTCTTTTCCCCTTTCGGGGGCCGCTAAAAATACTCCCGCGCTTTGTTTACTTTTTATCACGATTACAATGGTTTTCTCACGGCCGCACGATATCTTTGCAAAGTAGTGTATTGGAAAAAAAAATTAATACGTCATCGTCAGACTTTCTGGAAGCAGATTGGCCGAACTAGTCGTATAAGCACATCAACTGGTTCAATACAGGCTAGGTTACAGTACCAAATAAGGAATCCTTCTCACACACCATCAGCCTTTGTTTTTCCACTGCAGACTAAATTAACAGTATATTTAATGTATACATACCAATTCTTTTTATACTGTAATGTCACATAACAGTGCTGTATGACACTTTTAAAAATTACTGAACATTTAGTGATTTTTTTTAAAGGAACAGGATGTGAAAATTATTAATGAAATGAGAAATGGTTATCTACGTGCTTATAGTGTTTGGGGATGTTTCGTGATACTGTTTATTATATTACAGTATTATGTAACAGTTCATTAGATGCTGTCTTTACCGAAATCGAATGGTATGGTACTTATTTCGAAACCAAAAATGCATGTTTAGATCTTAAATGGCAATTGGCATCATAACGATACTAAAAAAATATTGAGTAACTAATCCTAGTTTATGAAAACTTGGTTTTTGAAGTTGGTGACAATAAAATCTCCGATCGCGGGGCCCCCCTCAGGCGCGGGGCCTGGGGCGGTTGCCCCACTTGCCACCCCCTAAGACCGCTACTGCACTCAGATATTAGTCTATATTACATTCGGACATTTATTTATGGGTAGACTCAAGATATTAGTTAATGTCTGACAACTAAATACCAAGTAAAATATATGTGTCAAAAAACTTGGCGACATCCGTGAGGTAATCACGTGACCTCTAGTTGCTCAAGTATTGTGTTGTAAATAAGTTTTAAGTCTAATGTAATTCCAAAGTACGCTTGACAACAAGGGACTGGGGGATTTACAACTAGTGAAGGAAGTGTAGACTGTTTAGTGTGCTAAGTTTAGTTGGCCCACTTTTACAATATTCATTCATAGTCTTAGGACCTTAAGTTATTTACAACAACGAATTGAACTTTAAGAACTGAATAGAAGAGAAAGGATATCAAATGTAAATAAGTACCAGAAAATAATAGTTTAAGTATTTCAAGCCAATATGGATACAAGAAGTCATTTTCAAAAGGGAGTAAGTAATTTTGTCATTTTAAATGAGCTTTCATCATTGTACCGACGCGCGTGGAACTTTGTGCTAGTCTTACTACAGACATGACTTCATGATCTCAAGAATGCTTCATACCAGACTCGTTACGTGGAAATAGTTCTTGTTTACAAATGGTTATTATTTTGACCGGAACATTTTTTTAAAGGGAACAACCCGCATTCCATACTTCTGGATAAACTACTTTGACCTAAGTTCTTCATTGAATGTATTCCAAAGGTACAAGCCTTTTCACAATTGAGTCCTTCACATGCATCTTGTCTCACCCCGTACAAATCTGACACCCTTTAGACCCCGTTCACATATTTCTTAGGCCTATCAGTCTGTCAGGGGCGGGATCTATATCGGGGTGTAATGTACACATTTTAAATAATGGCAATGTCTTCTATTTCTGAGATTAAGGATGAATGC
>JADKLZ010000728.1:12663026-12679345 GCA_021533235.1 Biomphalaria straminea | reverse complement strand
CTGTATTATAGAATTAGAAAGACGTCTGTTCACTGTATTATAGAATTAGAAAGACGTCTGTACACTGTATTATAGAATTAGTTAGAAAAAAATGAAAAGTTTGAATATCATCTAGTTAGGGAACTATAACAAACAAATAAAAAATTTTAGTAACATCTAGTTAACAAACAGTTTTAGTATCATGTAGTTAGAAAACTATAACACACAGTGTTAGTATCATCTAGTTACAGAGCAATAACAAACAGTTTTAGTATCATGTAGTTAGGGAACTATAACAAACAGTTTTAGTATCATCTAGTTACAGAGCAATAGCAAACAGTTTTATTATCATGTAGTTAGAAAACTAAAACAAATACATGGAATGTTCAACACTCTCTAGAAAGATGATAATGTTTTTACAAAGCTCATTTTGCCTGTCTGTCTGGTAAAAAGTTTGAGCATATTATTTCTCCCTTATTCTCTGATTAAATTTAAATTTTGCATTATTAATCATTGGTGTAGACAATACATGAATCAGTTTTACAGATTAACTTATGTCAATTATAAATAATTATGACTATTTATTTGATACCATCAAGGAAAATTAATCCTTCAGTATTCATTTACATGGTTAAATATATTGGATTTTGTCCCCTTAAATAATTGTCTATATTATTTCTTCCACACCCATTATGGGATCAAGTTGACAATTAAAATAATTATTTATTGTACCTAACAAAAGTGAATCAATAATCTCAAACATATTAGTCAATTTATTAATGGTTATTAATTATTTTGTTTGATATTGAAAAAGAAAAATAATTTCTACATTTATAAGTAATACTGTTGTAAGTGTGGAATTTTTCCTTTTAGAGAAGTTTTTTTTTTTTTAAAAAGTTTTTTAATATATATATTTTTTTTTTTAAATTTTTGTTGTTTTAAAAATAAATACTGACTTATTGTCATCATGTCTATAATTGTTGACTGTAATAAAGTTTTGCTTTTTTGTATCTCTATTTACAGACAATGAAACAAATGAGATATCGGTTTTCACTAGTTATTAATGAATTGAAGTCTTCAGAGCTAACAGCTTATAAGACAAGTCTGATGGCCTTCATCAATTGTATATTATGTGCTTGTGAAGAGCTTTATGAAAGAAATAGAATTCGAAATGAGTTCATCGGTGAGTATTGTTTTGATGTGTTTGCATTAGCATCACATGTTTCAACAGCTTATTAAGCTTATATACAGTATAAACAAATTGTCTTTTGGAAATGTAACATTCGCTCAGCATTGCAATAGGAAACAAATCTGATATGGTCAGTCAGATAACATATGACAGGTAATACTATTAAATTCCCAGAGGAAGAAAATGCACAAAAACAAAAAATAAATGTGGGTCAAATAAAAAAACATTGTTCAGTAATGAAGTGATATCATCAAATTAATGAATCATTGTCCTTGTGTCTTGTTCATCTTAGCTGATAAGAATGTAACTGTTTTTTTTAGGATGGTAAATTTGGTATTATTTAAGAAACATTTCATCAGAAATTAGCTCTAGCTGATCATTGACAATGTTTGTATCTTCTCAGGCCTAAATCTTCTTGATATTATTCCTGATTTGCGAAATTTAAATGACAAAGAGTTGGACATTCAATGTGATGTGTTTGAAGACTTTAAATATGATGATGATGAAGAATTAGCAGTGTGTTTCTCTGAGTCTGTTGATGTCACAAACCATAGACAACTTTTTGAAATAATATATAATAAGGTAGCCCTTAATACTGATGTCATCTTATATCAATATTGTTTCTGAAAAAATTATTATCTTTGTGTTCTCTGTTTGTTCTAATATTACGTTTGTTTGTTAAATAAAACCAAAAGTTTCTTTCACCTTTGAGTTTGACATAACCATCAAACATGAATCAAATGCAAAGGTTAAAGTTATATTGAAATAGATTCAAATGAAAAATGTATATATCAAACATGCTCATTCATACACTTCTTAATTCCTTAACTGATTCTGGGATTTTAGGAATAAAACTCTGTCTTTCTTTGTATGAATAGCAAAATGTATTAATTGTAAATGTATCAATTCTAAATATATGACATGTCATAGAATGTTTGTTTACTTCTATAAGGTGTACAACACTCCATTAGCAGATAAATTCCTGACCATCCTTCAAACACTTCTACAGATAGATTTGGATACAAATATAAGGTAAACATATGGAGTTCCAGTGTTAAATTATTGAGTTTAGTATTTATTTCGATTGTGAAATGTTCGAAATGTTGTTGAGGTAAAATTCATAGTCACTGAGTCATACAATGATCAAATAAATGTTCATCTTTTTTGTTTTGGTTTTGTTTTGTTACTCTCAATATGTTTCCTGAGAGCATGTCTGAAAAATATGAGACACATTGAGTTGAAGCATATTGTCTGAGAACACTACAAGTACAATGACTGGGAGTAATATACAATTTTTTTACTGGGTAAATTAAAATTTAAACCAAACTGGAAATAACCCAAATATAGCGCTGGTTGTGAATGTGTATGTGTTTCATGAGTGAATGTTCAAAATTTTTCATCAATATCGTTTTTGTACAGTAGTTACGCTGAGGTTGTCAATTTTAGTCAAACTGAATTTTCCATATGATTGGATCAATAAAATTTTCTTATCTTATCCATTTTCCTTCTTTCTACATTATCAACATTTATGTTTCCTTGACATTGCAAAATAGTTTCATATTTTCTGGACAAATATTTTTATTTTTGGAACTCTTCATGTTTGTCTTGAGCTAGCTGGACCCTATGTCCCTCTCCTTTGCAGTAGAACTTTGACAAGCATTTCTGTCCCATATCCAATACACTCAGATCTACATAGAAAAGCTTTTTTTTCACAAACTGCTACGCATTTTGCACTGAGGGGAGGGGGGCAACTGTGTATGTGTAAGTGAACATGTGTTAGTGGTGACATCTAGAAATAAAAAATGGGTAGACAACTTCAATGTTCAATATGTTTTTCAAGAACTTAATTTAATTTGTTGGTATTTTAAAAATTGTTTCGTTCATTTGTAGTGATGTTCAGTGGGACTTAATGGAACATGCAGCTCACACAGCGGTGACTATTGATCCAGACAAAGCTGACAAATATGTAGATTTGTCTAATGTGGACAAGATTATCATCAACAGATTGAAAACTTCATTCATTATCCCAGTTCATGGCAGCAGTGACACCAAAGTTGACACCAAACATTGTTGTGTACAAACAGATTTAGATCCAGCATCTCTCATGAACACTATTGTTTCAAGTGGAGAGGTTTCCACTTCTCAAGCTATATGTACTACATCATTGTCTTCCTTATCTGTGATCAGTGAACCTTCTTTAGATCTATCACTTCCAAGTTTAACTAATGCACCTCTCCCTCCACCCCCACCTCCTCCTCCTCCTCCAGGCTTTTTTGGTGAGGCACCCCCACCTCCTCCTCCTCCAGGCTTTGTTGGTGAGGCACCCCCTCCACCCCCACCTCCTCCTCCTCCTCCAGGCTTTGTTGGTGAGGCACCCCCACCACCCCCACCTCCTCCTCCTCCATTTGAGGTAGTTGGTGGCCCCCCACCTGCACCACCACCTCCAGGAGGACCAATTCCACCACCACCTCCTCCTGGTTTGGTTGGAAATCTGCCACCACTTAAAATATCAAGTAACTCAAGCTACAGACCAATTACTACACCAAAACCAAAAAGTAAAATGAAAACATTTAATTGGTCGAAAATTCCGGAACAGTCTTTGAACAGTAAGCCATCTGAGTTATTATTTGATTGCCATTAGTTAGATATCTAGATATTGTCTTGAAAACATTGAATTTTTATTAGTTAACTCAAAACTCATATGAAAAACAATCTCATTGAAATGTGTCTATTTAAAAGAGGAGGATAGTGTCTGGAAAGAAGTCTTGGCTATGGAGGATAAAGTGGAAGTGCACTATGATCAAATTGAGCAACTGTTTTGTCAGAAGACAGCAGAAGCGAAACCGGAAGAACCTGTTAAAGTCAAAACACCAACACAGGTCAATAATGTTAACTAGTACACTAGAGCAGAAATGTTTTTTTTTTTTAGTAATGGGCATTCTCTCCACCCTTTTTTTTTTTTGGTTGCTAACAAAATTTCATAATCCATTTTGTGTTAGGTTTGATCAAAAGTATTAGCGTAAAGGAAAAAATTCCAAAATTGATTTTAGATTGACTTTAAGACTAACTCTTCGCCCTTTTTTATGGTCGATAACTTATCATAGTACAAGAAATACATTTCTCTTATATGTGTCCATTAACTCTCCTTCTTGCATCTTAAGATTTACATTTAGATCCTCAGGCACCGTACAACGCTTAGGGTGGCATCTTAAGCTCTCTCTACACTAGATTGGTCTGAAGTGGCACTGATGCCTTGTTAAACCTGGAAGGCCCTGTTTTCTAAGAAGGTCCGATGCCTTGTTAAACGTGGAAGGCCCTGTTTTCCAAGAAGGTCAGATGCCATGTTAAACGTGGAAAGCCCTGTTTTCTAAGAAGGTCCAACGCCTTATTAAACATGGAAGGCCCTGTTTTCACTTTCCTTTTTTTAGCTTCCATGTTATGACCCTGGTAAACTTGTTTTGTCTTGTTTAAGGATATTTCCCTCAAAAATCTCATACGACTCATAACTTTGAATGTTATTTATTTTGGTAGTTTTGGCTTAGGCTATAATTTCAGTTCTCTAATATATCAAAACAAGCATGTAGGTCAACAAAGCATTGTGTCTATGGAAGAATTAACTTTTAGATTCACATACAAGTAGATTTGTAAATCATTCAGCTTTACTTCCATCTATAAACCTTTTCAGGTCAACTTGTTAGATATGAAGCGCAGTATGAATGCCAACATTTTTCTAAAGCAGTTCAGCAAGATGTCACATGAGGAGATTGTAAACTTAATCAAAGAAGGTGACCCATCCAAAATTGGAGCAGAAAGATTGAGGGGCTTACAAAAAATTCTGCCTGATATTGATGAGGTAAAAAAATTATTCACTTATTTTATTTGATAAATTATTGGATTTTGGCATTCTATAAGCAATTTTATTCTACAACTTTTGACTGAACTCCAAGCCCACAATGTTCAATGTTTAACACAACAAACTATTTGATTTACTTCCCAGGTGGCTATGATCAACAACTATAAAGGTGACATCAATCAATTGGGCAATGCTGAACGATTTTATTTACTCCTCTCAAAGCTTTCAGGTTTTAAAATTCGGGTACTGTGTGAAACATTGAAAAATAAAACTCTCCTTCAATTATATTTAGAAAAAGCACCTAAAGTTTGATAAAAATGAAAGATATCTGCTTCAATCATTGAAATTTGTTGTTGTTTATTTAAAATCTCACCACAGAGAACTAAAAGATATTTTTTATTTTCATATATACATACACATTTATTTATCATCATCATCATCATCATCATCATCATTGGCCTCCTTCAGTCGTAGAACGACTATGGTTCATCTCGCACACTTCCTCGTGTGGCTGTGGAGCCCTATTTTGGAGAGACACTCCCGTCCACAAGTATCGCAGGTAAAGGTGGTCTTCGCTACAGTGGTAGAGGAGCTGGCCATTTTCCGCGTTGTCCGCTTTTCTTCCAGAGCTGAGGCCCATGCTCTTTCGCTGTCCATAGCTTTCTTGGTCACTGTCTCTCTCCATCTGGTGCGGTCTAGAGCTATGTCTTCCCACTGGTCAGTATTGATGTCCACTGATTTGAGGTCACGTTTTATTACATCTATGTAACGGAGGTGGGGGCGACCAGTTTTTCTTGAGCCTTTCGCAAGTTGTCCGTAGAGGATGACTTTCGGTATGCGATTGTCCTCCATCCGGCGAACATGTCCAAGCCAACGCAGGCGGCGTTGTCTGAGGGCTGTAAAGATGCTGGGAATACCTGCTTGTGCAAGGATCTCTGTATTGCACACTTTTTCTCTCCATGTGATTTTCAAGATCCTACGAAGACATCGCAAATGGAATGAGTTCAGTCTTCGCTCTTGCTTTGCGTAAGTGGTCCATGATTCACTGCCATACAGCAGCGTGCTCATAACGCATGCCTTGTAGACTTCCATTTTGGTCGCTGTAGTTAGCTTCTGGTTTTCCCAAACTCTTGACCTAAGTCTAGCGAAGGTCGATGCAGCCTTCCCTATACGTTTTTTTTATTAAAAAATAAAAAAAATATAAAAAAAAAATATAAAAAAAACACATTTATTACAGCCACAATTAATGCTCAATGGGGATTCCATCAATTTTATTTTATCTTATTTCTTATCTTATCTTATTTGTAATAGGTTGAAGGAATGTTGTTAAAAGATGACTTTCAAGGTGCTATGGAGTCGCTTCTTCCAAATGTAGATTGTTTGATTGTGGCTTGTGATAATCTAATGGATAATACGTCTTTGAAAAGTTTCTTAAGATATGTTCTGCATGCAGGCAACTTTATAAATGCAGTAAGTCTATATAGAAGTTAATCTAAAATGCAAAATTTAACATCATTCTAGATTATTATTATGATTAAAATGTCTAAGAAAGAAAATGGATTACCAACAAAGTGGATGACCATTTTTTGGATTTAAAAGCTTTTGATAGTAACAATCTTAAATCATTCTGGAAAATAGCAAGAGAATATGTTATACCTCAACATTTCCAGATTCTGTGACATATCTACAATGTGCAAGAAAGAGAATGGGACAATCTACAATGTCTAAGAAACAGAATCTTGCATGCAACTTGACAATGTATGGGACATTATGTCATGTTATCACGTAACATTGCTTGAGCTTCTTTTAGTATTCTAGCGTAAATGTTTGAAATGTTTGTGTGAAGAACCAATCCTTTGAAGGAGTATTTTGATAAAAACAAATGGACAGAAAAAATCATGTCAATACCTAGACAAATCTTTTCAATACATATTGTAGTGAAAACAAAGGCACAGTCTCACTAATGTTTAATCTAACAATATCAACCAAATAAAGGAATTTTGGTATTTTAAAACTGGCCAGAAATTGGAAAAATCAAAATCATTGATAAAATATCTATAATGATTGACAGCAAATTAATATTTTTTTATTTTTGTACTAGGGTGGCTATGCAGGAAATGCTCTAGGCTTCAAGATGAGTTCTCTCAATAAACTGAGTGATACACGTGCCAATAAACCAAGAGTTACACTGTTACATTATTTAGTAGAGGAAGCTGAAAAAGAACAAGAAGAAATTTTACAATTTGCAGATCAGCTTTTACCATCTTTAAAAGAAGCAAGCAGGTAAATTACAAGTTTTCTTTTTCTTTTCAATGAGTACAACATAGTTTTCTAATTCTTTCAAAGAGTACAACAATCATTTCTGATTATTTTATGTATATTCTATTCTAATTCTTTCATTTCAACCTTTTTTTTCCGATTCTGAGATGCTATTGTTATTGTTATCAATTAAATATAAAAAGCTACACTTAATCAGTAAAATTTCAACCTATACAACACGTGAAAATGCCAACTTTTGTTTTATGTGAAGGTTAACTGTGGATAATTTGAACTCTGAACTGAAACAACTTGAGAAAAATGTCAAACAACTAGAAATTCAAGTCTCACAAAGTGAGGGAGATATCAAAGACTATTTTGATCAGTTTATTAAGGTCAGTCCAATTGTTTGTTGGCTGTTGTATTATTTTTACTCTATAGTAATCTAAAAGCCTTTAGCCCAAAAAGTTTTAGTACTGCCAATTTTTACTGGTAATGAGAATAAAATATTTCAAGACTCCAATCATTTAACTTGGGGTGTCTGAAGTAAGAGTTGAACAATTCTATTTCTTTAGACATTATTGTGGCTTACACAAATAGAATTTGGACAATTTTTAAAACATAATTTATATTTTTCTCCTATACATGAATTCATATCACTATATCTTTGTTTTAGGAAGCCAACATAAAAGTCAATCTAGTCCAGGGAAAACTTTCACAGATCCAAGAACTCACTTTAAAATTGTCACATCATTTCTGTGAGCCAGAAAAAGGATTCAAATTGGAAGAATGTTTAAATAATTTTTACACTTTCTGTCAAAAGGTTAAACAATGTGAAAAGGTAACATTTTATAAAAGACAACTATCAATTTCATGCTAGTTATAAACTTTACTTTCATAAGCAATATGTTTATAAAAATTATATTAAAAAACACCCAATTTTATTTCCTTGGTAGAAACTCTTCAGATTGAAATCATTAAGTGTTTTTGATTTATTGACATGTTTAAGAGTCAAGTTTCTAAATTAAAAAGTAAACAAACAACTATAAAGTCATTCTCGTCTAAAACCTCCTGCTTTTTCTTCTTTGCTTTGAGAATAATACTAAATGGCATCTAGCTCAATCTATCAGAATGGCTGCCTGGTCATGTGGACTGTCGATCGATGGTCATGATGGTTTCAAGTTCGAAAGAGTTAATGTAACTATTTCCTAAAGGAGATCAGACTATAAAACAAGGTTTACAAAGAGGATTTTTGTTACATGAACTGGTCAGCTGGCTGAGGTCAGTCATACTCACACATTACTCAAATACATTCCTAAGCTCATTCACAATGGCTTTGATTTGAGCTCCATGAGACCATTCTTTTCATTCCTAGACTTTGCTCTATAAATCTTTGTCCAGTTAACTTCAATGTATTTCCTACAGTTTCTGAAGAATACAGATGTCCTCTATGGTCAAACCTATTAACTTGTATGTCCATAAGCTTTATACTTAGTAGGAGCAGGTGAAGATATTAGCAATAAAGTCATAACATACTGACCAGAACATGAAGATGGTGCACTTTGGATAGACTCTATATGAAAAAGCTAAACAATGTTTAACCTGCTAATAAAAAATTGACTGAAATCATCATTAATTAAGAAATACCTTCAAAAGGAGGTTATTACAATTGTTGAACCCGTAACATTTGTTCAATGACCAAAAGGCAATTTATTCAAATAGATAGAAGAACTTTTATAATACATAATGACATTCCCTCAAGTTCCTATGTTATGGAAAATGTGGACGTTGGCCTTACGAAAAAAAAATCCATTGTACATTTTGGTGTGAATTAAATTCTCCTTTGGATGTCTCTTCTTTTTGTGTCTCTCATCCATTGTACTTGTCTTCTTGGAGCCACGTGCTGCCACCTGTTCTACTTTATGTCACTGAGAGCAAACTGAAGAATTAATTGATCTTTATAGTGCTTCCAGTGCGTGGGCACCTTTGTTACTCTATTGTCTTTTAGGATCATCAAAAAGATTTATGTTGGCATATGATACGATAGAACAGATGTCGCACAAAGAAGTAGTTCCTCTGCACTGTCCGCTGCGGCATTAAACAGAACAACTTCTTTATTTCTTGTGTAGTCTTGCAAGCTCACATCCATTATGGAGAAGCCTCCAGGTCTCAGAAAGATCAGGTTGCCACTGAGTCTACCCAGCTCTAAGAGATACCTGACATTATTTGAGAAAAGTAAAGTTGGTTGGTCATTGTGTAATTGTCCACATTGTCTAAAAGGGAACTTTACTTTTTACTTAATCCATTGCCAAGAATTAAACAAGTCTATGGTTGTATAATGATGTTTTACTATAGCGTCCATAGTAAAATCCACATTGTGTTTTATTGTGTCTGTTTGTCATAATATTAAAAATATGACCTCTCCAAAGCATGTATCTTGCTAAAATTTGACGCAGCAGCTTGTCTTCTAAAAAGCAATCAGTTTTAAATTTCAAAATGTTCTATGCAAGCTGTTTTTACTTGCATGCACACCTTTTTTTCCTCCAGTATACCAGCTACTTCTGTATAGCTAGCTATATTATCATAAAGAAGAGATTATAATATATGTGCTGAATCCACTTTAAAAAAAATGTGTGCATTGTGTCAACATGTAGATGTAGACACATTGAAATAAAAATATTTGCAAAGTAAATTGAGTTAATCCTGCCACTCATCATCTACTTACAAAAGTGTAACTGAAAGTACCTGAACTTATATGTATCACAAAACTCTTTTGATCATTTTCGTTTTGTATGTATATGTTAAAGAATGAATTTTTAAAATCATTCTTTTATTCTATTAGATATTAAATTCTATTAGGTCTATAAGATTTCGACTTAATTTCTAATGCTAAAGTCTTAGTTATGTGGATTGCAAAAATGTGATTCTTTTATTTACACAAATTAAACATATCAATCATCTTGTTGATCTCTCCAGTTTCCCTGATGAAGTATGTACTTCATTGCAGCATGCATCGTATCAGTGGATGCTGTTAGTTTCTCTTTTCACTATGGTATACATCAGAAGTTCCCAAACTTTTTCGTCTTGTGGACCCCTTGACATGTTTTCTGGTTTTCCATGGACCCCCTGTTTAAGTTATATTGAATTTTTGAACATTCATCAATGTCAAATTACACATTTTGTTTAAATATTTTCCAACCAGTGACATGAGGAGTGAAAAAGTAATTGAAAACTAAATTTTAAGTTAAATTCACTTTTTTACAATAAATTTATTAACAAAATTGAAATTTAAACCCATTATGTAACAGTTAACATGTATATATCGTTTACTATCACTAAACACATTGGAAACTTTTAGTTTTTAAAAGTTTGCAAGCTCGACTTCCATTGCTACAGAGATTATTTCCCATATAGAGATTTGTTGTTTTAGTAAAACCTTTCACAAAGAGCTGTTTTCCGTGGATTTCTTGAGCCATAATAATTTGAATTAAAAAAATACATCATTACCAGACAAGGTTGACTTGGCCAGCTGTATAGAGAAATATATTGTTTGCCAACTAATGAGCTCTATGAGAACCACAGAGAAGAAATAGGAGCACTGCATCATAAAAGCTGGAGCTTTGTGATTCAACTGATGAATGTTCTTGTCATTTTCTTTTCACATTTGAGCAAGTAATTGCATATTTAGTTTCTCATAACTGCATTGATAACAAATTAAAGATATTCCTGCAATCAAGATCTACTACTGCTCCATTTGTTGTTACTGATATAATAGTTACATGGTTTTGCTTTTTCTTCGAATGATTCCTTCAAAACATCAAATGTGTTCGACTTTATTGTCAATTATCAGTTTTCACAAAACGAAATTTTGTCATGAATTTCTTTATCCATAAATAAACAAACATGTGTCTAAAAATGCTTCATAACAGGCACAACTTGGTTCATATATAGACCTTTGAACTATTTGTTACTTAGAAGAATTCTTAGCAAATATCAGATGCAGGTTTGTGTATAAAATAGTTTTAAAAACTTCAGCGTCCGGCTAAATCATTCATTTTTTTTCGCCAATTGTATGTCGTTTCCATAATTTTGCAAGATATTTTAAGACACAGCAAACCATTATATTTTCCTTAAAATTTGAAAACAAATATTTTGTCAATTTTAGATCTTTTCTCAACTTTGTCACGGAATGTTCAATAGTTTTTCAAATCTTATCAGGGTGGCTTTGTCTCCAACAATCCTCCAGCTTAGGTGGTTTCATGGTTACCTGTTACCTGTTACCTATCCCTTAGTCTGGTGGACCGTTGGGGCGCCAAGCAAGACATGTGGACCATCTTTCTCCAATCCTCTCTATCCTTTGCCCTGATTAAAACCTCGTTCAATGGTAGGCCTGTCCATTCTTTGATGTTGTCTTCCCACCGCTTTCTCTGTCTGCCTCTTCTTCTTTTTCCTGGAACTGTTCCCTGGAGGAAGGTCTTAGCGAGTCCCGAAGATCTTGTTACATGGCCATACATTTTAAGTTTTCGTTTCTTCACAGTATTTAGCAGGTCATCATGGGGTCCGATCGCTGCAGTAACCCTGTCTCTAATCTCTTGATTTGTGATGCGGTCTTTAAATGTGATGCCTAGGATCCTTCTGTAGCATCTCATTTCCATTGCTAGGATCCTCCTCTCTAGCTCTGCAGTCAGCGTCCAAGACTCACAAGCATATAGAAATGTGGCCATGACCAGGGAGCGCATCAGTCTGATTTTGGTGCCGAGGGCTAAGCCTTTGTCTTTCCATATCAACTTGAGTTTAGAAAGGGCCGCTGTGGACTGTGCTATTCGGACCATTAGTTCGGGCTTTGTTCCCTCATCCGAGACAATAGCTCCGAGGTATTTAAAGCTGCTAACGCTAGTTAGCTTTTCGCCTCCAATACTGATGGCCTTTGTAAAGCCCTGTTGACTATTGGTCATGATTTGGGTTTTTTCTGCATTTATTTGCATGCCATAAGCTGCTGAAGTCTTGTCAATGCGCATCACTAGGTCGGCTAGTTCGTCTTCTGTCCCTGCTAGGCCATCAATGTCATCTGCGAAGCGCAAGTTTGTAACTTTTCTTCCTCCAATGCTTACAGTACCTTCAAATCCTTCGAGAGCATCTTCCATTATTCTTTCAAGGAAGATATTGAAGAGTGTTGGTGAAAGGAGGCAGCCTTGTCTTACTCCAACTGTGGTTTTGAACCATTCCCCAATATTGTTGTTGAAGTACACCGCACTGGTGGCATCCTTGTATAGGTTCTGGATAACTTTGGTTATGTTTGTGTTAATGTTATATTTTTCCATTGTCGCCCAGAGTGCCCCGTGCCATACTCGATCGAAAGCTTTCTTGAAATCAATAAAGACATGGAAAAGATTCTCTTGGTGTTGGAGATATTTTTCACAGAGTATTCTGAGGTTTAGGATTTGCTCTGTTGTGCTGCGACCATGTCTAAAACCCGCCTGTTCTTCAGATATGATTTTGTCTGCTATCGGTTTTAGTCGATTTAATATAATTTTTAACAGCACTTTGCTGGGGTGGCTTATGAGGCTGATGGTGCGATAGTTTTGACATAGTTGTAAATTGCCTTTCTTTGGAAGAGTGATGATGAGTGACTGGGTCCAGGGTTTGGGCCATTCTCCTGATTGCCAGATCTTGTTGCAAATTGTATAGAGTGCGTTTATCATGGTTTCTCCTCCCGCTTGTAGAAGTTCACCAGGAATGTTGTCAACTCCGGCCGCTTTTCCCTTTTTCAGGGCTTTTACTGCTGCTGCTACTTCCGAGCGAAGAATCGGATAGTCGTCCATGTTGGAAACTGACGGGACATTTAGTATCTCTGTATCTCCTGAGATTTCGAAGTTATACAGTTCTGAACAGTATTCCGTCCATCTTTTTAACACATCTTTTTCCTCAGTTAGGCACCTATTGTTTTTGTCATGTATCGTGTTGGTTCTTCCATGCTTTGAGGTAGTGAGGTCCTTCACTAGTTGATATGCTTTTTTACTGTCATTCCTGTTTAGTCCCAGTTCAATTTCTTTGCATTTGTTCTCTATCCACTTTTCCTTTGCTTCTTTCATTCCCTTTCTAATCCGTTTGTTGACGTTTTTGTATTCGAGGTCATATTTTGGGTCAGACAACTTTTTCCCTTTAAGCTCCCGTCTCTTGTCACAGAGTTGGAGTATATCCTCTGTTACCCAGGGTTTTTTGGGCGGGCGGAGCCTCCCTAGTACTTCCCGGGCAGTTTCTGTGACTGCCGTGTTTAGCATATCAACCTGTGTGTTGATATCCTGGTCATTGGGGTCCAAGATATTGAGGGCTGCAAAGCGTCCTCCTATTTGTGCCTCGAATATGGCGGCTACTCTGGGGTCTTTCAGCTTGTCCAGGTCAAATTTTATCCTGGTAGGTCCTTGTTTTATTACCTTTTTTAGGTGTAGTTTGAAGGTCATCATAACAAGGTCATGGTCGCTTCCAATGTCAGCTCCAGGAAAACTTCTTGTTTTGGCTGTATGGATGCTTGTCTTAAAACGCTGTTGCACCATGATATAGTCGATCTGGTTGTGGTGTTCTCCATTAGGACTGTGCCATGTGGATATACGCGATTTTTTGTGGAATCCTAGTGTGTTAGCCAGTACGAGATTGTTGTATTTCGCAAATTCTAGTAAGCGTTGACCTCGTTCGTTAGTTGTGTGATTACTGTATCTTCCACATGTGCCTTTCCATGTTTGGTAGGAGTCGCTTCCTACTTTGGCATTCCAGTCTCCTTGTACCACAAGGATGTCCTTTTTCGGGACCTTATTGACCACTTCCTGTAATTGCTCATAAAACTCTTCTACTGCCTCATCGTCGTATGTTGATGTAGGAGCGTATACTTGAATGATGGTGATATTAAAGGGTGACGCCTTTAAGCGTATGGAAATAAGTCGACTGGAAATAGGGTAACAGCTCACAACGCAGTTGCTGTAGTTCCTGTGTATAAGAAATCCTACTCCTTGTTCATGAACATCTTGTAGTCCACTGTAGTACAATTTGTGGCCCTCTTCTGTTGATGTTTCGCCTATGTTTTTCCAGCGCATTTCCGAGAGTCCTATGATGTTGAAGTGGAGTCGATTAAGTTCATGTGTGAGCTCTTCAACCTTTCCATCGTCTCTCAGAGATCTCACATTCCATGTTCCTATCGTGATTTTATTTCTGGTGTTTATTTTGTTTTTGAGTGGACCAGTAGTATACTTCTCACCTCCGCCCTGGTCTGTGACGGTAGGCGCGGCCCTTGGTAACCCGGGCGACGGCCGAGCCGGTATGGATATATTTTTGGTCATTGTCTCATTTGGCGTATCGAGGGCTAGATGATTGCATGGCGGCGCCCATCCCTCTCCATGCGTGACCATGGTGTCATTACATAAAATGTTAAATAAAAGACACATAGGCAATATAAGTTGAGAAAAGAAGAAATAAAAATTGAAAATTAACACCACCGTTTATTTTATATTTAGATTCAGCCATATTAAATATTAGTTATCTTTAGACCAAATTGAGCTATTTAAATGAGGTATTAAATTTAAAATATGTTTTTCATTCCAATTATGTATGCAATATTTAATGGCCTGGCTATAATAAAATATAAATAATGTATATTTGTATGATATAATAGGTGATTCCATTAATGTGAGATTTATATTAAACTCAATTCCTTCTTAAATGTGATCCACTCTCGTGGACCCCCATTTGGATGTCATGGACCCCCAATTCTTTTTTTCAATTTCGTGGAACCCCCTAGAAGTCCTCGTGGACCCCTGGGGTCCATATGGACCACTTTGGGAATCACTGGTATACATCTAACTACAAAAACATCTTATCTTATATAATGCAGATGTTACTTCAAAAAAGAAGATGATTATGTCCTAGGCGTTATGCATTCAGTCATGCATATTAACCAATGACTTTTGCCAAGTCACTGGTTTTCCTGGCTAGCTCAGGCAACCCATTCCATGCTCTAATGGCACTAGGGAAGAAAGAGCATTTGTACAGATTTGTCCTAGCATATGGAATGAGGAGTGTGACTTTATCTTTAGGTCTTTCTGATTATTTTATTAAATTTTGTTTTTGTATTTGAAGATTATGGTTCAGTGTCTTGTGAATAATTGCTACTTTACTTTTGAGTCTTCTATCCTGAAGTTTTTCTAAATTTAGTGATTTTACTAAAGGTGTTACTCTAGTGAAATGTGAATATTCGTTTGTTATGAATCTCACTGCTCTATTTTGTGTCTGTTCCAGTTTCTTAATGTTTTCATGAGTTGAGGGGTCCCAAACAGAGGATGCATATTCTATTATTGGCCTAACCAAAGTTAAATAGCATTTTAGTTTTAAGTTCTTATTTGATTTATAGAAATTTCTTTAAATAAACCCTAATGCTTTGTTTGATTTTTTGATAGTTTCATCAATATGGGGATTCCATGACAGTTTTTTATTTATTAAAACACCTAGGTATTTTGTTTTTTTAGCCTGTGTTACTGGTTTCCCATGAATAAGATAAGTGGAATTAATTTGTTTTAGTTTTTTTTGTTACTCTTAATAACTGACATTTTTCTGGGTGGAGAGACATTATCCAATTGGACTCCCATTTCTGTAATACATCTAATTTTCTTTTTAATATTTCTGTAACTTGTGTTGTTTTTATTGTCCTATATCTGATTTACAGGCAGAATAAAATAGTTATCATAACACTTTAAAATATCACACATGTGTCCAATACCAACGCATTTAACAGATTAGTTGAATCAATAGTTGAAATGTAATGTATAAGTATGAAGAAATATTTGATTCTGATTTGAGTCATTTAAGAGTTATTTATTTCTCTCTAGGATAATGAGCAACGAAAAGTCCAAGAAGAACGAGCTGAAAAAAGAAAACAAGAAAATGAGGCAATGAGAGCAAATCAACAAGGTATAGTTCTTAGTTCTTATGTCCATTCTGAGAGCAAATCAACAAGGTAGAGTTCTTATGTCTGTTCTGAGAGCAAATTAACAAGGT
>JADKLZ010000728.1:12635765-12649032 GCA_021533235.1 Biomphalaria straminea | reverse complement strand
TACAAAATGAACCATAATGGCGATGTCACAGCCCCCTGGGGCGCCCCTGTGTTAACTATGCGTGCATTTGATATGACATTGTTTACCCTAACCCTCTGAGGTCTCTGGGTCAAAAATTCATTAGCCCATAGAATAATATATGGACTAATCTTCAATGCTTTCATTTTTTCAATGAGTAAATGAAGTTGTATTGTATTAAAAGCTGATGAAAAATCAATAAAAAACAATCTGACATAAGTGTTTGGTAAGTCCAGATGTTTGAAGACACAATTTAAAATATTTAGAACAGCATCGTCTACACCTTTACCCTTTTGGTAAGCAAATTGTAAAGGGTCCAATTTATTACCCAGATCATTTAGTACAAACATTTTAACAAGTTTTTCCAAACATTTAGACACAATGGAAGTAAGTGAAACAGGTCTAAAGTCATTCATTTCCTTTGGTTTAGAAACCTTTGGTACAGGGACAATTATGGACGACTTCCACACAGTTGGTATCTCGTGGTTTAGTAATGAAGTTGAAAAAATCTCTAGGAAAGGTTCAGCTAGTTGTTCAGCACATTCTTTTAAGATTCGCCATCAGGCCCAGCAGCTTTCATTGGGTTGACGTTTTTGAAAATGTTGCAGACTTGCTCTTTAGTAATCGCTATTTCTAAACAGTTTTCAATTTTGATATCTTCAAGGGCTTTGAGTCTTTGATAATTAAAGTTGTTAGTGTCGAAACGACAATAGAAATCATTTAAATCGTTGCATAATGTTTTGTCGTCTCTTGAAGCAAGATTGCTTTTACTTTTGACTTGTGCTCCTGCCATTTGGTTTATGATGCCCCATGCATGTCTCATGTCACTTGTCTTAATCGAGTCTTCCAGCTTGGTGCGATAGTTTCTCCTCCCTTCTTCAAGAGCGACATTGAGATTACGTTGTGCTCTTTTCATTTCCTGCCTGTCGCCACTCATGTATGCTCTTCTCTTTGTAATGATTTCACGTTTTATTTTTGCAGTGACCCATGGTTTGTTGTTGGGGTATATCTTGATGCTTTTAGTACTGATACACATGGTTTCATAAAATTTTATATAATTTGTCACTGCTTCGACCCATTCTTCCAGATTTGACGTGGTCTCCTTAAACAAATTCCAGTCGGTGCAGTCTAGACATGCATACTAAGTTTTTCTTAAAAAGGGTACGCTTTCGGAAGCAACTTTTCTTAAACACGACCAAGATAATACTGAGAGTGAGTTGGTGGATTTCTCATCAATCTCTTTAGTTTGTACGTACCTGAACAATAATATACAATTGTAAATAAAATATGATTAAGTTGAATGGAAACACTTCAATAGACAAACACTGTACCTCTACTTGTATACAAAAGATTAGCAACATTTTACACCTTTACTGTACAATTACTGCTCGGACATTGTTCACTGTACAATTGAAATTATTTTTTTTATTGACAAAAGTCTAAGTTCTTTTTTTTAAATTATTTTTCTCTCTGATGCCCGTATGAAAAAAACACTCAGAGATTTGCTTTGCCTGATACACTAAGAGATTTGCTTTGCCTGATACACTAAGAGATTTGCTTTGCCTGATACACTAAGAGATTTGCTTTGCCTGATACACTAAGAGAAGGATAAACCTTCATTGATTTATTTCATTTTGACGATTTTTTACAAAGCTAATGTCAGCTCACTCTATCTGTCTGTCTGTCTGGTAAAAGTTTATACAATTTATTTCTCCGACACCCAATCTCGGATCAAGCTGAAATTTTACACAATTATTTCTTTTACCTGACAACACAAGAGTCAGTTTTAAAAATTAATCAATTAGTTAACTGACAATTGATAATTATTTTTTTTTGGTATCTCGAAAAAAGGAAAGAAATTGTACTTGACTGAAGTGGTGGTATGAAATGAATTAGTCCTCTTTATAAGTCGACGCATTAAAGTAAGTTTGTAACAAACAAAAATATAACTCTACTAATGCAATAATAAATAAAAAGGTTACATAGACAGTTTGGGTGGAAACATAAATTCAAAATTGGCCAATGAAGTCGTCCACCCAAGCAGGTAAAATGGCGGGTTTCAATATGTTCAGATATAATATCAGAATGAAATTCTATCAAAGGCAAATGACAAAGTAGAATGGAGAAAGAAGGTTGACGGATCTTGTGTGGTGCCCCAACGGTCCAGCAGACCAAGGGATAGATTAAAAGGAATGTGATATTAAATGTGAAAATGACTTAACTGATGTTTCATAATGATTATCTAATTGATCTAATTGTTTTGTAAAAGGGTAATTCATATTCTATATTGTTGTAGAAAATTCCTTTAGTAATGTGAGACACTACTTATTAATTGTTGTTTTAAATTATATTCCAGTTATATGCATGCTAAATATATTTTTCTTTTAAAAATATAAGTAAACATTTTTTTTCTGGAAACCTAGTTGTTATTATGACAGAACTTAACTTAACAATACAATTGTAAAAAAACAAAAAGACAAAAAATGTAAAACCGTTTGCATAAATGTGTTAAAAATATGATAAATAATTATCTCGCTTACTAAGTAGTCTCCTGTATTTGTTACTATTAAAAGTTAATAGTTGTAAAAGTGATGTGATTTTTGAAAAAAAACAACTGTTTGCATACTTGATTTTAAAAATTGATTTTTCGCTTTCAGAAAAGAAAAAAAGTAGCCGTTTCATCAGAACTTTGCATGGTCTAAAATATTATAATGTCGGATTTTCACTATCTTTTCAAGTTTGCTAGATCTAAACGGGACGGACGGAAGGACAGACGAACGGACAAATAACACAAAACTAATAGCATCTTTTCCCCTTTCGGGGGCCGCTAAAAATCGTATCCAAAAGCGAATAAGGTAAACATTCTCCCAGATATCTTTCTCGTCCTATTTTTCCAACTGGTCCAGATCGCAGTGAGAAACCTAGAAGCATGAAATAGCTCTAAAAAAATAGCTGTAAAAAATATTTCCAATCGAACAGATTTATTGTTGTAGAGATCTATTCCAAATTTAACGACATGACTGACCCAAACGAATTGACACAATTACACTTTGTATAAAAATTTTTAAAAAAGTATTTTTAAATCTTTTTTTATTCAACATTTTACAAACACATTCACACTTTGTAACCTATGAACTAAATAAAACAATACTTTAAAATGTAATCAGTTATAATCATGATTTTTTAGAGCTCCTAGATGAATAAATAATACTGTAAATTTCTAAACAGAACCAGTTGTGACTTACACATTTTGTCACAAGAAGAAATGATGTGTTCCGGAGATCTATTATTTGTTTTCTGTAGCTGATGAAGTTTTTCTTTATGTAGTGTAGCTACCCAGTTGCTCCCAGGAGCTACTGTCCGCTGATGTTTGAGTTGTTGTTTTTTAAGCGTGCTTGGGTTAAGATGTTTATATCATTAACAAATGAATAAATTGATTGACAATATACCATCTTCAACACTCAAGTAGTAAGTCTAATAACATCTTCCTATCAGGGCCGCCGCTACCTACTGTGCAATGTGTGCACTGCACGCAGGCGTTGACTTTAGGGAACGGCCAAATCATTATTCCAAGGTTACTTTTTAAAAACTTTTGTTAAATAAAAAATGATTTTAAAATATGTTACATAATTTCTAATTATTCCATGATCCTTTGAAAATATAAACGATATTCGTACATAAGAAATCATTTTGGAAACTAGAACAAAAAAATCGAGCAGCATGCGAGGGATTACCAGCGCGTTTTTATATAAGCGCCTGCTCATTTCTGGCCTTCGCAGGTTGTTTGTACTATTTGTTTTGAGTCGAATATTTATTTCAAGTTTATTCAAAAAATATAAAACGCCTTCATCAGTTCAGTTGTACTAGCTGTTTGGAACTACAAGCCATCCACCGACCAATAACAGTGGGAGGGGCGACGAAAACATTTTTCAGACTCTTTGCCGACTTGGAAAACTGGCGTATGTTCAATTCTATCTCCAGGAAGAACTTTTTACAAAGCTAGGATGTTGGAAATACTATTGTCATAAACAAAACAAAAAGTTTTAGTGAAATTGTATGACATAAATTTGGTTTCTATACACAGTGTTCAATTACTAGAAGATACATGAAGAATAAAACCTAAAAAGTGCGACTTAGTTTTTTTCTTTTTTATTACATTCTTTAAAAAACTCACGGACCTCATCGCTTCTCTGGTCTCCAGCTTCTATAGAGGGCTCCAGCTTCTGAAGGGGGCTCGAACGAAAATGTTATCTAGTGAGTCGACACCCAGGAATGTGAGAAACACTGTCTTACTATGTTTTATTTCATCCCATTGTATAAGTGACTTGTACTTTGGATTATTTGCTTTCTTATTAAGTCAAAAGAAAAATATTCAGCGCTGAGATGCTTACTTTGTTGTATAAATTTGTAGGCAACTCTGAATGTCAGATGATTGTGGATACAATGCACATCTCTCTAAAATACAATCGTGATAATTATTATGAACGTGTACGGAACGTTTAAGTTTCATTGTCAATGGCTTTTGCATTTCGAGTTGTTTTTCATATTATACTTTACAACTTACAATAACAAAAAAGTTAACATATCCACGTCCAGACCATATAACACTGTTGAGCAGTCAAAGTTATCGAGAAATTCTATAGCATATAAATCACAATCCATTACAAATTACACTATTCATTGAATCATTGTAATAGACCTGCCGCATCTCATCAATTATAATCGTCGCAAATACAGGAGCATAAGCGAGTAGTCATAACGAGATTACTTTTTGTATGTATCATCAAGAATCATAATGTTGGATTTCTGTAGACACATATATCCGAAATTTTTCCTAGTGCATAGTTTATAGTTGTACTTGAGAAAATGAAGAAAACAATGGAATAAATATAATATACAGATTTGATGGTGGCCTATTCAACCCGAGGTGGCTCCAAGCAAAATCAAAAATAAAATCACAGTAGTCAGGGACCTGCTATTTGTTGACGACTGTGCCCTAAATGCCTGCTCTGAAAATGATCTGCAGAGCATCTTCAGTGACTTCTCGAGGCTTGGCCTTACCATTAACACACAAAAAAAAACTGAAATCTTATATTTTCCTGCTCAGGGGAAAACCTACTCGGATTCAAGCATCAACATAATATAAAGGCAGTGGACAGATTCACATTTCTTGGCAGCACACTCTCCAGAAACGGAAAGATCAATAATGAAATCGACCTGCGTATCACCAAGGCAGACTGTCTAAAAAAACTTCCGGAACAGACGAGGTATCACCACAAACACAAAGATAAGGATCTATTGAGGTGTCATCCTCCCTACATTGCTCTATGCCTCAGAAATGTGGACAGTATACAGAAAACATGCAAAGAAACTAAACCACTTCCACATGACATGTCTAAGAAAAATACTGAACGTCAAATGTCAGGACAAAATACCAAATACTGAAATCCTTCGAAGAGCAGGTCTGCAAAGTATCCACACGATTCTGATGCAGTCCCAGCTGCGATGGGAAGGACGCGTCTGCAGAATGGAAGACAGTCGCATCCTTAAACGACTCTTGTACGGCGAAGGAAAGTGCTCACAAGGCAGTCAAAGAAAACGTTTCAGGGACACCCTCAAAGCTTCTCTGAAGGCGTTCAGCATAGACCCAGCCACCTGGGAGACAGAGGCAAATGACAGAGCAGCATGGCGTCGCGCTGTGAAAACTGGCGCACAGGTTGCCGAGGAAAAGAGAAAAGCGCTGGCAGAAGAGAAACGCCAGAGAAGAAAAGCAAGGCCAATGACACAGCACCAGCTGGAATAACCTGCCCAGTGTGCAGCCGAACATTCCGGGCTCTCATAGATCTCACCAACCACATGAGGAGGCACGAAACCCCAGTGCAAAGCCCTCAGCCACCTGGAAGACAAAGTAGTCATTATCGAACTACGATGGACGAACTATATACTTGAGGGATACAACATTGCTGCCAATATGAAAGGGAAAAAAATGGAATGGTCTTCAAAAAATGGACTTAAATGAAAAGGCAGTTTTGGAATAGTGTCCAACTCAGTCTAAATGGATATTTCTTTCTAGAAAAAAAGGGGAGGGGGGAGGCATTTTTAAAATTCGCACGCAGGCGGCCACAACCCTCGCGGCGGCCCTACTTCCTATCTATCTATATATCTATCTATCCTTATATATCTCAATATATAAACGCAATATATCACTGATAGATATAGCGTAACTAAGTCAATACAATCAAGTACTTCACATATTGATCTACAAGAATTAAACTAAAAACTGGAGAGAAAAAAAAAACGACCTTATTACCTTATTCTGTATTGAAGGTCCCGGCCAGGGTTTCGTGGGCATCCGTACAAAAACAAAATCTCGCACACATTGATCTCTTTATCCACCATTCGCTTGGCTCTTTTAGTGCAGTGTTAGCAGATTTGATATTTCAGCTGTTTTTTACTTTTGTTTATCTCTGTTTTTACTTCTATATGGTTATCTTTGTTTTATTTCTATATGATATCTTTGTTCGTACTTCTATATGTTTATCTTTCCTCTTACTTCTATATGTTTATCTTTGTTTTTTTCTCTATGTTTATCTTTGTTTTTACTTACATTGATTGCCAGCACAGACTCTCGTTATTTTGTCATTTCAGATTCTAAGCTTCAGGGATTTCGAAGTGCCACTGATTTTATTTTCTAAGAAAAGAAGATGAGTCAGCTACGTCCTGCTAAACAAACATCGTTACGACCTGCTTCATCTGCTGAACTTGGACAACTTTCCACCATTGTCTCCCCCAAAAGGCCTACATCGGCTGCTGTCCCATCGACTTTCACTGCACAGTCTTCAAATGTTGAAAGTGGAGAGAAAACTTCTAGCGGTAGATTCGCAGCCAAGAAGAAACAAAAGCGTGGAAAGCGTGGACGTTCTGATGGGTTTGTTCTGGGTTTGGATCTGGCCAATGAGGACGCTTCAGAAACGGAAAACAATGAGGAGACTTTGAAAAAAACTCTTGACTCAGAATCACTAAACTTTATCTTCTGGTTGCGTAATCCAAGTCTTCAGACATTGTCTCAGTTGAGAAAAGCTATCAAGTGTAACGATCTCGATTGGATGAGATGTTTTTTAGAATTTGATGGCCTAGGTTTATTGTTTCAGGTAAACAAATAATGTCACTTTAAAAATATCATAAAAGTTTAATCTTTCATCAAAACCCAGCCTGGGTAAAGTGATAAGGACGTTTCTGTACATTAAGTTTATGAAATGGACTCGCAGCATTAGTGAAGTAGTAAGAACCAATGACTGTTGTGTTATTGTCTCTACATCCCAACAAACTTAGTTTTGCTCCTTGTAATTAAAAAACAAGTTTCCCCTTTTAGATATTGCGCTCTATGGGGCAACCACCTTTACTTCGCCAACTAAAGTGAGGTACCCATTAGGATTTGGTTTGACTCAGGGGCGCCCAAAAATCAATCCCTAAATTCAAAATACCAGTCTTCACCGAGATTTGAACCAGGACCTCAGGTTCGTAAGCCAAGCACTTAACCACTCAGCCACCGCGCCCCTATGTTCTCGTATAAGAAGGATGTACAAATAATTGACATTGTTTTCACCTTGTAGCTAGGAGAGATTTGAAAAGACAGCATCGCCCAAACTGGACAACATTTTAGTTCAATATAAGTCTATTATGTTTCGTTTTCTTTTCAACATTAAATTTAAAATATTACACTTACTTTCTTTTTTTTTTCAATTAACAGTGCTTGAAAAACCTAAGCAGTTATCATAGCAGTCATTTAAACGACATGGTACTACGAATGGCTTGTGTTTCGTGTATTAGGGAAGTTGTCAACTCAAGGTCTGGTCTGGATTGTTTATTAACCATTGGTGACCGAAATGATAACTTATTTGGACGCAGATTCTCTACTGGTATGTTTAATAAATATAGGCTACTATTGTACTTCAACGCCAACGATATACATACATATATATACATATATACATACATACATATATACAATACATACATACATATATACAATACATATATACAATACATACATACATATATACAATACATACATACATATATACAATACATACGTACATATATACAATACGTACATATATACAATACATACATACATATATACAATACAAACATACATACATACCATACATACATATATACAATACATACATACATATATACAATACATACATACTGTTACGACGTGGACTTCAATTAAAGAAAATAACTCACCGATTCTCGGGATCGCTGGTAGCTCTCTGATTGCAGAAGCACAATCCAACTAATATCCCCGATAAAAAGAAATAATGTCACAATCTCCAAATCAAAGTTAAATATCCCGATTCACTAGCACAATAGAAAAACAATCCTCAATACCCAAACAAGAAATACAAACTCATAACTAAAGTTTCTGAACACATTTACACACTGGCTAAGGTCATTTACGCTCAAAAGCATAAAAAAAATAACGTAAACAAACCGTAGTTTGCTGATGAAAAAATTTGGATAACCGGGGGGGGGGGAACAGGATTACAACAATACATATGTATATATATAAGGCTTGTCTTCGAGTGCGAAGATTTGAGAGAATTGCAGTAATTACCGTGGCTGCGTAGCCCCAGCTGTAACCTACATATTTTGCCATATCCAGGGCAAGCATAACAATTGTCCTCAGGTGGTCAAATTAGGTTTTCTTTTCGCCGTCTGCGTTTGTCCTCGGCAGCGGATTTTCTTTTGGTCTCAAATGTGTATACAGTGGCCTGGCCTTTGTGAGTGACCTCTAGCTGTCTCGCTCTGAGGCCTTAAGCCTACATTTTGTTAACAGCGCTCCATAAATTAAATTATTATTATATATAAAGGATATAAAGTCTCTCTCTCACACACTCTCTCTCTCTCTCACACACACTCTATCTCTCACTCTCTCTCTGCATCAATGTAACATGACTAGAAAGTAAAAGACAGACAGTGGCGGTGGGTAAAAATCTTAAAAGTTGGAGTTTAGGAGGAAACAAAGTTTATCTTTTCAACAGGATACATAATTATTAACCAACACGAATTTTCTCTCTCTCTCTCTCTCTTTCTATCTCTCTCTTTCTCACTCTCTCTCTCTCTCTCTCTCTCTCCAGAGTAATTTTAACAGGTTTTATCGTTTGTTTCTAGTTATTACCTCTGACCACCCAAATGGTATCGTGATGATCACGATCAAAATATTAACTAAATGACCGCGGAAAGAATGTTTTCACTAGTCTGAGTTGACAACTAAACTACATCCACTCTACAGCTAGTCTGAGTTGACAACTAAACTACATCCACTCTACAGCTAGTCTGAGCTGACAACTAAACTACATCCACTCTACAGCTAGTCTGAGTTGACAACTAAACTACATCCATTCTACAGCTAGTCTGAGCTGACAACTAAACTACATCCACTCTACAGCTACTCTGAGCTGACAACTAAACTACATCCACTCTACAGCTAGTCTGAGCTGACAACTAAACTACATCCACTCTACAGCTAGTTTGAGCTGAATGTCTCCAGGCTAAAGAAACTCTTCGGGACTCTACACTTAGTCAGAGCTAACAAATGTATTATTAGCCTGCTGCCTACATCCACCCAGCACTTTACCCACTGCAGTTAAACAACCCAATCCCTGACCTACATATTATATTTAGGTCTGTGAACACAATATTATAAGACTTAGTAGGCTTTCTGTTTCATGAGCGTTCATTGATGCTAAATGTAAGCATGTTTCTATTGGTTGTTATATTTAGCTAGTCATATATAGGTCACAACTTCAGGTGAAGTTCTTTTCTTGCATATCCAGCTTGTTTGCTCACCTTAAAGTTTTCCTAACACTTAGTAGGTGAAACTTGATCTAGGTCAAACATTGGACTCATTTTCTTTCTCATATTGCCTACATTTGGTCGAGTCGGTGAGAGTTTCAAATACAGATGCGTGTTACTTATTAAAATAGTTATACATATGGCACAGGTGAAAAAAAGGGTGTTGTGACTCCAATGATAAGCTCATACATCTTAGATTGATAGAAATTGTTGGGACTCGTTTAGCCTTAGAAGCAGCTTTGTGCATCAAGCGTTACTTAGCTTTAAAAACTGAATATAACCTGAGTACTATCAAGTATAAGTATAATAATAATATTTATATTTATATATATATATATATATATTTATTTATATATATATATATATATTGTCCGTAAGGAAATTTGTCTTACAATTTATACATTACACTGTGTTTGAGCAGATCTAAGAGCCAATGTCACGAAAATAGCAATTTCCAACAGATAGTCCCATAGATATAAATATTCAAGCTAGTTTCTTTGTTTTGCTTGAATAAAAAAAATATCGCAACGAAATGACAGTAGACATAGTTTTTAATCTTGAATTACGTGAAGCACAATTAAATTCTAAACAAAATGCTATGTACATACATCTACTTTCATAACTTTTATTAACAAAATCCAAAATGAAACTTCTGGATCTTAAGTACACTTAATATTATTCAGAACAGCAACTGCAATCGTTTTGGCGTTAATTTAATAGTCCTCCCAAACTGAAACAGAATAAGCTGTACTATTTTCTAATACGAACAATTCTTTCTCTCTCTCGGACAAAATATAGCAAAAAAAAAAAATAATAATAAATACACAGAGGAGCCCCTATGTTTCAACATAAGGGAGACTATAATTATAATTATATGTGTAATAATGTGATACGGAGCAAAGCTGGGAGGGTTTACTGTCAATAAAGACTCATAATGTCAGTATAAATTATGGTTTTCAGTTAGTAGTAACTAAAATACAGATTGAATCTCAAGTATTTAAATATTTGTATAAGAGCAGTAATATTCGTAGCAATGAAAGTATCGCTAATGAAGTAAAACAGCTCTAAATAAGATGTAGACTATTTTTACAAAGCTGCTGTCTGTCTGTGTGTCTGTCAGTGTGCTCAAAACTTTGCACACGTTATTTCTCTGACACCCAATCTCGGATCAAGCTGACATTTTGCACAATTATTTCTTTGACCTGACAAGACAAGAATCTATCAAACAAAAAGTAACCAATTAGTTGATTAACTATTGGTAATAAATTAATTGTCTGGTATCTCAAACAATGGAAATGAATTGTACCTGACTGAATTGGTGTTATAAATTGAATAAGTCATTGGCTTGACAAGCCTGAGAAGGCTTAAGCCCACATGTTTGAATTCAGGGCGTTCCCTTTTTCTTTTTTTATTTATTTTTACAAATGCTTTTTTATTATTAGTCTAGATTTTTTACAAATGTAATTACATGAATGATCAAAACGATCAAAGTAATTGTTACAAGTACGCTTAACATATTTTATTTTTTTAATAATAATAATAATCGATCTATATATATATTCCTCAAAGTAAGAGGTCAAACACACGAAAGTTCAAACGAGCAACAACAAGTAATTGTAAAGATCCCATGGCGCAGCACGCGGTGTGAATGGAAATTGGTGCATCCCAATGCGCACTATTTTGTGAATGAAAGTGGTGTTTATATAATTATCTTCTTCTCAGATTATTGTCATAATATTAAAAGTATTTCCAGATTATTGTGTCGTTAGACAATTGAAACTAGAACAACAGTACACGTATAGAGTATACTCTCATGTTTCACTTTAGAAAGTACTTTAATTACGCACATTCGTTCATTAGACATGATTACGAAAGGTAACTCACCTCTCTATTCCTAGATCTAGATCTAAAACTCGAATTCAACTCTTCGCAGAGTTAGTTTTATGCTTTAGCACATGAACACACTAATTATAGTCCATTTAATCAAATTAACATTCAAATTTGTTTTTCTAAAGCATTGTAACATGTGCAGCTATATTCTTAATATCGTGTAAATTAAGGTCAATTAGCCTTTTTTTTTTTTTCAGCTCCATTCATAGTATTTTTCATTCATGAATTCACGCATTCGCTTTACTTATAACAAGCAAATGGGAAGATCCCATGGCGCAGCATGGTGTGAATGGGAAATAATATATCCAAATCCGCACCATTTTCATTCACGAAATAGCATAGCATTTTTTTTTACTTTAAAAAGATTTTAATAATATCCGGAAATTTCCAGGACTTTTTCGACCGGCGGCATAGCATTTAATAAAATTTCAGGACATTTCCAGGGGACTCCTGGTAAATCAAGAGGCCGCGGGAAATCTGTTATGTTTTATAAAATGGTTCAATTTAATAATTTATACACCTAAAAATTAGCACGGGTCCAAAGAAAGTTTGGGACCCACTGTGGTCGCATATGTTGTAGTATTTTTTATTCATGAATTCACTTATAACAAGTAAATGGGAAGATCCCATGGCGCAGCAAGGTGTGAATGAAAATTGTGTATCCAAATCGCACTATTTTCATTCACAAAATAGCATAGACATAAATATAGACTGGAAAAAGGAATTAACTTCATGTAACTTGATTTAATAATTTATACACCTAAAAAATTAGCACGGGTCCAATGAAAGTGCGGGACCCACTGTGGTCGCATATGTTGTAGTGCCTAAGGCCTGCCCTGGAAAATAGCGGCGTATGCTATGCCGCCGGTCGACTAGTAATAATAATAATCTTTATTGTCCATAAGGAAATTTGTCTTACAAATTGTGCATTATACCAAACAAAACATTTATAACTATAAAGAGAAACAAAATGTTCATTCACACCAGACTCACTCACTATGTACATGTCAAAAGTTTACATCAGTTTCTGTTTAATGATTTGATTGCCAGAGGAACAAAAGAGTTTTTGTGTCTGTTTGTCTTTGCTATCGGTGTCTTGTATCTCTTTTGTGATAGTAAAATCACAAAATCCTGACCCAAGGGGTGATTTCTTATTTCTAGAATCTTTTTAGATTTTGTAAGAATATTTGTAATGTTTTCATTTTGTTTTTCTTGTTGTATTTAATTGTCTTCATATCTAAATGACTATGACATATTTTGTATCTTATATTAATTTTGTTTAGCTATAATTAATATCTTAGACTATACTCTTTTTTTCCAGCATTGGAAACTAATAACTTAATAGTCAAAATGCAGATCTTCGAGTTACTTTCAGCACTATGTCTCTACTCAGCAGATGGATTTTATCTGACACTGGATGCATTAGAACGTTATAAGGTTTGTGCTACTTGTACTTCAAAGGTCACAAAAGTTGACATTTCAGTGGTCATTCAGT
>JADKLZ010000728.1:12565621-12619436 GCA_021533235.1 Biomphalaria straminea | reverse complement strand
ACTATTGGACATGTTTCCTTACTCTGTAAGTTTGAAAAAATAACTATAGGACATGCTTCTTACTCTGTAAGTTTGAAAAAATAACTATTGGACATGTTTCCTTACTCTGTAAGTTTGAAAAAATAACTATTGGACATGTTCCTTACTCTGTAAGTTTGAAAAAATAACTATTATAGATTTCCTTACTCTGTATTTAAGTAAGTTTGAAAAAAAAACCATTGAAGTTGAAATATTCAGATTTTAACAATTAATTTTTTAAGGGAAATAACAAAGTGCCCCCTAGTTGATGTGTAATCAAATTTAAGTAAGACATTTGTCAATCTTAGCAGAACATTCTTTCTAAAATTTCCCAGTTTATCATCGAAAAGAAAATTCTTTACAGTCCGTTTAAAAGAAATGGTCTCTTTGAAAAAAAAAATGACATGATAAAATTGTTTGTTGATACAATAGATCCTTTGAAGTTTACAGTTTAAGCAGCTTTCATGTTCATACATTCATTCTTGTCTATCCTTTCCAAAACAAAATTTGGAAGTAATGAAATGTCAGACATTTGATAAGCAGTTTTTACATAAATTCTATGGACATATCAATATATATAATATTCTCAGACCACCCCCTCCCACTTCAATACAACTTTATATTGCACTTCATAAGTTTTATTTCGATGCAAATGAATTGTATTCCTGCAGGTTTTCCTTAGAAAATGTCAAGTCGGAATTCAACCAAATCAAAGCTAATGTCAAGAAATTACTCCAACAGATTCAGACTCAAGCTGATGAAGAAATTAAAGACCAATTTAAAGAGTTTCTTGAGGTTAAGTTCATGGCGATAGTTACTTAAAGATAAACTCAATAAAACATTCCTTTTCTTGAAAGTTGTCAGTAATTATTATGTACTATTGTTTGAATAAGTGGGCCTATAACGAGATATTTTTATTGTATTTTATTAGGAAGCCGAAGGGGATTTATCGGATATTGATGAGAGTCTTGAGTTGCTCGTGAAACAAAGTCACAAATTAGCTCATCATTTCTGTGAGAATGAGAACTCTTTTAATCTTGAAGAGTTTCTGAGTGCTTTCCGAGAGTTTTGTGACAGAGTCAAAGTATGTCAACAGGTAGGTCTTAAGAATCCTTACACATGAATGCAGACAAACGCAGTTTAGAGAGGCAGACTTTTGCTTTAAAAATATACCATATACTGACCTGAGTATACATTTACTTCCAACTTAAATACATAATTTTACCTATTACCTATCCTTTAGTCTGTGGACCGTTGGGGCACCAAGCAAGACTGTAGACTGTCTTTTTCCATTCCTCTCTATCCCTTGCCCTGTTTAGGACCTCCTTCAATGGCAGGCCCGTCCACTCTTTTATGTTGTCCTCCCACTGCTTTCTCTGCCTCTTCTTCTTTTTTCTGGTACTGTTCCCTGGAGGAAGGTCTTTGCGAGCCCCGAAGATCTTGTAATATGGCCATAGATTTTAATCTTGCTTTTTTTCACAGTAGTTAGCAGGTGATCATGGGGTCCGATCGCTACAGTAACCCTGTCTCTAATCTCCTGGTTTGTGATGCGGTCTTTAAATGTGATGCCTAGGATCCTTCTGTAGTATCTCAATTCCATTGCTAGGATCCTCCTCTCTAGCTCTGCACTCAGCGTCCAAGACTTACAAGCGTATACATTTTAGAAGTGCCTTATTATGAGATGTTGTCGTTTTAACAAATCTGTCTGTCTGGTAAAACGTTCTTACAGGTAATTTCTCCCACACCCATTCAAAGCTAATTTTTGTACATATTTCCTTTACCTGACAAGACAAGGATGAAAAAAAAATTAACCAATTAGTAAATTAACTATTAGTAATTGATTTTTTTAACAAGAGAAATAAATTGTACTTGACAACTGTGGTGGTATCATAAGTTAATTTAGTCCCATTTAGTCTATGTAAAAAGAAATAGGTGACCACTTTAAAGTTTGAAAACTAAATGTAGATAACTATACAATCTTCCCTGACACATTGGTTAGTATGAGATCTCGAGTTGGAATTCAAGTCTCGTTCCAACTTTTTTTTATATAAATGCATTAAAAAAGGAATCACTTGTTACTTTTTGTTTATATATATGGATTTAGTCCATATATAGTCTGAGACGAGATTGAAATGATGTTGATATAAAAGTTAATCCAACTACCTCTGGAATGTATCACAGGAGATCAACTCGTGGAAACAACAAGCTGAGAAAGCTGAACTGAGAAAGAAAGCACACGAAGAACTTCTGGAGAAAAGAAAGAGTAAGTTTTCTAATCCAATTGATTTGAAACAAAAGTATTGCCGTGATTGCCTTTCAGACCTTGTGCAGGGTAGATAATGTCAAGATCATCTGTTTCTGTCACCACAGTTAATGAGGGTGTCATATCATCAGCACAACGACCAACACCTTGACGTTTCCCCCAACTAGTGTCTTTATGATGGGTGGAAGTCTGTAACGATGTACACGTGGTTGGACGTCAGCAAATTGTGGATTTAGTTTATTGTCTGTAACGATGTATGCGCTCTGGACTGTTGTTCTAGTGTCTAAAAACTAAATGGTCGCGAGTTTGAACCTACCTCGCCATCTTCCGCTGTCCTGCTGGAAGATTGAGCTAGTTCTAAATGGAATAATCTACAAATCTTCCAAAACGTCTACGATAAAGAAAAATAAAACAAAAAACAATGGCGACTGCTATACATAATGTTTGATCTCATTTTCTGACGTCACTTCCCTGTTCGTGAGCCTCTCTCACCGTACTGCAACCTAAGGATAAAACTCATCAATTATGGGACAAAACTCTCACAGCATCCCTCCTCCCTCAACTTGTTTTTTACAAGTAAAACATAAAGTTGATAACACGGTCCCAACTTTTTTTATTTTCAATAAACAACTTATTACTATCAACTAAAAACTCTAATTTATCATTATGATTTATAAATTGTAATTTTAGAATAATTTCACAAATACAAGCTGTTTTTACATAAAATAATGGTTTCTGGTTAGTATCAGATTTCTATACAGAGGACGCCATCTCTCTCGTTTTCTTCAATACAATAAAAAACAAATTGTTACTTTGATCACACTAAATGTTTAAGCTAGTAATGGTGTTGATTGCATCTAATCCTAACTTTATTTAGATGGTAAATATAAAAAAAAGAAAGAACTTTTGGAATTTCATTGTTTATGCTTTGAGCTGAGTATTTCTGCTAGTAAAGTGTGACATTTTTTGAAAGAACCAAATAAAGTATAGCTTGGAGTTGAACATCATTAATTGTACTCACATAAAACTAGTGAACAATATATGTACAGTAATAAGCTTAGACATTAACTATCAAATATTATACAAACCTATATATATATAGCTCCTCCTTCGTGTTCGAAGATGAGCACATTTCTCAATTCCTATGGACTCGAAGATGGCTGTATAGTCCAATCTTCGCTTTGAAAAGCCGGCCGCATATGTGGCATGGGTGAGTTTTGTCAGTTGTAGGTGGGCCTGCTTTTTCTCCCTGCTTTCTGTTGGTTCGGCGCTCTATCGCACTGGCCACTCTTCTTGCTTCAAAACTTGAGACTCCGAGACTCACAGCTTCTCGCCATGCGGAGCGATCTTGAGCTAGTGCTTCCCGGCCATGAATGTCGATACCGCATTCCTTGAGAGAGCTCTTGAGGGTGTCTTTATAGCGCTTGTATTGGCCACCTTGGGATCGCTTTCCTGTACATAACTCTCCATACAGAAGTCTCTTGGGAAGGCGATTTTCTGGCATGCGGACTACATGACCCGCCCATCGTAGTTGGGACCTTTTTACTGTCGCATTAATACTGTGCATGTTGGACAGCTTTAAAATTTCTGTGTCTGGTATATGGTCAGACCAACGCACCTTATGGATACTCCTTAGACAGCGTAGGTGGAAGGAGTTTAGCTTTTTGGTGTGGCGGGAGTACAAGGTCCATGACTCTGATGCATATAGGAGTGACGGAAGAACCACAGCACTGTAGACTTTCAGTTCTGCGGTTAAACTGAGTCCTCTCCTTTGCCACACTTGCTCTTGAAGTCTGCCGAAGGCAGCACTGGCACGAGCAATACGGAAGTCAACCTCATCATCTAGGTTGGCGCTTGCTGATATGGTGCTTCCCAGATAGACAAATTTTTTGACATTTGCTAGTTTCTGGCCATCTATGAGAATGTCTGGTTCTGTAACAGCTTTATTTGGAGGAGGTTGGTGCAGCACTTCTGTCTTTTTTACATCAATGGTGAGTCCAAAAATTGTGCAGGCATTAGCAAAGAGGGACAGGCTCTTTTGAAGGTCTTCTTCGTTTGCAGCGTTTAGGGCACAGTCATCTGCAAATAGCAGGTCTCTGATGCAGTCGAAGTTTACCTTGGTCCTTGCCTTGAGTCTCTGAGCATTAAATAAGCTTGCATCTGTGCGATACCGTATGTCAACTCCAAAGCTTTCTCTGCAAAAGGCATCTTTCAGCATGGCGGTAAACATTAAGCTGAAGAGTGTTGGAGCCAGCACACAGCCCTGCTTCTCGCCATTTGAGACAGGAAAAGGCTTGGAGTAGTCTCCGTTGTCTTGAACTCTTGCTTGCATGTTATCATGGAATTGACGCACCACTGTTATAAATTGGTCAGGGCAGCCGAATTTGGACATGATTTGCCAAAGGCCTTCACGGCTGACATTGTCAAAAGCTTTAGTCAGGTCCATGTAAGCAGTATAGAGATTTGAGTTTTGTTCTCTACACTTCTCCCGGAGCCGGCGGACTGCAAAGATCATGTCAACCGTGCCTCTACCCTGTCTGAAGCCGCATTGACTTTCCGGAAGTAGGCCAGTTTCTATGTGGTGTTGTAATCTGTTTAGAAGCACCCTAGCCAGAATCTTGCCAGCAATGCATAGGAGGGATATGCCACGATGATTGTCGCATGACTGCCCATTACCCTTTCTCTTGTAGAGGTGGATGACGGAGGCGTCTTTGAACTCTTGGCAAACCTATATACAAATTAACAAACACTTGATGTAAAAGAAAATTATACTGATAAGGGCCTGTACATAAAACAAGGAACATCGTGAATATATATTCATGCATACAATTCTATGAATACTTAGGTATGAATCTATGATTTCCATGTGAATAGACTGGTGTTTGTCTAGACATTAACTAAAAATACTAAAGATGATAATTTTGATCTAACAAACATGATATTTAAAAAGTCTCTTTAAAATGAAAAAGAATCTATAGCAACTGCAGCAGTGGAAAGAAATTAGTATTTAGAATGATCATTACTGCCTTATTTTTATCCCCCTTAAGCCCTGGATCATTTTAAACCTTGAACTTAATTCAATGCTTCACTAAGCACCAGCTATATTTTAAATATATTTTTTTAAATATTTAAGACATAGTGCTTTATAGATTAATTGGGCTTTTGTATCTCGCCTAAAAATACTTGGATGTACATGATTTGTCATGAAGACCATTTTAAAATAGTGTTGTGGTTTAAACTATTTCTTTTTTTTTAACTTCCAGTTCTTTGCATTGTCATTTTGTATTTATAGAACTATTAAAGTATGTACATGAAAATAAAACTAATTTTGACAGAATTTGATTATTTTTTGAAAGGTGCCCAAAAAGAACTTCCTCCAGGAGCAAGATTGATGCCTGGCCTTGCAGGTACTGGGGATGCTAAAATTGTGGACAACTTAGTCAGTGAAATTCGCCGAGGCAATGTTCTCCGACGTCTATCAGTGAAAAGAAAATCCAAACCTGTGCCAGATGTCATCACAGAAAGTGTACGCTTGTAGATGGAATCTCACTTGTAGAGCTTGGGAAGAGTTTTAAATAGAAGCTTTATGTAGAACAAACAAAAGAATAAACTTAGATCTTTACATTATGTATTACAAAATTTAAGGTTATTCTTTTTTTTTAACTTCAACAAATGTCCAAATGTCTAGTATATTAATACCCACATTGACCTATCACATTGTGTTATAGTGCAGTAATTGTTTTTTTCCGCACAGTTGGGTAATGTGCACTTTTTTAATATAGACAAATATTGGCAAAACTTTGGAAACTTTAATCTAATTTTGTTTTTACTTTCTTTTGTTAAACTTTCCTTCTCTTCATTAAAGTAAACAGTTCATTATCACAATGGGAAGCAATTGAAGTGCTCAGTTCATTAGCACAATGGGAAGCAATTGAAGTGCTCAGTTCATAAGCACAATGGAAAGCACGATAGAAATGAGAAATTTATAAGACATAAAGACATAAATGGATTAAAATTATCCGTTTTTTTTTTATTAATGACAGTGAAATGTTGGCTAGTTATGAGAGCTTTTGAACAGTGGAGATCTATTAGATGAACTAATTATTAGTACGAAGTCACCCAAAAGATCTTCTCTTATTGAATGATAATCTCCTTCTTACAGATTGACAATACATTCACAATTTTAAAGGATTCATGATGATTACTAACTTAAAAGACACCCACAGATTGACAATACCAACATTCACAATTCTAACTAACTTAAAAACACAATCATTTGTGCATAACTATAAAAGCAAATTAATTAAAAAAAAAAAAAAAAAACAATGTTCACTGAATGTATTATCAACTTGATAAAAACAAAATCTTAAGATTTCGGAAGGAAAAAGCTTTACATTGAAAATGATTATTTAAAAGTACTCACAATGTTATTCAATCCAATCATATTTTTATATTTATAAAAAAGTTGGATCATCTTTTTGATCTGAAATGAATTCAAAGGTTTTAGGGTAGCAATTCATACTTTGTCTACTTGGAAGACATTAGTAAGATTCTGAATGTGTAGGGCTGTAGGCTATAAACACAATCTTAAGACAGAGATACAAAACATTTATTTGTATGACTTTGAACAACAAAATATGTCAACATCTAATACTAGAACTATTTCAATAAAATAGTCATAAAAAAACATTCCCTTATTGTTACTTTATTAATAATTGTCAATATTGAAAAATGAAACAAAAAAAGTAACGTTATCTTTGTATCTTTCGATTATTTCATTTGTGCGTAGGCTCGTGACACGAGTTAACTTTTTATTTAACCTGTGATTAGCACTCAACTCCAAGTTGGATCACTTAGAACAGTTAGTGTTCCAATTGTATTTGAATAAAACTTTCGGAACAACTTGAAGTGCTGATATCAAGAGAGAGGCAAAGGAAGGATCGCTTACTAGAATTATAAAAAGCTAATGAAGACGTGTTCGCAAATTTGTCCATGGTGAATTTTGGAATATGTGGATGTCATCAAACGGAACCTCAAAGTAGTGGACATTGATGACTTTGATGTTGATTTTGGAAAGACATTGTCCTAGACCGCACTATGTGGTGAGAGATTGTGACCAAACAAAACATGGCAGACTCCTCTACCGTGACAAACAAATCATGGCAGACTCCTCTACAGTGACAAACAAGTCATGGCAGACTCCTCTACCGTGACAAACAAATCATGGCAGACTCCTCTACCGTGACAAACAAATCATGGCAGGCTCCTCTACCACCAAAACGAATGCCACCTTTAACCTACGCTATAGAATCTATGTAGACGGGAATGCTCCACAGTCAAATGAAAAAGTGTTCTACGAGATGAATTATAGTCGTTCTTCAACTGAAGGAGGCCAACATAGTCGTTCTTCAACGGAAGGAGGCCAACTAACATTCATAGTTTTGGTTCAAAGGCTTTTTAAAAACAAATTCTAGGTGGCTCTGTATGTTACTCCTTTGTGTGCAAGGCAAGGTGTAGATTCGATATTTTATTTCACAAGAGTGAAAACAAATTTCCATGGCGGTTTAATTAAAGACTTGAATATATCACTTTTGAACTGTTATTGTAATAATTGTCTTTTTAAGCAAATAACTTTAATTAATAGACTTAGTTAAGATCTAATCATCGCCTTTTTTTTTATTAAGTAACGTATGTATTTTATAGATAAAACTGTAAACTGTCAATTCCCACAGTCCTGCGACATTTTGATGCTGACACCTGAAAATAAACCTCATGAGGATGGGGGGGGGGGGGCGGAGTTCTAACCCCCCCCCCATCCGCCTAGCAGGTGCTGGTAGAATTTTGTGACTATTTTTACAAAGTTTATATCAACTCACTTTGTCTGTCTGTCTGTCAGATAAAAATTTTGCGCAACTATTTCTAGTAGGCTACCTCACAAAAGAATAAACAATTTTAAAAAATGTTAATTAACCACTGGTAATTAATTATTTTTTATATTGAAAAGGGGAAAGAAATTGATTTTTAAATAATTTCATCAATATGAAGTTTTCAGGATAATTGTCATTTATTATTACACCTAGATATTTTTTAGTCAGTATAGGCTAACTGGTTTACCATGCATGAAATAATAAGACCCGTCATCGAGTCCGACGATTAAGGAGGAGCGCAGTATTTCACATTGCTACGATGTCCCGGCTGTAACATAGGCCTATTTTGCCACATCCAGAGAAGACATGACCATTGGTTAATTTAGTTTCTCTTTTTGCTGTCTACGTCTGTCCTAGGCAGTGGATTCTCTTTTAGTCTTAAATGTTCATCCCGTGGCCTTTGTAAGTGATCTCCCGCTGTTTTGTTCTGAAGCCGCCTGCAGCAACTCTAAGGGGCGTTTCGTGGGACACCTCTTTTTCGTCGTCCACATTTCAGCTCACCAAAAAAAGAATGCGTTCGTCCCCCATAAGTGCCCTGCCCATTAACGTGGACAACAAGCATCTAGACGGCTATCAACTATCAATATGACTATCACGTTAAGGGGATGTCTTTTTGCGATGTGGGAAGCGTGGTCGAGAGGCTAAGTGCGGCTTGATCTTGGCTTGCTTGGCTACCTAGAAGGGGGCCCGAGGTTCGACACCCGACTCGGGCAGAGTTGTGTTTACTGAGCGCCCAAAGGCAGCACGGGAAACCAACTCCTAGATACCCCCTCCCCCCCACTGGTCCACAAATGAGATTGGACCAAAGCGCTCTGAGCATGCTATAAGCATGAAAGTAGCGCTATATAAAAGCTATAATAATAATGTGTAGGTTTTATTTGGGTGACTTTTGAAACATGACTTCTCTTTTTCCGAGATAAACCAAAAGAGGCGGCAACGTATGCATGAGGTCCTGTTCAGTGTGAGCTAGTAGAGTACAGACATAGAGAAGCTCCGTCATGACTGTCTACTTTGTTTTTGTATGGGACAGTAAACGTCAAAGATTGAACACATTGCCATCTAAGCGAAACCTGACGTAGATGCCTTCTTGCAAGCGCTGCCTCATTTGGCCCAAAGTACGCCAAAGAAGTGAACAGAGTAGGTGCAACTACACAGCTTTCCCTATTGTTAAGTGATCACACAGGTCGCCATTGTGTCTAATTTTGGCCTTTTTGGCCTACAGAATGCTGCTTGAGAATGGATTGGGATAATAATTTTCACAGGAATATTTGTGACTAAATAGCATTCTAGAGTGTTCTGTCCAGCGGCTTAATATATCCGACTTGCTAATGGAACCATCGTAAGATCTTAGTGGCGCCGTCGTCTGGTAAGATGGGCCACAGGCATATCTAAGCGACTCATAGAAATAGTGTGTGTCACCAGTGTCAGCATGTCTCTGCATGTTAACGACAGTTCAAGCCACCATTTATTTTTTAGTTCCCTGTCTGCAGAATGTGACAACATTGTTTATAAAGAGATGTGGCTGAATAAAATAAGTTATTCAGTTGTTGTTTTTTTTTTTGTTACTCTTAATAACTGGCATTTTCCTGGGTGGAAAGACATTCATTTCCATATCTGAAATTCTTCTAATTTTCTTAGCTAAATGTCAGTATCTTGTGTTGTTTTTATTGTTCTACAAATTATGCAAATAATCTGACTATTGTTCATGAAGTAGAGCGATTTGCGAGGTCATTTATGTCAAATAGAAACAGTAAACTGGAAAGGTACAAAAAGAGAAGAAAGATATATCTCATTTGATGTATCTTTGAAAAAATTATTAATTTCTTGAAATCATGACCCATATCTGAAGTCTAGTCGTGCACTTTATGTGCGTGTTCTTTTTACATGTTGGTTAGCTTTTTAAAAACGTCCTAGTCCAATTCCTTAAGCTTCTGTGTCTTTTGCAGGTGGTCCATTTCTCCGCACAGGTGGTCCATTTTTTCCCATATTGGGGTGGTATTTTTATTATTTTTGACTAATGTATGACATTTTAAACCTTTTCTATAGACTATATTTTGAAATAAATTACAACTTTATTCAGGAATATAAAAAAACATCCTTGAGTTGTTGTTATTTATGTTTTTATGTAACTTTTAGTAAAAAAGTAAAAATGGTGGTCCATTTCTCCTCATTCTAGTTGGCCTAAGACTGTTCCTTGGTGTACACCAGAGTTTACTATTGTAAGTGTTGATTTACTATTGTAAGTGTAGTTCTCTCCCTATCAGGAAATCCTGAATCCATTGATGTAATCAACCAGTGATGCCTAAATATTTTATTTTTTTAAGCAAGCAAGCTTTGTGAAATGCCTCAGAAAAGTCTGATATAATGACATGTTATTAAGTAATCCCTTTAAAAAAAAAAATCATCAATTACCGGTAGTCCTTTAATATGTTACTAGATATTACGTGTTCTAGTATGTTACATATGAAAATGGTTAGCGATACTTGTCTGTTGTTTCTTGGGTCTGAAATGGATCTGAGATGAACATGAATTGCGAACAGAACAGGAATGACTAATCCAATGGTACTGGTCTGGAAAGAAACTGGGCAGCCCGGCATAATGCGCCATTGCTCCAAACAGATCGAATGACCGTCCACACACGTCGGAGTACAAAATATTCGACACTGTTTACATACCTTTCTCCACTGTGACGCGTCGGGACTCAGTTCGGACAGAACCGGGCAAAGTTTTCCCCAACAGGACTGTGTTACGTCTTACATTGCGCAATAATTGACTGGTCTTACCTACTGCCACCATGGAACGTCGCGATCTGGATGACGCATATGCTTTCAGACACTACGGGCCCTCTCAGATTCCTCCAACGATTTAACCAAGTCTCATAAATGAGTGTTCGAATTTTCCCTGTAAAAACGTGCTTGTGCTTAAGATGCATGGCTTCCAACAAGCCATCTCTTGCGAGGACATCTGACGCCGAGTACCTCTTCTATCCCTGGTGACCCTCCCCCGCCGCTACCCAGGGCTAGAAGACTGGATTCATTAGCACGGCTGAGGTCGCATTGATTTCTTTGTTGTGCGGGCTCTAATAGCCTCGAATGCCCTAGATATCTCTGCTAGTTCAGCGTCCATGGAACATGAGGTGAAGCCGGCTGGGACAAGAGAGATTATCTGGTTCAGTCCATTCTGAGTAGACCGGAATTAGGGCACCGTACCCGACAATGATTTTGATGGGCTTATTGCATAGGCCTATCTCAAATCCGATATATCTTACGTTTGGGTGGTTTATATATATATCCCCCCCCCCCCCGAAAATAGTTATGTAACAAAACGAAAATTCTATGGCGTAACGACTAATGATCATCTCAGGCATTCTCAGGCCCAATTGGCCCACTATATGAATGCGGCATATCGGACTTTGTTTGCAACGTGGCTACATGTGAACCTGCACCTTCCATGAGAGGCGTCGGGAGGGAGGGTCTGCTGAAACAGCGTGTCCAATCAACGGCTGTGCTGACGAAAACTATTTCTCTGTGTGTCAAGCGGCCGCGTCATCGTCGCAACAACAGCTTGGTCAACTGGAGAAAGAGAAAGCGGCACTTGAGGAAAACTATGCGATGGCTTGTAGCCTACATGTATTTGTTATGTCTTGTAAATAAACATCGTTGTCCTCGTTGAGTTGCCTTCGCTATTACAATATATATATATATATATAGGTATGTGTTCCCTTCTGTATAAAGAAAACAATAAAAGGTCAAATTGAAGGGGAGATTAATCTGGTTTACTCGTGTTGATCAACAACAGAACAGTGTCTCATATTATTTATCTATCATATCAGTCATAATCAGTTATAAATCAGTACCATCTAGATTCTAGATCTATTCTATGTACGGGCCAGTATAAAATTGTATAGATCTAATAAATGTATAGATCAACATGAGTAAAGCTGACTAAAATCGTTTCTAGATCTAGTCCTGTCATTATTAATTTTAATTTAATTAATTATATTAATTTATTTCATTATTTGTAATTTGATTATTCAAGACAAGTACTTAAAAACTACTTTGAAGTAGATCTATAATATAATTCTATTCTAGAGTCTAGAATAGTCTAGATCTATTCAGAGTATTCAAGTATTCATTTTTCCGCTACAAGTACAAGTCAACATTTTTATCAACAGTGAACAGTAAGTGTGTGTCATTGGTTGGCAAACGTAGGGAGGTGAAATAAAAAAATTATCTTTGAAAAAACAATTTTTCGTTAGTGCATCGTTAAAATACTTTAAAAGAACTTTCCAATGGTGTATAAATTATGACTGTATGTTTAACAGTTAGAAAGTTATGAATTTTTTTGTGTCGTTTTTCACTAACACTGGTTGTCACAGACGAACGAATACAAGAGGGCTTTCGCGAGAACTGACAAGACACACCCACTGTGACCCACCGCTTAAAAAGTAAAAAATTGGAATTGAGTTTCGTGGAGGAAAAAATCTACTTATTAAATAAGAAATTTAATAGTTGATCTCGCATTCGTAGTAAATTTCTAGCTCACAAATCGGATTTAATTTATATTTATGAACTTTAGTTGTTTAAAATGCAAATATTGATGAAATAAACAAATGATCGGGTCTAGATCTACAAGTAATGTTAGAGAGGCGTGGATAAAATGGCGGCGATGTGATGGCAAAAAAAACCAAAATATTTTAAAAGTGGGATCAAAATCGCCTGAAACAATTTTTTTTCAAATGCGTTTTTAAAAAAATCGCAAGGTACTAATCTTTAAAATGTATCTAAATATATAGCTAATAATATCTGCTACAAGATTATAATTTCACTTCTTGTTGACTCACGATATCTTCTATGAAAAAAAAAAAACTGGAAAAGTCCATTGGGGACAGTGCAATATTTATTTTTTTTAGTTTGGATGATGCTAGCAATAAATCTGAAAATTGGTAGGAATATAGCCAGACACATGTACTATTAGCAGGAAAAATTTCAACACTTGACGACTTACCAATAATGATTAGATCAGATTAGATTTTTATTTTTACTGAGTACCAGTAAAAATAAAAATGTATATATTTTCAATGCAAAATATTAATATAAATATTTTATTTTTTCAAAAAATTTTCATAAACAAAAATGTTCTTCATCATCAAAAGTAATCGGATTCACTTCTTTAGGCAATGATATCTTTACATATTATATACTGAGCATAATCTATTTCAAACCAAGACCTATGTTAGAAGTAAGGAAACCCCCCTCTCAAGATTTTACGGTATTTTTGGACAAGAGAGTTTGCAGGATTTCACATAGCTACATACGGTCATTGTCATTGAGAGTGTTGAACGTATTGTAGTGTAAGTGTAACTGTTTGAGTTGGGAAATACTAAAATAGATTTGTTACTTAGACTGGTAGATCTAACTAAGTAGATCTACTAGAACTATTAGATCATAGTAGATGTCTAGAGTTAGAGTAGAAGTAGATTTTTTTATAGCAGTTTAAAACAGGTCTAAGTTCTAGACTCTAGTAGTACTAATAAACTAGTAATATTTAGTAGTATCATCATAATCATGTATAGTAAGTAGTAGTATCAGTGAGTGTGGGACTGTGTAGAATCTCTAGAAAATAGATGATAGATCTAGTGAGTGACATAGTATGAGTAATACTCATTTAGTCATTACTCAAATTAATTATAATACCTCAGTACTAGTAACTAGAGTTTATAGACTAGTATAGACTATAGAGTATAGTACATAAAATCATAAAGAATAACAATAATTTAATAATCTAGTATAATATTATATTTTTATATATGTAATTTAAATATATAGTATATAGATCTATCTATATATATAGTTCTCAAAAGACGAGGTCAAAAGTTCAAACACACAACAAGTAAGCTAAGTAAGCAACAAGTAATTGGGAAGATCCCATGGCACAGCACGCAGTGTGAATGGAAATTGGTGCATCCCAATCCGCACTATTTTGTGAATGAAAGTGGTGTTTATATAATTCTCTTCTTCTCAATTTTTGTCATAATATTAAAAGTATTTCCTGATTATTGTGTCGTTAGACTATTGAAACTAGAACAACAATACACAGATAGAGTATAGGCTCAGGTTTCACTTTAGAAGTACTTTAATTAATATCACAAATTACGCACATTCGTTCATTAGACATGATTACGAAAGGTAACTCATCTCTCTATTCCTAGATCTAGATCTAAAACTCGAATTCAACTCTAAGAAGATTATAGAATTTCTCTTCGCAGAGATAGTTTTATGCTTTAGCACATGAACATACTAATTATAGTCCATTTAATCAAATTAACATTCAAATTTTTTTTTCTAAAGCATTGTTACATGAGTGCAGCTATATTCTAAATATCGCGTAAATTAAGGTCAATTAGCCTTTTTTTTTTTTTTAACCATTCATAGTATTTTTCATTCATGAATTCACTCATTCTGCTTTACTTATAACAAGCAAATGGGAAGATCCCATGGCGCAGCATGGTGTAAATGGGAAATAATATATCCAAATCCGCACTATTTTCATTCACAAAATAGCATAGCATATTTTTTTTTTTACTTTAAAACGATTTTAATAATGTCCGGAAATTTCCAGGATTTTTTCGACCGGCGGCATAGCATTTAATAACATTTCAGGAGATTTCCAGGGGGCTCCTGATAAATCAAGAGGCCGCGGGAAATCTGTTGTTTTATAAAATGGTTCAATTTAATAATTTATACACCTAAAAATTAGCACGGGTCCAAAGAAAGTTTGGGATTCACTGTGGTCACATATGTTGTAGTATTTTTTATTCATGAATTCACTTATAACAAGTAAATGGGAAGATCCCATGGCGCAGCATGGTGTGAATGAAAATTGTGTATCCAAATTGCACTATTTTCATTCACAAAATAGCATAGACATAAATAAATATAGACTGGAAAAAGGAATTAACTTCATGTAACTTGATTTAATAATTTATACACCTAAAAAATTAGCACGGGTCCAGTGAAAGTGCGGGACCCACTGTGGTCGCATATGTTGCAGTGCCTAAGGCCTGCCCTGGTAAATAGCGGCGTATGCTATGCCGCCGGTCGACTAGTAATATATAATACAATGTACTATATACTTAAGTATTACTGTCACTGTGTGACTAAGTATAAGTACTATCAGGGCAGACTGACTACATGGGTCTGGTGGGCAACCAGGCTAATGGGCAAGTCACTTTGTGGGGTTGTCGAATGGGCCACTTTGAATAACAATAAGTTGAATAAGTACCGTTAATGTGATTGGCATTCTTTTACCTTTTATGAAAAGAACTTTACAGACTTGACTGTGTAATACTTAACATATTGTTATAAACTCTTGCATGCGCACCACCATCCAGGCTAGTGCAGGAGGTACACACTTCTAGAAACCAGACGAGGAAGGATGATTATATGAGAAAGAGAACAATTTCCACCCAAGTCGAGAGCCGAAGTGAAAAGACTGCTAAAGATAGATGTTATTATAATGTATTTGTGATGTCCTGTGAATAAACATCCTTGCCTCCTTGAGTTGCATCCCTTAAGTTATTACATTGGTGTTAGAAGTGAGTTTGGGCGACTCAACGGAGTCCTCAGGTAGGAGCTTATTCAAATTGACATCTATCCAACAGCTAGACGAGCTGGAACTATTGGAGTGGAGGCGTCTGAAACACTTTGAAAAGAATAACTTAAAGACATTATAGAGCACGTCTTTGGCAGGCTCACACTGTTGAAGGGGAGGATTCAGAAACATAATTTTTTTAGGTGGATCTAGCCTATCCAGATATCAGTGAGTTTCTGAAAATTATGAAATCGTTAGAAGACATACACGACTCGATACGCGAAGAAATGAAAATGATGGTGAACATGATCGGGAACAAGGTGGATGACATTGTACTGAAAAAGGAAGGCCAAATAGATCCAAGTAGCTTCATTGTTTTTGGTTATGTATATTTTCATGATGTTAATTAGGACCTTTTGTTGCTTTTTTTTTTTTTCTGAAATTTTTGACACTAAAAATGAATCTATTTTTAATGTAGTTAAGACTTTTTTGTTGTTTTAAATAATGAAATACCATTACAAAATTGTGTAGTTTAAATGGTAGGATCAATGGTAGGATAGAACAAAATCTTCATAAGTTATATAAAAAAAGAAAAATCCAGAAACATGCTTTTAATTCACTGTGATTCACAAATATCATCTAGTTGCTAGTTGCATTATAAATAAAAACTGTAAATGCCAAAAATAATGAGCACATCTTTAAACAGATTTGTAAACTATTCCTTTTAAATACAAAACTGTGATAGAAAATGGAATGGTTATTTTTAGCATTTTCTACTTTCCTACTTTGAACATAAATGGTTGAAACAGACCTTCACCTTCCTTGGACTAGTTTATAGCCTGACATTTCTATTAGTCTAACTGCATGAGGCACAAGGTTCTCATTATCTAATTCTCATTTTTTAGGGAATTAACATTTTTAATAGTTATAGGCCTTTTAAGTATAAAACTATACCAAACAATATTAATTACAATAATTTAATTAGTTAACTATTACATGATCCGAAAAAAAAAAAAGAGTAATTTTTGTGTGTGATCTCTGTAAGTTATTTGGTATATTTGTTGGAAGCGTGGTTAAGAGGCTAAGTGCAGCTTGAGCTTGGCTTGGCTTGGCTACCTAGAATGGGGCTCTAGGTTCGACACCCAACTCGGGCAGAGTTGTGTTTACTGAGCGCCCAAAGGCAGCACGGAAAACCAACTCCTACATAACCCCCCACACACACACACACTGGTCCACAAATGAGATTGGACCAAAGCGCTCTGAGCATGCTATAAGCATGAAAGTAGCGCTATATAAAAGGTATAATAATAATATAATAATAATATTTTGTAAAAAGTTAGTGCTAACATGAAAATCAATCAATAATTGGTATTTTATTTAAATTTGCCATCCAATGTTTCACTATTAGGATTTGTCTGGGAGGGGGCACAGGTGGATTTTTAAACAGAAAATATACCAAAAGTCGACAACTTGTCAAAAAAGATTGAAGGCCCTAGATCTAGAAAGTAAAAATATGTTACATGTTTCGGATGTTCCTTCTGATTCTGAAAATAATTACATTTTAGCCTAAACCATCTATTGAGAATAGCAGTGGGCAGGGTTTAAACTCAGGACCTTTGAGGCCACTGAAGCCCACAAGTGCATATTTGACAGCCATTCAGCCAAAAACAGATCTAGTAAATAAAGACAGCAAAGATAATCTATGTACATCTAGAATCTAGATGTTAAATCTATCTAGATCTAGTACATCTAGATCTAGAACTCTGAATCTGCGTAATCCCAGTTATGAGGCTGATGGTAAATAAATTTGAGACCATAAAAAATGAATATCTTTGCTTCTTCTAATCATACAAGGATAAATTGTGTGCAGTTGGAAATATTTTTTCCAAGCTTTTTTTTAACCTTATAAGTTTATTTTTGTATTGTCAGCTTGAAATATATATCAAACTAATTCTAGTACAGAGTTCTATTCTCAATCTATGTAGTTTTCTGTTGCAATTCCAAAGGACCAATGTCTTTGTTTTGGTCTAAATGAGTGTTTGTGGATTATAATTTGCAATTATTCCTTTAAAATGTTTTAGATGTAATGATGCTTTTGAAAAACATTGTTTTGATTCAATTTTTTTAAATAATCACAAACATTTTTCAAAATACTTTTATTTACTTCCTTAAATAGGAATTTTTATTAGTGACTCAAGAGGAAATAAATCTGCAGTTTGTGTAAAAGTAGATAGTAGCAACAATAAAACATAGAATTGTGTATACATTGGTCTCTTGTAGCGGAAATTCTGTAATTTGTTCTAGCACCAATACAATAAAAGATTTTTCTCAAAGACTGTTTTTTTGTTCACTCAAAGGTTAAGAGCAGGTTAAAGAACAGAATGTCAAATACATTAACCAATGAAGCACATCAAAGAAGTGTGAGTAAACATTTGTGTATAGTATTCATTTCAAATTTGTTGCAAAGATTCTATTAACTCACTCTGTCTGTCCGGGTGGAATACTTTAGTTTTTTCTCCCACAGTTCCATTCTCGGATCAAGTTGAAACTTTGCACAATTATTTATTGATGATCACAACACATGAAACAATAAAGAAATAAGCTAACTAATTGATCATAATTAATTAATTTTTATTTTGTAGAAAATGTACTAAGCAACTAACATTTAACTATAACTATAAAATCTTACATTTTAACCTTCCATTAAGCTCATATTCAGACTCAAGCAACTTTTTTTTTTTAATTGCTTTTCAAAAGGGCGACCTTCTCTATGATACCATTTCCCTACTGGTCCTCATGCTATAAGCATCCAAGCTGCACAAATTTATTATTGTTAGAACTAATAAAAATTAACTACAAGGTTTATTCAAAATAATTAATGTAATTTCACTGTATATGAGATTTAATTTTTTATTTTATTTTACTAATTTTTATTTCTATTTTGTATTACTTTTTTAGTGGCCACCGAAAGGGGAAAAGTTGCTATTAGTTTTGTGTGAAATGTCTTCCGTCCACCTGTCCGTCTGTCCCATTTAGATTTCGTAAACTATAAAAGATAGTGAAAAGCTTACATCATAATATTTTCTGCCATTCAAAGTTCTGATGCAGCGGCTACTTTTTTCTTTTCTAAAAGTGAAAAATCTAATTTTTTAAATCACTTTTGCAAGCAGTTGTTTTTTTTTTCATAAAAATACATCACTTTTACAACTATTCACTATTAATAGTAACAAACACTGGAAGCTCTTTAGTAGAGGAGATGACCATTTGCTTTAATTTTAACACATTTATGCAAATAGTTTTAGATTTTTTTTTTTTTAATTATTTTTTTTTACATTTGTATTGCTACATTGCATAAGTTCTGTTCTACTAACTACTACGTTTACCTAAAAGTAATATTTACTTTTTTTTTAAGAGAAAAAATCTATTTAGTATACATATAAGTTGGACATAATTTAAAACAACAATTAATATAAGTAGTTTTTTTTATTATCACGTGAACTGCAATGCTGCAGTCATAGAACACTGAACTAAGGTTTTTTTGTTTTTTTTTTAAACAGATTTTTTTTAAGAGAATAACCCTTTACAAAACAATTAGATCAATTAGATATTCATTATATGACATCAGTTATGCCAGGTTCACATTTATCTTCACTTTCACATATCCTTTGGTCTGCTGGACCGCTGGGGCACCATGCAAGATCTGTCAACCTTCTTCCTCCATTCTTCTAGAATTTAATTCTGATGTTATTTCTGAAAATATTGATAATTTTTTTCCTCTTGCAGCTCAAAGATTTTCTAACACTTTATAACACCATATCTGAATACTGCTTCAGTAGATGTATATCCACTTTCAATGAACGTTTTGCTACACAGACAGAGGTATGTTTTCATTTATTTAAAAAATACAGTTTGTTGTTTTTTAACTTTTGGAGGCAAAATTTATAATTATGTTTTATACATTGGCTAATGTTGTTATGAAGGTCAAGGACCACTACAATAATGAAATTCTTTTAAAAAATATTTGTAGTCAGTAAACTTGATTCTTATACACCATATCCACTTATTTACTTAGAAAAAATAACTTGAAACTTGTACAACATCCAATTAATGATAAGATTAAAAATATATCTTTGTAAAACATTGTGTCGTTTTCATATGAACTTTTAAATACTATAAAACAAAATAGTCGAAAAATCAATAAATATATTTAAAGAACAACTCTGGTGAATGATAGGACTAACTTTCAGCTCCTGTATCCCCCGCAAATTAAAAGATAAGCCCTTTCTGCCTATATTGCCTTTGTTAAAAAACAACAACAAAAAACACTTGAATAGGTGAGATTACATACCTTATCTGAATTGGGCTGTGACTATTCCATTAGAGCATGTGAAAGGTTTGGAATGTCTTAGGTCTCCTTGTTCGTATACAAGAACAATGTGTAGCCCAACATGAACCAATTCTTCCTGTCCTCTTGTTCATTGTCATGCAAGTTGTGGCATTCTGCCAGAATCTTGTCTCATTGTCCTTCTGCAATGGTGTCATCATGTGTCCAAATTTTCGCTGAATTGCCCAAGTACATGCCTATTGGGTAATGACCGACTTGGCTGGGACGGCCTGTTTTTCTCATTTTAACTGCAACCATTTATCTTTGTTGTCTGCCCTTTTCTGACTTGTCCCAGCTATCTATAAGTAAGGGCACATCAGTTCATTACAATCGATGTGACCAGGAAATGTTATTACAGCACAATACAATGCTCGTACCCACTTTGTTGCAGCCTGTTTTTTTTTTACAATGACAAGCCTTTAAGAGACTGTTTCTCTTACATACTAAATTTGATCAAATATTATGTCAGCTTCTGATCGTGTATTACCCCAATGTACTTAATTTAAGACTACTTAGTCTTTTTGGAGAGTTCCAATGAGCTGTAGGTAGTCTCTCCAGGGAGTTCCCCACTCTCATAAAACAATATCTTGTGGTATTTTTAGAGACTAGAAAAGTCATTTATATATACGATGAACAATGAACTGTTAGGCGCCAACCACTGCTGCTAATCAGATGCATGTCTCAGACAGTCAGTATTCATGCCTAACATGAGCTGGACTGTATATTTGTCTGATAAGTTCCTAAATAACTTTGCAGTTGGAAGTATCAAACAAGAGCTCCCACAGGAAAATCAAAATCAACATCTGTGACTGGAAATATTATATTTAAATCCTTAGTGTAACTGGTTTGTGAACTCGAGGATGGGACTTCACAGCAATCTTCATGCTCATGAAAATGAGATTGATTAGTTAGGAACTAAGAACTATGCCATTCTAAATATTCATTGGAAATGAGATTGATTTTGAAGGAACTAAGATCTGTGCAATTCCTAATATTCTATAATAATGAATAACTTTGGAAGTAAGGTGTATATACTTAAGTATTATTATTTAGATTAAAAAAAAAGTCTTCATAATATTAACATATTCTAGGCTTACATTTTTAATTTTTATTTAAAAATGTTTATTTTCTGTAATCTTATTACAGCGCAGAAGTTTTTCTATATTTTTAGTAATTTTTCTTCTTTTTTTTTTCTCTAGACATCTTGTGTTGATGTATGCACAAACAACTACGTACAGTACAACCAGATGTTTATGTTTAAATTTGTAGATCATCAGGAACAACGAAAACAAAACCTTCAAAATTCAGTTACCCAAGAGGGTGGAAATGAGACTTAACTACTACAGCGACAATTAGAACTAAATTACTAATAATGAAGAAAAAATTGAATTGAACTTGATATACTTGTATATAAAATTCTATTTTATGGCTAAATAAGCACTATGTTGTTGTTATTATTGTTGTGATGCTGCAGAAAGATAAATGCCAAGGCTCTATTCAGACATGATAAGAACATTTTTAGAAGTGAGGAGTTTTCTGAATTCTAAAAAAAAATAATTCAGAGTTGTTTTTTTATATCTCATTTTAAAACAATGTTGTGTGTTGTAGGCCTATATGGTAAGAAAATGTAAGGAATATAAATATTAAAAAATTTTAAGCTGCTATTCCAAGGGATGTCTTGCAAACTTAAAGCATTTTTTAAATGTATTTTATTTTTGGTGTAATTGCTGTTGTTGATTACATTCCAAACTTGCATCCTGTATTGATCTTTCAGTAAGCTGAAACAGTTTTTTGAATCTTCACTTCGACATTAGGTTCTAGAAAGGCAACAAGTTTGGCAACACATCAATGCAAAGTCACATATTTGTTTGACATGTTTGTTTCTAGTTTATTGGCACATCCCGCACACCTCAGGCCATGTCATGGCCCTTGTTGTCTTTTAATGGTTAGTTTCCTTTACTCAGTAAACAATGAAAACAAAACCTTCAAAATTCAGTCACCCAAAATTACAACTTAAATATTGAAATCAGCTTAATGGCAGAATTAAGTTGGAAGATCAAGGTTGAGTGCTGTGTCTCACATGACTACGCAAACCTTGTTACCTGCATATTTTTCGCATCTCGTGCAGACAAAGCCGTTGTCCGCTGGCGCTCAATTTAATTTTTCCTCTTCTGCATCTTCCTTCAAAAAGAATTTTCTTTGGGTCTCAAATGTGGTACCTGTAGCCTTATTCTAAGAGCTCTCGTCTCTTTCAGGGGCCACCCGCAGTGAAGGTGAAATGGCACCTGAGTTGTTCTTTATTGCACTTGGGGGTTTTCACCTTTGTTTAATATCGCCAAAGAAGATCACCTTTGGCTTCAACTAGTGGACCTACAACTGTTTATGAACTCATTACAATGCAAGGACCTCGACTAACTTGCTTTCCCCTAATTTATACTTTTCTAAACCGTATTTTCCAGAATCCTAGAAACTTGTATTCTAATTATTTTATTAACTGTGACCTTCTGAAAAACTGGTGTACCGTTATGTGACTTTTTTCCTGGCCTCTTTTCCCTGATTGGACTACTTTGACCTGATCTCCCATTTCTGGAAAGAAGTTGAATTAAGTCACAGTATCAATTCGTGACACTGGTGTGGTTGCGTGAAGGCACTGTCTTTGAATACAGACATTTTTATTGTACCGGTAGTTTTAAGTCAGGAATATTAAGTAAACTGATATGAACTAGGCATCCGCCGTCATGAGCAATTTGTGGAAAATCTGGAGGCTTCCCAGTAAAATTAATTCTGTATTCTTCGTTAGTGGTCTCTATACTACTACTTTTACAAGTCAACACTCTGGCTGGCCAGAAGGAGGAACTTCTCAATAGCCTACTTTGAAGAGACGAAAGCTGAGCTGGTTCGGTCATATTGTAAGACAGGACTATGGAAGGTGGAGGGTGAACAAAGGTTCGTCTAAAGAAACGCTGGCTGAACAAGGTAAAAAAAATAAACCTCTCTCTTGAAAATCTGCTCAAACAGCTGCTGACCGGTTAGAGATTTGATAATTCAAACTATCATAGCAACCCTACGACGTTAGAGAAAGATAATTCTGATTACACTAAAATGATAACTGATATTTGAAATATGAAAACAATTTAATCAAGAGATGTCATTTCATTTTCTAAGCAGGACCAGACTGAAGATCGCGAAAGTTACACATTTTCCGTATTATAAGGGATTGTCCAACCCTAATGAGTTCCAATCCCTTATAGGCCTACTCACTAAGCGATTAATATGACTCATGTATGTCTTACATCTTAGAATTGTATAGAATTTGCGTTAGTGTGAATATACTTGATGGATTTATAACGTGACCCAGTTGCTTATGAAGATATTCCACTTTAGCAGACGACGAACTAGGCCTACTATCGCATATCGAGGATGCAAATTCCAGAATGGAAGTGTGTGCAGCTTTAGACCACAAAAATATTTCCAAATATTACAAGTTGATGGCTGTTGTTAAAGACGTTCTACAAGCAATAGATTTGGACTCGATCATAAACGATATGTCAGCAAGTGATTCGACGATGAGGAATTCTCTTAGGTCTTGAATGTGGGTTGACACATATGTTATTGTATAGACTAAGACTGAGACAACTTTTCACGTTAAGTTTCATTTTAATCCAGATTAATGTATTCATGATTTTAAATATGCTGCTGAGCTGTCAGCTCTTTTGCAGACTGTTTTCTTCAGTTGTTCAGCACTGCCGTACAGGGTGTTGGTTATGTTTAGCTGTAGTGGTAGTGGGATCTACCTAAGGTGGATTAGGAAAGGGCATTCAAAAAGGAATATGGTTTACGGCTTATGGTTACATAAGGGTGGGCGCAGTGTCTACAAACAGGGGAGGGGTGGAATTAATTTGATTGCCTGTGTTTCTTGTTGCGGTTGTCGATTAACATTGACCTTAGGGTGAGGTAGTAGGTAGTAGGTAGTCTATCTGGTTGTTCCATAGATGATCCTGCCTCTGAAAGCTCTTCTGCCCTTTCATTTCCCATGACGCCAATGTGTCCAGGGATCCACTGTAATGTCATGTTGATGTTTAATCCTTTTCATCTGATGTATTATCACTATTAGTGTTCTCAACTCTCTAGGGCTTTTTGAGGTGCTGCTGTTGAGTGCTTGAAGAGTGGATTGGGAGTCTGTAAAGACAACATTTGATGGTGATTGTATCTAGTGGGTTTGATTCTTTTGTAAGAGTATTATTTATTAAATGTGTTTTAATGGTTGATTGTTTGAAGTTAAGTTCAGGAGTTATGTTTGAAAATCTGGTAATTTTGTCTCTATTATTGTGTAGGTTGTGTTTTAAGACTAGTTCGTCAGTAAATTGGTTCTTTTCTCTTTTTTTTTTTTTGCTTGCTTTTCGTATATCTCTTTGTTAGTAGTTTATTTGGATGATCATCCTCCAACCTTCTATATCTATCAATAGCTTCTAATGCTGCTCTGTTGCACCTTAACCTGAGAGGTTCAGTATTGGAGTGTATTTCACAGGCTGCTGTGGGAGTAGTTCTCATACCTCCGCTGATTAGACGCAAGGCTTGGTTTTGGATTGTGTCTAAAGACGATTGATGTAAAAGGTATTATTCAAAGTAGTTAAAGTTGATATTGTTAGTATCATCCAAAATACAAGTTGAAATACAATAAATTACGTAAATCATTATTTCTTATATTAACTCTTCCTTCGCCCGAAGGCGTCCAAAAGCACTATAGTACTGGCCCTCAGACGGTTATCAACTTCCCTTGAAAGCAAGGTATCATTTGATACCATGCTTCCTAGATATGTGAAGTGGTCTATCACGTACCGTATGTCAAAAGCAGTCTTTTTTGGGGGGTTAGCTAAAAGGTGGTTGACGTAACAGAGGTGCCCTGCTGAAACGCTTTTTGTGTGGAATTTTACGTCTCGAGAGACGATCTTTCCCCTATACAGCGTCTTGTGTGACTAAAGAGGCCAATCCTTGATACACAGTTTCGGTCACAGTTCGGACATATGTAATCACCAGTCACCGTTGCATTTTCACTCTTCTTTCTACTACTGTTGTGTATGACACCTACAATCTGGGAACCTCCCTTTATGCTCTCTCTCCGTGTGGATTTATCCAGTGCCAGATTTACCCAGCTGCTAGTGTCAATTTTGAAGAGCTTCGACCGTATCGCCGCCGAGTAGACGCAGACGTCGAAAAGAAAATCCTAATCGACAATGGTTATGCTTGCCCTGGATGTGGCAAAATATGAAGGTTACAGCTGGCACTGCGTAGGGAAATACTACACTCCTCAGTAATATTCGAACTCGAAGACAAGACTTTGTATGTATTATCAAACTATAAATACTATGAGGAAATGCGCGCGCACGAATGCTCATCACATGTCACCCGATTTGTGGGCGGATTGAATGTTAATACCAGAGGCAATTTTGACACCCAGCCTGGGCCAGTCCGCCCCTGGCATGGACTGATTTTTGTAAAAAGACTATTCAATACGTGTCCATTAACGTGACCAAAAAAAAATATATGAAAAATAAATACCATTCATGGTAAACCAGTAACAGCAAAAAAAAAAAACTCATAGTACATAGGTGTCATTAAAAGAAATGTCTACAAATCAATTAAGAACATAAAACTTAAATGTTAATTTACATTGGTTTGACCAATAATAGAGTATGCATCCTTTATTTGAAACCCTTAACTCAAGGAAACATTAGGAAACTCGAACAGACACAAAATAGAGCAGTGAGATTCATAACAAACAAATCTTCTTATTTAATTACAGTAACAACTTTACTAAAAAAAAAATAGTTAAATTTAGAAAGTCTTCATTATTGAAGACGTATTTAAAGTCAAGTAGCAACTATAGGCCCCTACCTAAAACACTGGACATCTTACTAAATAGGAAGATCTAACAACAATCATATAGGCCCTACATTTCAAACATAGACCTCTAATGTATGCCTCCAACATCGTTTGGCCTGCGCTCTCCTTAAGTCCTAGAAGAACTGGGCTACACACCTTAATTATGAACCTTAAAACGCTTGCTGACAGGGAAGAACCTGATGCCATTCCACTACTAACTCCGAAAGAACCTTTTTTTTTACTAATTTTTTGTGTACAGAATTCGGATTCCAAACATGTTGTAAATATATGTATTAAGACAAATCGGAAAATTGTATTATAGTTAGGGCCTATGTGTCTATAAAATTCCTTTCTTTTTCATTACGTTATAAAAACAGTTTAAGATCTCACTGGGGAAGGAAACAGAGCTGCCCCCCTCCTCTCCACAAGTCCCTTGCTGTCTAAGGGTTGTGAAAATTAAAATTGGGCCTATTTTTTTTTTTTTTTCCAGAACCAGGGCCGGTCCTAGCAATTGCGGGGCCCTATGCGAAACTGATTGCGCGGGGCCTAGGCAGGGTAAGAATAAGAATAATAAGTGAAAATACAGCTTTTGTAGTAAAAAAAAATCGACTTTGAATTTTATTCATTCCTTAGTAAGTACACAATTGCGATCAAATTAATTTTATTTTACGAACCTTGCAACCTATGGCATATGTATATGCCAGTGACTATAAAAGTAAATAAAGCATTGGAATTCCGATTAAAGTAAAAATCGCCCAATTATTACACTTTATTACATGAAAGCTGACAATGCCTTTTTTCTTTTGTCGCGCACAGGATTGGCGTTTTCGCAATGAGTTTTCATGAGATTTTATTAAATCTATGAGATTTCCAGGAATTTTTCGTATATACTTTGCAATTTAATAATTACACATAGAATTGGCGCGGGGCCTATGTAAGCGCGGGGCCCACTACGACCGCATAGGTTGCAGTGGCCTAGGACCGGCCCTGTCCAGAACCCTTTCAGTCAGAAATATTGTTTTCAACCAGTGAAAGGGAACTTTCATTGACCTCGAGTTTCAAGATACATAAGATCTATATCTAATCTTAACTGTAATTACACATAGTCTAGTCTAAACTGTAATGATAGCAAATTTCCTTCTGTGGGCCAAAAAAAACGGGGGGGGGGTTATCACAGACAAACGCTTAGAGGGTGAATAAGTAATTATTTAATATAAAAAAGGCGAAATATGAGACAACCCGGAAACTGATGAGTTTTCTATATTAAAATGAAATCTGGGTATATTTTTCTTATGCTGGTAGTCTCTCTAGTCTCTATGTATGATTCTAAGGGTTTACAGATCTATATATAGGTCTAGATTCGAGTCTGTAGTGTCAGCCGTAGTTGTCGTATGTTGCCACTCACACTGTCCACTCGCTCATTATTACTGTACACGTAAGTTTAGATTTCAATATAGACCCAAACCCCTCATATGCTCTTTAGAATTTATAGATCTGGAATAGACTCTATCTATACTATAGATCTATATTTATAGTATATCTAGATCTATACCGGTACTAGGACTAGAGTCTAGTAGTCCTAATAGTAATAGTAGTAGAGTGACTAGAGACTCTAGAGAGTAGAGTAGAGACGAGTAGAGTCTAATGAAATGTACTTTTTATGTAGATCTAGTAATGACTAATTGTCTAATATTAGTAGTAATACTCAAGTCGAGTCAAGACTCAAGTCATTACTAATAGTAATAGATCTAATACTAGATTGTCTAGATCTAGAATCTAGTTATTCTAGTAGTAATTTACTAATTAGTAGTAGGTCTAGAATAGTCTAGATCTACTTACTTCTAAAAGAATAGAGATACAGATAATCATTAATGATTATTTAATCAATTTAATGTCATATGATAATGATTGATTAATTGATATATATAATATATACAATACATATATTAAATATTATTATTATTATTATATAATGAAATCAATAAAAATATCATATATTTATATATGACATGATATACCAATAATGTCCAATACTAATAATTTAAATAGAGTAATAGAGTCTAACTAATAGAATTTAGAAATCAATTAGACTCTATATAAATCAATTATCAATGCCATATTCTTATTCTTACTACTCATCTGAATAGTCATAGATCTAGGTTCTAGGTCATAGATCTAAATTCTAGAGAATCTAGACAATCTAGATTATATATATATATATAGATTGAAATTTTATTCAGAATCAGATCATCTTCATGATTGATAATAAGTATTATAATATTAGTGACATAGATCTAGACTAGAATCTAGGTGAGTGAGTAGATTTAAATATTAGACTAGTATTAGTAGTACTTTGATACTAGTACTACTAGTAGCTAGATTCGAAATTGAAATGAAGTCTGAAGTATACATCTAGATCTATGGATGAGTATCTTAGATTCTAATAATACTTGTATTGAAATATATTGTTATATCCGTACACCGACTAAGACTTTCTTGAACTAGTCTAAAATAGATCTAAGATCTAGGTCAAATTATTATTTTTATTTGGTGAAGGTTTAACATGTACACAGTGACTAATACACTTGACAAACAAGGTGCCCCAATGATTATCAGACCAAAGGATAAGTGAATGTGAAGTACAAAGTTGGATATTAACATGGCGTAACTGATGTTTTAGAATGATTCTGTAATTGTTTTGTAAAGAGTCAATCTCTTATTCAAAGCCTCAAGAATAAAAAAAACTCTTTTAGTTATGTGTTCCGTAGCTATGCATAATTCCTGTTGTTCACCCGATAATATGAAAAACTACTTTACTTATTGTTTTTTTTTAAATTATGTTCCACTTATATGCATACTTAAAACAAAAAATCTAAGACCGTTTGCATAAATGTGCTAACAATACTGCATATATATAGTAATCTCCCTTGCAGGCCTTACTAAATAGCCTCCGGTGTTTGTTACCCTTAATAGTGAATAGTTGTAAATATGGTGTATTTTTATGAAAAAAAAACTGCTTGCATAATTGATTTAAAAATTAGATTATTTACCTTCAGAAAAGAAAGAAGTAGCTGTTGTATCAAAACTTTGAATGGTCCAAAATACTATGATGTTGGATTTTAAATATTCTAGTTTACGAGATCTAAATAGGGTGGACTGACAAACAGGCAGACCACACAAAATGAAAGGCGTCTTTTCCACTTTGGGACAGGGCGGACTGACAAACAGTCAGACCACACAAAATTAAAAGCAACTTTTCCACTTTGGGACCGCTAAAAAACTAAAAGCAGATTCCTCTTCTTCAACTAATGGACAATAAAATTCCTACATCCACCACTTGGGGACGCGCTTAGTAGAAAGTGGTAGTGTACCCAAAACTACTTCACCATTCTCCTAGCTAGTTTGTGACAGTAGTTTCTGAACTTATTTTAGCTGCACTTATTACATCTATGGGGCATGGTGGTTGAATGGTAAAGTGCTTGCCTTTCAAACCAAAAGGTCTCAGGTTCCAATCCTGATGAAAACTGATGGTTACCTGTCATTAGCACATATTTTGCAATGAGAGAAAATAATATGAAATGGTGTCGTTATATAAAATTAGCAGTTCTAGGCTATTTAACAATTCAGTACTATCTTGGCTTGTAACACTATTTAACTTTCAAGAATGTAGTATATTCTAAATCTTTAACAGAAAAATAAAAATCATCATCATTGTTCCTTTGTGTACCTTGTGGAACATAGGGTCTCGACAAAAACACGCCACTCTCCACAGTCTCTTGCAAGTTTTTTTATGGCTTCCCAGCTCTTTCCGGTCCTCTCGGCTTCTTCCAGTATGCTACGTCACCATGTTTGTTTTGGTCTTCCTCTACGTCTTGTTCCCTGGGGGTTCCACTCTAAGGCCTGCCTAGCTCTGTTGCTGGTATCTCTTCTAAGGGTGTGACCAATCCATCTCCACTTCCTCTCCAAGATCTGCATCTCTATATTTTTCTGCCCACTCATCTCCCACAGTTTGGTATTTTCTACTTTGTTGTACCATTTTATTTTTAGGATATTTCTCAGGCATCTGTTGATGAAGGTTTGTACTTTTCTTGTTGTCACTTCAGTTGTTCGCCATGTTTCAGAACCATACAGTAGGACAGCCTTGACATTAGAGTTAAAGATTCTTATTTTTGTCTTGCTTGAAATGTGAGGAGATCTCCAGGTTGGTTTTAGCTGTGTAAATGTCTGACACGCTAGATTTATACGACATTTAATGTCTTCCACCTGTTCCACTGACTACACTCCCAAGGTATATAAAATTTTCTACTTGGTCTATGGCCTGGGAATCCAGTTCTATGTCTCCAATTTGTTTGTTGTTTACTTTAAGTACTTTTGTTTTTTGGTGGTTTATTTTGAGGCCTACTCTTTTTCCTACTTCGCTTAAGGCTGTGATCTTTTCTTGCATATCCTTTAGTCTGTGTGAAAATAAGGCTATGTCGCAGCGAATTCCAGATCTTCCAGCTTTTTTTGTGAGAATCCATTGGATTCCTTTTCCTGAATTAGAGTAGGCTTCTTTTGTGACCCAATCCAATACTAGAAGAAACAGTAGTGGTGAAAGACATCCCTGTTTGACTTCTGTTGTGACTGGAAATTCCTCTGATAGCTTGCAACAGTGCTTGGAAATAATTCTTTTAACAGTAATATTTAAACTAAACTTATTGATGTTATTATATCCTCATAATGAGAGTTCCCTTAGAAAATGGAGGAAAAAATATCTGAATATCAATATAATGATGTGTTGTTTTTTTTTAAAATAAATTTACTGATATATATTTGTTGATAATAAGTTGACTTGATTTTTTAACATGTAAATTCAAATGTGTTGACGTCACTGCATTACTTATTTCTTACATTAAGTAGGTTTATTATCTATAAAAATTGATTTTAACTATTTCAACTTAATTTTAAGTTTATTAAATTTTTTATTTAGAATAGGTAAGGGGACTATATGGTATATCATGTTGACCTACCACTATTGTATTCCCTTTGATTGAGAGGCTTTTTAAAAAGTAATTAGATTCTGGAAACAAAAATCATGTAGATAGAATTCTATAACCTGGAAGTTTATGTATAAAGTAGATAGTATCATATTCCTTGGTAATGTGATCAAGTAAGTAGCATTTAGAAACATATTATGCTAAATAAAATAATTGAGACAAGACAAACGAATTCATAATTCCACAAAGTGGGCTGACTATATGCACCATAATTTATTTAAATACCACCTTAATGACAAACTAAGTACCATATCAGACTTTTATGAGCTATACAGAATTTGAAAATAGGTGTCCTCTGCATCTACATCCCCCCACCTTTTTTTTTTTTTTTTTTCATCCATCATATATTTTATTATACATTAAAGCATTGTTTCTATCGGCATATTTGTTGGGACACTACTATAGGTTTCCATACCAGACAAAATAAAAATTGAACTAAAAATAACTTTTCAAAAGATGTCTATGAGAACTTTTTCTTCATTAAGAAGTATTTATTTAGATCAAGTTTATATTGTTTAAAATTTATTTAAACTTCAAACTAAAAGATGATTTTGTAACTATAAGAATAAAATGTGAATAACATTGTGAAATGATTTTTAAATTTGTCTTCCAATAACTGAGAATATATCTACCATCACAAATGTTACTAATAGCCCACATAGAGAAAGTTGTACCATGGATATCAATTACTAAATGCTCTTTGTTAATTATTGATTATTACCTTTAAAAAAGAACCTAAGAAATATAATAATGCTGAGCATTTGTTTGTAGGCTTACACCATGACAGATCTTAGAACTTCTTCTATTTCTCCTGATGATGATAACTTTGAAAGAGACCTACAAGAAATGTTAGAAGATGGTCCTAATTTGAATGAAATCACTTCCAATGTTCAGGGTGGAACTCCCCAGTCTGTGTCAGCTACTTTTGTGGAAAAAGTTGGTCCTTTTTCAGCTGGAACAAGTTCTTCTGGAAGCGCGTCAACCAACAATTATGGTTCAGGACCTTCTGGAAGTAGACTCACTCGTTCCTATACACTTCCTCCAGGTTTGTCTTAACTATTTTCTTTTATATCTTTTCTAAAATGTAGTCTTTCACATTGGGACGAAATACGTCCCCTCAATACAGAACTGACCAGTGAAGTATTTACCCCCCCCCTTTTCCACCCACTTATTTACACCGCACAGTCCCCTCTACATTAGATTCACCTGTGTAGAACTACCTCCCCCCCCCCCTGACCAGTAGCCGTCTTCACACTGATCCAGTTCCAACCGTCCACTACTGACCACAAACACACACACGCGCTAACTGACAATGCAATAAGTCGTGACTCAACAATGGCCTTGGGCGAGCACCAGCGTACCCCCCCCCCTCTTACCTCTATCTGGCACCCCGCGCATCCCAAATGACACACGAAACATTAGATACAGACTTGCACCCGCGTCCATTCAAATTCCTTGTGTCTGCTCATGGCACTGGACAAAGGTCAAATCTTGTAATCACAATGTGGTTCCACCCCCACCCCCCCCCTTTCCTTCGCTCACTCGCTAGTCAGGTGCATCAATACCTAAGAATTCTTTTGGTCCAATTCAAACGCTTGAAAAATCTAATTGAAAACTTAATGACCATTGGTTTAGCCACATCGCTACACGTGGGTCCCAAACCTATAAAAGCCAGAGACAAGAGCCGCATGACAATGCCTCTCTGCCTCACACTTAGCGAGAAGTCAAAGTACTCTCAACTTAAATAAATTCATTTAGGAACATGCCAGTATCGGGTGAGTTAAATTAACTTTATTATTAAAACTTAGTGTGTCTTCGCCTGTGACATTTTGTCCATGTATCACGACTACGTTAGCACTTGTTTATTTCCATATATTACTTGCGTAAATTCCTGTAAATATGACTTTCTTTTGCTTGCTTCTCAATATTCATGCGTGAATTTCTATAAATATTCCTCTTTTATTGATTGATGTTAACTATACTTTTAACAGTGGACATCCATCCTTCATTTGTCCACTTACTTATTTGATTACTTATACATGTTTATATTTATCTGGACTTTACACGTCCAGGTTATTTCCTTGCATGCATACCTACGTATGTGCGCATCTCTATGCAGATAACCATGCTTATCTTCTATGTACCCACTGAAATGTTAACATACGCCATTAGGCCCGAGTACCAGTCTCGCGTGCCTACTGTGAATCATTTCTCATATCCCCCCCCCCCCATTTTCTCCACCTCATTTCTCAGTTACGTATGAGGTCATGGCAGGGGCTACAACCCTGTAAAATGTTCCCCCTGTTTCTTTCCTCAGTTATGTCCCAGCTTGTATGTATACTTATATGTGCATTTTGTATTACTATATTATTGTTATATGTTTGCATAATAAATGTCATTAGGCTAAGCAAGATATCTTTAGCATGTATCTTAGCTAGTCTGAGGGAGACGCTCCTACCAAGGAGGCGCCCCTTGCCAATCAGCCTGTATGGTTTAATAATTTAGGCTCCTCTCACATCTCCTCTCACAGCCTCCTATACCAGGGTTGGCGTGTTTTGCTGTCTGACAACACAACTCAGCAACTCTCCACACATTCCAGTCGAGGGTGAACCATCCATCACCCTAGACCAGAACTGAAGGCATTTCAGGCATCATCATCAATCCAGTCTGCAACTATAAGAGGGATAAGTCCACCGCGTGGCATCCTCCTCTTCATCACCTCAGCGCCTGCCCACTTGCAGGACGTCAACTGACTGACAATCAGTACACCTGAGACTCAACTCATCCCGAGTTCAAATACAGATAAGTGAGAACAGCCGAGCTAGCAAACCATACTCGAGTTACAAGAGCAAACATCCCAGTGATGATATTGTCCTAGAACTTATCATAAAACCTTAGGTTTTGTACATTTTGTACATTCTCCCTTTTTACTCATATTTGTATTTCTTAATATTATATTCCATATTAAATACTTGTTCTATTGTTCAATACGCCTTCGTTCTTGCTTGTGCCTGTTTATGTGCCTATAATATCCATAGTAATAGTAGAATATTTACCACGTTGTGGTTCTAAGACTTTACCCCTAGGAGTCGCAGGCCATATCCCCATCGGAAAGTGTAAACAAACCGATTGGAGGACTTATTCCACCACACCCATTTCAATGACAGTAGACTTGAAAGTAGACTTTTATTTTCTCAGACCATATCAATACATTTGGATAATATGAACACATGTGTTTAGACCCAACCTCTTTGTTTGAGATGCTCTACCAACATCAAGTCAAATTATATTATGAAATATTCAACTCATCTGCATGTTCATCAAAAACATTATACCGTATAAATGTGTAATATATTATTCATAGTTCATTTTTGGTTGTGAAATGACCTACAATTATTAAAATAACCATTTGGCTTCAAATCTGTTTTTCATGGACAGTCAATGGTAAATAAATAATGTGAATAAATATAATAACCAAAAAAGTAATGACAAAAGTAATAAAGAAATTATCCATTCTCTTAAACATAGCCTCACAAGATTATTATTCTTTTTGTTGTTGCTGATTTCTGTGTTGTTTTTTTCTAAATATGTTTACATTTGAAACCAGGTAAATCCATGAAGGAAGGATAAAGCTTTATTCAGAGATTTTCTTTTTGTATTGAAATTCAAATATATTGAAATATGAAATTATTCCCTTTTTTTTTTTCAGCTACAAGCAATGTTCCTTTATCAAATTCAGGCAGTCAGAGTTCAGGCAGAAGTCCAAATGGAGACTTTATACCAAAATCCGTCAGTCTGAATGCACAGAGTAAAATAGAAACTTTGAAAGAATGGAGTGTGAACACATTTAAAACAACAAAACAATTTATTTCTGAACGAATTGGAAAGGCTACAAAAACTGTGGATGTGGAGATGGAAACCAGTATAGAAGCTCTCAGAGAAACACAAAGAAAATATGCTAATATTCTTAGATTAGCAAGAGCAATGACTTCCCATTTTTATAATGTTGTTCAGACTCAGAAAGCTCTTGGAGAAGGTTTTTCAGAGTTGGCCCAAAAGTCTCCAGAATTACAAGAAGAATTCATTTATAATTGTGAAACACAAAGAACTCTGGTTAAAAATGGTGAAATATTGTTAGGTGAGTTGCTTTGTTGTTGTTTTTTTTTGTTATAGTTTTTTTTTTGTACATTTTTTTTACTATAATACAATGCATTTGATTCGCAATATTTTGTTTTCTTTAAATACTAAAACTAAAAGATCATATTGTTTGGTTATTATAGTGAAATAAAGTTAGCTATGGACTTTACAAAGCTTATATCAACTCACTCAAGTAAAAAAGTTTGTACACATTATTTCTCCCTATTTATAAATAGTCTCATAACAACTTGAAATTTTGGACATTTATTTCTCTTATCTGACAAAAATAAGAATCATTTAAAAACATTAGCCAATTAGTTAATTAACTATTGTAATTAAATATTTTGTTTGTTATCTCAAACAAGGTATGGAATTCATTCTTGAGTGATGTTAAGTACATATTGAAAAAGCCCCCTTTAGAGGTCACTGCTTTAAAGTTTGAAGCTAACAATAGATAACTATAAAATCCTCTATTAGATGTTCCTATTTGCTGGTAGAGTGGTATTGCTTGAGGAGGCTGAGAATGCTATAGCCTTTGAGTTTGAATTTCGGTCTTTCGCCCTTTTTTTCTACTTTTTTTTTTTATTAATGCATTTAAAAATCACCCCGATACCCCCTCTATGACATCCTTACTAGGTATGAAATTGTTGCTTTTTGGTCATAGCCGTTTTTAATTATATTTCTCGCTCAACCTAGAGTTTTTTTTTTACCTTTACCCTCAGCACAAAAAGTAATAGTTATACCTAAATTTTATTTTGTTTTTTTTTTAACCATTTCACACACAACAATAAGTATTCATTCAATGTCAGCTTTATAAAAACTATAAACTGTCCCAGTTTAAATTTGGCATTTTTTCTCCTGTTGTCCTGTATACACAGTTCACATTTTTTTTGTTCACTGAAAGTGAGAGAAGTAGTGGATAAGTCAGTCAGGGCTTTTGTGCATATATATAAGTAGCTGTATTTATTTGGGTTATTTTTTGCTTACTTTATTATTTATCAGATTCATTGGGAAAGAACAAAAAAAAATGTGTCTTCTCTTGGAAAACTATATGCTACAAGTTAGACCTAATCAATATATAAATTAATTGAAGTATAATTAAGAATTGTAATAATTATAGTGGAATTGCCAGTAGATAGTAGCTACATGCTTGCGTAAAGAGTTTAATCCATTAGATTATTTTACTTAATGAATGACTAAGTTCTCTTAATAGAGACATGCAACCTTTTTTCATGGAGAAAGTTTTTAATAAGTATGATTTAGTGAATACTGTAAGAAGTGTTAAAATTTAAAAGTAAATGTCATTTATTCTTTATTTTATTTGAAAAGACAGCAGGATTATTATCATTATTGAATCCTATTTTATAAATTTATGTTCCATTAAAAGAAGATTATTAGGTTTTATTGTTTTCAAATGTTAGGTTTTCATTCATTTTAATAGATTTTACAGATTTTAATCAGTCATCAGATTAAAGTTTTCTGTACTTGAAAACCATAGAAAAGAAAGATCTCTTTTATAAATTGGTCCTAGCATATGGAACAACACAGGAAATATGGAACCTGGATACATGTCTCGAAAACTGTTGACGATTTCCCTTGAAATTTGGAAGTTGGTGGTTTTGTATATCATTGGGAAAAGAATACAGCTTCTTAGCCACACTGAGAAAGCTCTAGTTTGATTGTAGTAATTTTTCAAAATAAAAAAATTTTTCTTTTTTTATTTTGAAAAATAAAAAAATTTTAATTTCACTAGAGAGCAAGAAAATATATATCTTGAATGGACTATACCTCTTCAGGTTTTTCTGCATGTATGCATTATATTATTCAAGAATAATATATTAATGTTCAGAAACACTTTGCACATTGTCTTCTAAATCTAGCTCTTCCTTTAAAATCTAACATTTATTAGATATTAAGAGAAAAATAATCACTCTGTAAGTTGTATAATGTAGGTATTGTCTCTTTAAAAAAGAAGTATTTTAACATTTTTTTTCTTCTTTATCCTTGTGTCCATATATTTTGTTAGGTTGTTGCACTTCAGTTCTTCTTATTGTTCATCTTTCATGACATGTTTTTTTTTTAATTGATTAAATATTGTCTCGTTTTCCTTAGAAAATTGTAGAACAATTCATACTTTAGTATTGGTTTAACTAATTTTATTCATCTTATTAAGATTTGTCAAAAGTTCTTTCTTTTCATTTTTTCTAATGCATTTTGCATTTTCCAGGTGCATTAAATTTCTTCACTTCATCAGTTAACACCTTATGCCATAAAACCATGGAAGACACATTGCTAACAGTAAAACATTATGAAATGGCAAGGTATTTCTTTTTTATTTATTAATTTTTTTGTCTAAATAGTCTTTCTTGTTAAAGTGTTACTTCTAATTTAAAAGGTTTTATGTGTTTTCTCTTGTGTATTTGGCAACAATGTTTTTTTAAGGTTGCAGTTTGATGCATATAGAGCAGATTATGAGAGTCTTGAAAGTGGACCAAGAGAGGCAGCAACACAGTTAAAACTTGAGGAAACGAAGAGAAAATATGAGGAACACAAGGTGAAGTTTGACAGACTTCGTAGTGATGTCCAGATCAAGCTCAGGTTTCTGGATGAAAACAGAGTAAGCAATAATAATTGTACAACTTTCAATGACTTTCAATCACATACTGTGATTTGACTGATTTGTTCATTCAAAGCTTTTGGTTTCTTATTAATTGAAGATCTAAAGCTAGATACTGGTATTAAAAATATAGGATAAAATTGGGATTAAGAAAAATTGAAAACTTCTGGAGACATAGCAAAATAGTACAACTAGATGTGCAACTATGTAGTGTATTCTAGATCAATCTTCAACTGCATGAAAGTATCTTAAATGGAAGGCTTGTATATGCAGTTTTATTGCTGTTAAGAACACAGCAGAGAGTTCCTTTTCATTCATGGACTTGTGAAACAATCAGGATTGTAATTTATACTTAAAAGAAAAGTCAAATATTTTTTGCGTTTAAATCACACACCACTTCAATAGCGTTTTTTGAAGCATCTGTTCTACTTTGTTGAGACTGAGCCAGATTTAAAACTAGATACCAAGTGTGAAAAGAGGAAACACTATCTCCATATTCTCCATTCTGAATGTACACACTCTAATGCCTTGCTTTTTGTGTGTTCAGTAGCACAATTAGTGTAATTTGTAACATTTTTTTTTCAATTCGTCTATTCACCTTGTAAATTCATGGGAACTGGATGAAAAATCTTGGACAAGGATCTCGAAAACAGTTATATTTTTCCAGAAAGTTGAAAAAAATAAAAGAATTATTAGCTAATTGGTCATACTGGGATTAAAGAGTTGAATCAATAAATAGATGTTGAGGAAGTCTGGTTCTATGGGCTTGTCATTAGAATTTTATGTACACTGACTAGATTTATACACTCGTTAAACTAGGATTATTTTTTTTTTGGGTGTGGGAGGAATTGGTGAGGGTTAAAAATTTTCAATTGTTTAATACTCCATCCTTCATTAGTTATTATATTAAAATAATTGCTGTGACACAAAGTTATCAGATTCTTAAAGGAGGAGTTTTTTTAATACTTATTTTGTTACTCGGCCATAAGTTTTACATTTATCAAAGTTCTTTATGCACATTTTCTAAGAGAGAAAGAATCAACATTATTTAAATATACTTTGTCAATAATATTTTTTTTCAAACAATTGTTAACTGCAACATGCTTTCATTCAGATAGCTGGACATATTATTCATTAACACATGCAAAAAATGATAATTTGAATTTTTCATAATTTTGAATACAAAATAATAATTCAAATAATAATAGTAGTTGCCCCAAGTGTCAAGTATAATAGTTAGAAAAAATACAGCATGAAAAAAACAAAAACTGAATAATAAAGTTAGAAAGTTAGAATGGTGATAATTTAAAATCACAGTTTATCTTGGAAAGTCTTAGCAAGTCTGGTAATAGCCCCATTTCTGCCATTGTCTGACCCTTTGAGCTTAATGAGCTGCTTATTTGTTGACACATATATGACAACCATAACAGGATTCAGTTTGAAAAATGTCAAATGTCTAAAAAAAATTATGTATGTATTTAGTACATCCAGGCCAGCAAAAAAAAAAAGATTTTTTTTCCCAAACTAAGTCTTGTGATATATTGTAATTTCTTGGCAATAGACTGTGACTATTTAGATGAAAGCAAGTTATCCAGGTCTGCTTGCACAGATAACTAATACATTTAGATACTGATGTGTCATCCACACATTCAAATTGTCTTCAACATGAAGTTCTTTATTGTGTGACTTTAAAAATAAATATTTATTAGCTTATTAAACTATGACTAAAAAATGTCATTATTAAACAAATAATTTGTTGGAAAATTGCAAAACATGTTTAAGAGGAGTTCTATTTTGATTGCTTTTTTTTCTTGAATTTGCAAACTGTATTTGTACCCAAATCTACTTTGTTTTGGTCTACAGATCAAAGTAATGCACAAGCAGCTGCTTTTGTTCCATAATGCTGTCTCTGCATACTTCAGTGGTAATGCATCAGCACTAGAGGCCACTCTTAAGCAATTCAATATACAGTTGAAAAGACCCAATGCAGAAAAACCATCATGGATTGAGTCATAGAAGTGAACTGATAATTGCTAAAATAATTTGTTTTTGTTCCCTAAACTTATTTATATAAAACAGTGGCTGTTGATGAGAATAATTAATTAGTAGATTGTTTATATTACAAGATTTATATTTCTGGATAATGGGTCCTATATAATTGTTTCAACAAGAACATTTTCATGTGTTAAATAATAGATTTAAAAAAAGAGCTGTAATGACTGAATGAAAAAAAAACACATGCCATTAAAAAAATGAATCTTAAGTTTAAATACCATTGAAGACTGAGATTTTTACTTAAATGTATTCTAGGACATCTCTAACCAAACCAACTCTTAATATCTATCTTAATGTTATTAGGGATGTATTATAAGGTTAGTGAGGACTGGTTGCTGCCAGACATATTATTTAAGAAACTATTTTGTTGGCTATTCTAAATTTGCTTTAAAAGTTGTTTTTTTTATTTTTTAAGGAGAATAAAAAGTCCATTATAATACATATATTATTTTTTGCATTTACTTACAGTTTTGGAGTGTTAGAAATGTCCATAACTTTTTTTTTTCCATTGTACAATTGTCAGCTATAAAAAAAGATACCAATGCATTTGAATTTTTTAAAATTGAATATCAAAAATAACATATTTTGTTTCTACATTGTAAGATTTGAGTCTAAATTTTAGAGGCCCTTTTTAAGCACTGAAGAATGCAACTAAAATTCAGAAATAAAAAGAAAAAAGTCAGACTATTGTAGGTGGGGCCTTGCCCCAAAAGATATTGCTTCCCTTCATCTGTGTATATTTATACTATTATTATGACTATATATATTTTGATTTTGTATAAAATGTGTTGTTATTTGTGTATTTTAATTTATTTTTATTCATATAAATTGGGGAAATATTTTACTTGTAAATAAAACAATATTTTTATTTATGCTTTGTAATTTTTTACATTTCAAAACTAATAGTTGTTAAATCTTAGAATGTTATAGAATTGTCCAATCTTCTTTGGTCATCTACAATTTTGGTTTAGCAAAGTTCAATAACTTTAGGCAAACCACATTGAAAAAAATATGATTTCAGTTAAGTACTGAAAATCAGACCACATAAGTCACTATCATTGTAGGCAAAATAACCATTAGTCTGATTATAGAAATATGCATATATTAACATGACAGGGTGCATTTTAGGATAGTATCAACTTAACTTTGGTTATACAACACACAAAACACAGCTCTGTACTACATTTAACCCCACCACATTCTCCAATTATCTTTTCCTGATCTTCCAGACAGTGAAGTGTTTGGTTGCAGTTCAATGGCACCATCCTAATATTTTTCTTTTAGAATTTCAGCATGTCTTGATCCTAATGTCCATGATCCTAATGTTAACAAATGATGTGAATAGAAAAACATTTGAATTCTCTGATTGCTTATATTGACTATATTATAATGTATTATATATTATATTGACTAGCTAACAGATACAACTTTAACAGCTGTAAGCTGTTGTACAAGAAATTGGCTGAAGTTAGGACAACTTTTACAATTACAGTTACCAAGATAAGAGGTCTTATTTTTAACTCTGCCTATTTCCACTGAGATGCACCAAGTTTTAAGTGGAGTTTTTTTATTTTTTTATTTTAGAAGGATCATTTATTGGTGTTGTGCCACTGCTTTCATTGAGTAAGGCTGAATTGAACCAATTATTAGTGTAAACATTTCCGTATTTATCTTGGATTTAAAAAAAAAATATTGAAAATGAAATATCTATATGAAATACATCACATCACAAAAAAAAATTTGCTTCATCAATTATTAAAATACCAAACTTAATCCACTGCTCAAAGGATAAGCTTGTGGTATTAAGACAATATCATTATAAACAATGGCTGAGATCTTAAAATGCTCTAGACTAATGAATACTACCTGAAGGAACCGAATGACAAATTATTTGTGTTTGTTTGTGTTCATTCATGATGTTATGTTTCTCTCAATACAATGTAGTATCAAAATCTTGCCATGCATACAATAGATTAGGCTGCATATTTAGCCATATAAATACTGATGATGTAAATGTCTTGAATAAATGCTGTCCTAAACTAGACATTGTCATGCTAAACTATAAAGTAAATAATGTAGTTGCAAAAAGCAAAGTAAATGTAAGTTTTTTTCCTTAACAATTGCTAGTCAATGGTTTGCAAAGTTTTTCACAAAACTTTGTGAGGAACTGAAGCCCAAGTTTTTTTTATATTTGTCATTTGAGTTTTTGAAACAAATAATTTGCTAGTGGTAGTGTCAAAGTATACATTAGAATAAAGCCTTCCTTATGTCTTGGTATCATTGTACTTATATTCCCTAACCTACCTTTTTTTTTTGCTTCTAAGAAACAATTTTGAAAAGAAGATTTATTATGTCTTAGCCCAAGCCTTCCACAGGAGAGTGGGGGATGGCAGCATGAAGAGTTTAACCCAGGACCATCGAAACAAGTCTATTTCACATACCTTATGACCAGGCAGCCTTCCAGTTAAGCTTTTTAATGATCTTACAAGCTTTTTTGCTACTACCAAGAAAGTTTTTTTTTTTTTTGTAAGAACGAAACTACCATTAATGTAATGTATTTAATGATTTTTTTTTTCATGTACAATTTTGATCAAAACTTTTTTCTAAGTTTAACATGAAATGTTGGTCATGATTTTGTAACCACATTACGCATGATCATGAAATAATGTTCAAATTAAGAGTAATCACACTAAGCGTACTATATTTCAGAGTTACAACTGACTCATTGATCAAGAAATCTCTTAAATTGTTATACAGATCCACATGAAATTTCTTACACAAGTTCCTTTTGCCTCCTAAGAACCAGTTTTGACAGATTCACACTTGGCAACCTGTATATGCAAAAAAACGCAAGTTTCTATCAACCCTTTGTATTTTATTTTGGTATTTCCTCAAAAGGCCGCAGTCTATATATAAAGCATTCCAAAAATATCACACAAATTTCTTTTTGTTTTCTTTTCTAAGTCTGCTTATTTAATACCCCGGTATGCCTTATGTCATTGACGTCATTCACAGCTATGGGGAAATCTTCAAAATGTGGTCTGTTGATTGAAATTAAAGGGGATGTTCTACCTTAAAAACAATATTGGTATATATATATATATATACCAAAGCAAGGTAACAATAAATTGATATAGCCGGAGTGTACTGCTAGTCTTGAAATAAAGTTTAAGTTAAGAGTAACCACATTAAGCATAATGAAATTAAGTTCAAATTAAAAGTAACCACATTAAGCATAATGAAATTAAGTTCAAATTAAAAGTAACCACATTAAGCATAATCATGAAATAAAGTTTGTAACAATGTCTCTCTTTAAAAACTTGAACATTGTACTCGCCCTTCCTCTCCAATCTTATTCCATTCACCTTTTTTTTGTCCATACCATGACATTCACTAACTTTAATGACCTAAGTTTAGCCTGTCCATACCATGACATCCACTAACTTAACTGACCTAGGTTTAGCCTGTCCATACCATGATATTCACTAACTTTACTGGCCTAAGTTTAGCCTGTCCATACCATGACATTCACTAACTTTACTGACCTAAGTTTAGCCTGTTATAATTTCATAGAACTATGTAACAAATTAGGAAGCCAGAAGGTTGGACAATTCTTGTTGACATTTGTTTGTCTCATGTTGTTTTTCTAAAAGACTCCCATTACCATTAGACTTACAAAACAACTCATTCAGCCATAGTGGATATAGTCTTTGAAAATATATGAGAATAAGAAATTAAAAGATATTAAATTTTCAGGTGAAGGCTTACTAAAAAGGTGTTTAAATGTTTATCATTTTAAGGCAGAACAATGTTCAGTTTGATGCCTTTTCTACAATACATTTTTATGTGATTTATTTCAATGTATTTTGTGTAGTTTTAAATGCAGTCAGATTTTAGTTCATAAAAAAAAATTACTACAAATAAGATGCTTAGACTTGTTCACTCTATTTGCTTATTTCTTTTGTTATTAATTTATGAAATGTGTTTTTTTTTTTTTCATCATAATCTTAAACACATTTTGCTAATAGTTCATCCTAGATTTGATTTTGTAGTTGTCAGGTGATGAAAAAGTGTATTTTTTTAATAGATTCTCGTGGATATTTTTAAAGTTACAATTAATCAATTTGTAATTATTTTGGTTAATTTAATAAAAGTCTTTTAGAGACTAGATAGTAGATATCTGACATGTGTTAAGAGACTAGATATCTGACATGTGAAGAGATATCTGACATGTGTTAAGAGATATCTGACATGTGTTAAGAGACTAGATATCTGACGTGTTAAGAGACTAAGATATCTGACATGTGTTAAGAGATATCTGACATGTCAAGAGACTAGATATCTGACATTTATTTAACGATTAACAAACTCATAGACTGACAAAACATTGTTTTATTTATTTCAAATTCAAATGTAGAATCTATTTTTAGCCACCAGTTTTGTTCCTCCCGATATCTTGCACCAATGTTTGTCGCAATTCCCTGTACTATCACAATCAGCAATACTTAGTAGTTTCTAGAAAAATAACTTAAAAGATATCTCAAAGTCTCAAAACAAACTATAAATAATGGAATCAAGTTTGCAAGCAAATTTAATATACTATCAAGGAAAACTGCATTACAGTCAATTGTGGGTGTTCAAGTATTAAAAGGTAGTTTTTTTGTGTACAAGAGTGTTTATAAACATTTGCTTTGGGAAATAAAACATGATTGACATGGACTTAGTTTTATGTTTCTTTGAGGAATTAAACATCATTCATATGGACTTTCATATCATATTTCTTATTTAAAACATTTAGTTCAAATATTTTGTTGCAGGAATAATACAAGATAAATAACTTAGTTACATAGATGTGAACTAAATTCTTCACCAGACGTGGTCCACTCTTGCAGGTTTCAATGTTTTCAGTATGAATATCAGAAGTTAGGAACTGTAAACTATCAACAATTCCAGCCCTATCTCCTACAAAAAAAGGAGAGGTGTGCACCTTTCCAAAGTGTTGATGTGCACCTATCCAAAGTGTTGAGATGTGCACGTATCCAAAGTGTTGAGATGTTCACCTTTCCAAAGTGTTGAGATGTGCACCTTTCCAAAGTGTTGAGATGTTCACCTTTCCAAAGTGTTGAGATGTGCACCTTTCCAAAGTGTTGAGATGTGCACCTTTCCAAAGTGTTGAGATGTTCACCTTTCCAAAGTGTTGAGATGTGCACCTTTCCAAAGTGTTGAGATGTGCACCTTTCCAAAGTGTTGAGATGTGCACCTTTCCAAAGTGTTGAGATGTGCACCTTTCCAAAGTTTTGATATGGGCACCTATCCAAAATGTTGAGATGTGCACCTTTCCAAAGTGTTGAGGTGAGCTAGCCAGGAAAACCAGTGACTTGGGAGTGTCACTGGTAAATATGGATGACTAAATCCATGACGCGAAGGACGTAATCGTCTTCTTTTTTTTTTTTTGTTTAAGTAACGTCTGTAACATATAAAAAAATAATATATATATATACATTGGCGAACAAGACTGCTGCCTACTAGAATCCACACATCACAGGGAAAAAGAAAAGCACGCCTGAATACTGCAATCACAAACAATCCTGATTTTCGCATTAGAGAAAGCGTTTAAAAACTTCTCAGTGACTGAGGTCGAAACAACCTGGACGTTCATACCAAACATCATCACTGGTCTTTAGGAACAAAATAAAGAAAAATGAAGACTGGTTTGAAGCAAGATGGTGCACCTGTATCCAAGATTCCACTGGTTTGAAGCAAGTCTGCCAAAAATGGAAACTGTCACTAGAAACAAGAGAGGAGCCATGCTAAACTACAGCAGGGAGCCCAACCCAAGCAGCTTATAAGCGCTCAGATCTATATGAAACAATGCCCAAAGAATAGCGAGACAGTGAACCAATACTGGCAGGACCTATGTGACAAACATCCAATCTTGTGTTGACTGTGGTAAAATCAGAGGAAAAAGGATGGCATGAAAAAAGCCTTAGGACCTCACATCAGCAAGTGTGCCCCGCTCAAGTCAAAAGATGATCGTGCACTGCAAATGGAACGATGGGCAGAGCACTATGCAGAACTTTACCAGATAGAAAATGCCATCTCGCCAATTGTTTCGTATAAATTCCCATCACTTTCAGTTTTAAACGAATTAGACGAAACACCATCTTTCTTATCTTATATAATACAGAAGTTACTTCAAAAAGATGATGATTACGTCCTACGCGTATCTTAGGGAATAGCTGTTCGCCGATGATGCGGCACTCATATCCCATTCACAAGAAGGATTGAAGAGGCTCTCTAAGACTGAAATTCTGGCACAAGATGTCACAGAAATACCAGCGATATATAATGGAAATCACACACTTACAGTGGTGCAGGAATTCACATACTTGGGAACAACAATAGCCAGTAACCTTGATTTAGACACTGAGCTGACAAAATGAATATGAAAGGATTCTGCAGCAATGGCAAAACTCTCCAAGTTTAGTGTGGGAAAGTACCAAATTGACTACGGCAACAAAGATCCTGACAGAATGGGGACAGACTGTACGTAGTTGTACGAACTTCGCCGAGTGCAAAAGAAACGAAACTGCATCAACAAAGAAAAAGAAAACTGCCCTGTCAGCTAGTCCATGGACAGTTGTATATCCATGCACGAACTATGACAAATTTCGCCACTCCAGGATTGGCTTGATTAGCCACTCCAGATTCTGCCCCGTCTCGAATACTGATGTCCATTCGGGACGAGAGCATAGAGCGAGCTCCCTTTTAAGTCCCTTTGACCAAGGGAAGGTTTTTACCCGTGGCCAGGATGTGAGGCCGGCTCTTCACCAACCACACTGTCAGAGGTCCCACCTTATCCGAAGTGCAAATATATCACACCCGGTGTGTCGCTGCACCCGACCCCCTTGAGCCAAGCACAGGTTCCCTCCTCCTGTGCGAAGCCGGAGGCCGAGCCGCGTGGGGGCCCCTCTTATACCTATAATGTCCCAACGAACCCGTGCAGGGGCGCATCACAGAGCGTATGGCCCCCGTTAGGGAACTAATCGCTGGGGGTTTTGGACGGTTTGGCGAGCCTTTAGTTGCATCCCTACCACGCGCAATGAACAGTATCTCTACCGTGTCTGTGGAAGCCCGCCGAGGGCTATATGCGCTACCGTTCTTAGCCTATCCATCTCCCTATAAAATGGACTCGAGACTAAACCAAAGCCAGTGACTCATCTGGACGCATCCATTGTCTTCCGAAACAGAAAGAGCCATTTATTGTGTTCCGAGACAGAAGGAGCCATATATACAAATTATTGAATTTGATTTTAAATTGATGTGTGACATATGGTCTAAAATCTCAATTAGTCGCAAATATTAGCCTACAGAGATATTTGACTAATTGTGCTCATAAACTGTGACTTCGACACTCAATTTAACCGCGCCCAATTGACAGCAGAGTTGGGGGGGGGTGTATAAGCAATCAGCCCTCCCACACCTTAATACAATAATATACATAATAAAAAAAAATGGGTTAAAATATGGAAAGTCTTATCTTATCTTATCTTATACAATACAGACGTTTCTTCAAAAAAGAAGATGATTACGTCCTATGCGTCATGCATATTAACCAATGACTTAAATTCTGCCAAGTCACTGGTTTTCCTGGCTAACTCAGGCAATCCATTCCATGCTCTAATAGCGCTAGGGAAGAAGGAGCTTTTATGCAAATTTGTCCTAGCATATGGGACGAGGAATGTGCCTGTGCCTTTTTCTTTGTGTCTTTCTGAGTATTTTATTAAGTTTTGTTTTTGTATTTGAAGATTATGTTTCAGTGTTTTGTGTATAATATCTACTTTACTTTTGAGTCTTATATCCTGAAGGCTTTCTAAATTTAGGGATTTTACTAAAGGTGTTACTTAAGTCAAATGTGAATATTGATTTGTTATTAATCTCTCTGCTCTATTTTGTGTCTGTTCCAGTTTCTTAATGTTTTCTTGAGTTGAGGGGTTCCAAACAGAGGATGCATATTCTATTATAGGCCTAACCAAGGTTAAATAACATTTTAGTTTTATGTTCTTATTTGATTTATAGAAATTTCTTTTAAAAACCCTAATGCTTTGTTTGATTTTTTTTATTGCTTCATCAATATGGGGATTCCATGACAGTTTTTCATTTATTATAACACCTAGGTATTTTGCGTTTTAGTCTGTGTTACTGGTAGTATTTATGAGGGGTGTGTGGGGTTCCCCCCCCCATCCACCAGTGGCCTGCATTGCTTTTCAAATAACAGACCCACATGAGCCACCCTTGAGTTTGTGTGAACTCCATTTGTTATCTTGTTAATTTGTGTACAAATGCTTGTTCCTCAGGGTAGTGCTGCATGGGAGGTAAGAAGGTTAGTCACGATAAAGACGCAGTCGTCACTCGTTGCATTGTGTGTAAATCACTCGGTGTGACCTCCTAGCGTTGACGTAGTGAAATCACACACGTGTCCTTAGCTATGGTGACCTGTGTGGTGTGTCAAGTGTGTAAGTGTATTTTGAAGTGAACGTTCATGGGGTATCTAGCATTGTAATTGTCGGCTTACAAAAGAGAGGGCGCTTAAGTGGGAAAGGACAATTTTCTACCTAAAGGTTGTTATACTACAATCAACTAGACTAGGTCTGGATCGTATTTATGAATTGAATACTTTTGACATTTCACAATAAAAGTAGATCAAGCTTCAGAATAAAATCTCTGTATTGTGGATTTCAATTAGATTTTTCTTCCAACTAAAAGGATTTAAATCAGCAACATACGTTTGGATTAAGAGTCAGTTCCGGTAAGTTTCTTGGTGTTTGTCCCTAATTGGTCTTAAGATGCATTGGAATGACATAACACTAAACGTTGACTAGTGTATAGGAAGATTTCTTTTATATTTAGATATATACTAGTAGAGTAGAAGTAGAGTACCGTGGTAGTATTCTCATTAGTAGAATGTTCTGACAGCTACATGTTTAATTCTAATTGTGCCTTGTTTGTATGTTGACTTGATCAAGAATACTACGTACCCTAGACCTCTATATATTTTAGGCCTGCCTTCACCATGTAGCATGTAGACTATGTTATAATGCAAAGACAAAGTTCCTCAAGAATATATAGATCTATATTTTAAAAAAAAGATTTATTATTATTAGGACTGTTTTTTTTTAACTAGATTAATGACAGTGTCTTCCTTATGGTGGATGTCACCCAGTGCTGTAACTTATGGTGTCACCCCCCCCCCCGCCCAACTCCTATTTCCCGTTGGTTCGTTCTTTTGTTGAGCCTACATTAAGCTAATTATCTACATCCATTGGAGGTTAGACAACTATAAAATGGTATTTATTTTTAAATTTGCTTGTTTACTACAATTGATCAACATGTATTCAAATGGAAGATTAAAAGAAACAATCGATCAACACGTTCGCTCTTTAAGACGTTCAATTGTTCCATGTTCTACTTTTATGTTTTGTAACGCAGTGGCGTAGTTAGGGTGGGGGAGAGAATTTGAAAATCTCCCCGGACCCCCACTTGAAAGGGGTTCCCAAATGAGTGCTTTTTACCTTAAAAATTAAATATTAGACAAAATGCAGCGGCCCCCCAACAAGGTCAAGCCCCCGGGCCCCCAAATGATGGAAAATTCCTAGCTTAAGCCCCTGTTGTAACAACGAATTCAATCTTTGGTCAAATGCATTATAAGGTGCACAAACTAAAGAAAATGTTTTTGTGTGTGTTAGCATTTGAAAGCACACACACACACACACACACACACACACGACTACTAAAACGTTTTCACGACGTTCCCTTGACTGAACTTCAAACTTGCAATCTTGCTAATAACTTCATCAAACCTCAATTTCTTTTTGATTTCGCCTCCAATAAACAGAATTGCGAGATATGTTTATCCCATTGTCGATCTTCTATTTTAAAAAAAAAAATTTCTCACATAGGATTTCACAAATGGTAAAAAACAGTTGACGTTATAGTGAAAAGATTGATATTCTTTGAAGTCATAGGGGCTGTAAACAAAAATGCAAGTACTTCACGTTTATATTATTAAGATTAACTTTTGCTGCTTAGAAATTTCTTAATCCTTGAGTCTTGGTATTTCTTGTCAAATGTCAACCTTTGTTAAATCGTCCTTAACAACTAATTTTGTAGTGAACACCAACAAAACTTTCTCAGTTAATGATATATTCCTTTTTTTTTTTTTTTGTAGTAGAACTGGTTCCAATGTATCTGTTACTTTCAAGAGAACTAGTTTAAGTTGAAGCTCAGCATTAAAATGCAACCATCAAACATTTACGTCAGTTTTCTTGACTAGGAAGTCCGACATCTTAAAATTATTCTTCTGACATTTTCTATTGAAATATCATGCATTTGTTTTTGAGAATAATCCTCTTGATACCATTTTCCGCTAACGTGTCATGTAGAGACAATGTTGAAAGGCCTTTGCTTTAATAATTTAGTCTTTAGTTTCTTAGTACATCTACTAAAATAAAGATAAAATAACAGACAACTGGGGATAGTGCATGGGTTGCGCCTCGATTTAATATAGGATCCCAGACATTGTAGTTTTAGCGTCCTATTCTTAAGCCCGACACATCATAGACTGAGATCCCAGACGTTGTAGTTTTAGTGTCCTATTCTTAAGCCCGACACATCATAGACTGAGATCCCAGACGTTGTAGTTTTAGTGTCCTATTCTTAAGCCCGACACATCATAGACTGAAGCTCATCACTGTTACGAGGGTTTGTTCAGGCTCGGACTCATCTAGGGTATGAGATAATTGCCCGGGCTCCACTCATGATCAGTTCAAATCAAACTCAAATAAGAGTGTTCGAACTATGGCTTACTAAACCTCGAATACATGCCATCCAAATGAACAGCAATTGTTCAACATGAACAATATTAATAACAAAGTTAAATGAACTTATATCAGTGAATAACAAGAATTTAAATGTAACAATTTAATGAATAAATACTGCTACATGACATGAAAGATGAATACGTGTATGGTAACGAGTACATGGTCAAATATAACAAGCAACTTATTCAAAATAACTTAGCGCACCTCACATCACAGTGTCACAGTTCCATCAAGGCCCACGAAGCCCACAACCTAAAACCTTGGAGGCAACAACCAAGTCATGCAATCTAGCTTGACTCCGAGTCCCAAGCCTGCGTCCCTAATAAGAAAAATAAACATTCCATTGCCTTATAAGGCAAAGACTTAATGCGAAGAAAGCGCATCCTTAGGAACATAAACTCACAAAACCTTATGGTGCAATAAAGAAAATACCAAGCAAGATGCGCACGACAATCACGTTACGGACATTTGAAGGTTTTGAGAACTGATCTTATCAGCTTTTTTTTTCTTTTAAAATGGAATACATCTTATCAGCTTTTTTTTCTTTTAAAATCGAATACATCTTATCAGCTTTTTTTTTCTTTTAAAATCGAATTCATCTTATCAGCTTTTTTTTCTTTTAAAATCGAATTCATCTTATCAGCTTTTTGTTTCGTTTAAAATCGAATTCATTTATACATTGAACATATGATATGAACTTCGATTGGTGCTAAGGCAGAGAGACCTAGGTCTCGCGTAGTGCTCTCGTAAGGAACTCTGCTGTGCGGTGTAGTGCCTCATAGATTCCCTACAGATATAGTTGACCACTGGATACGTCTCCCGTGTACCGTGCAGCCATTAAGTATATCGATTACATGATTGGCTAAACATATACAGCCAATAAGCCATTTTTCAATGAAAATTCTTGAAATGCCTCATGATGTTTTTTTGAAAACCTCGTGTCTTAAAATTGCCGTCATTTGCTAGACACTGACTATCAGCTGCCTGATAGAACAACGGTGTAAACATGGTAGGTGTTACAAGTGGACTTACAAATGGTAAATTGTGGATTAAAGTAAAGAGCTATTCCGAAAGAAGTTATATATGTGAGAGCAGTAGGTTAGACACTTTGTCGTCGAAAAAAATAAGAATTGAAAAGATGTTTCTTTATGAGTGATTAATTTTGTTCAACATGTCTGTTTGTAACTTCCTTTTGTTTTGGTGAGTTAAAAGGTGGTCGACGTAACAGAGGCGCCCCAGCCTAGGCGACAACTTGGTTTAGCTGACATAGCAGAGGGCACCTGGTTACATGCGGCATCAGAACGAGACAGATACAATGGCAGCGACATACACATTTGAGACCAAAAGAAAATCTGCTGCCGAGGACAAACGCAGACGACTTAAAGAAAATCTAAATCGACCACCTGCAGACAATGGTTATGCTTGTCTTGATAGTGGCAAAATATGTAGGTCACAGCTGGGGCTGCACAGCCACGGAAATTACTGCATTCCTCACTAAACTTCGGACTCGAAGACAAGCCTTATTATTATTATTTGTTATAGAACTATAATTCAAATCTCTGAAGAAAATAAATAGATCAATTAGATTCTACTCAAGATTTGTGTATTTTTAGGATTCAAGTATAACTTATGAGTTAAAGTTCTAACGTTATAATACAATACAATAGAAAAATATTAGATTGAGAAAAAGCTGGGAAAAAGCGACTAGGAAAAAATATTTGGGTTCAAAAGTCATCTCAGTAGTCACTCATAAATTCAAAGTTTTCCAAAACAAAGTATTTAAATAACTATGACTAATTCATACGCAATTGCACAAACTCTGTGGTCATATTTGACTCTTTTGTTTTAACAGTCATGTTTTCGTCGGAAAGGGGGCGGTAAAGTGAGAACGACTAATCATGTAAGAGCCTTCGCTCCATTGAATAATTATTGCTAATGATTGCATTTGACATTAAAGAATAGTGGGCTACTCGATATGATAATTTAATATATGGCATCTATAACTTATATTAGTGGCAGATTGTTTTGTAATTTTATCACTAAAATACAGAGGAAAAGTACGAGTCCATCCGGAGTAGCCAGAGTAGAGCGACATAATATCAAATTATAGAATATAGTTGTTCAACTATTTTGTTCAGAAACTGATTTCTACATAAAAATGGGACTGGCCTCCCCACTCACAGGTAATCGCCCTCTCCCACCCAACATACGGAGCGATATAATATCAAGATTGGTTAAAATATCAATAAGTAGCTTATATGGATATGTAACTACTTATATTAACAAACTGTGATTTCTACAAAAAGAACATTGGACAGCTCCCCCCCCCCACTTGAAGGATTTGGATCGTTGGGGTGGGATTGATTAATTCGTCCTCCCTTTCACCACCAAACCAGCCAATGCACTTGTGGGTGGTTCGGCATAATATAAAAAAAATGGTTAAAATTTAAATAATTCCTATATTATTAACATAAGTAAAGACTTCGTATACAAATAGTGTGATTTCTTTTCTATAATTCTTCCGCCTCCCCCCCACCTGAAGGGTCACTGGATCCGCCAATGGGCCAGGCTGGTAACTCAGGAGCAACTTAACACACTTCACATGACCTTAAATCAAGACCAATCTCATAGAAGGCCTGAGCATTGACCTGCAACGTCACAACCTGTGGGCACTGGAGACCACTTCACAGGTCTGTACGACGTACGAGGCATTAGTCAAAACTGCTCACGTCTATACAAGGTATTGGTCTAAACTGCTCACAGGTCTGTACGACATAGAGTTATTGGTCTAAACTGCTCACAGGTCATTACGACGTACGAGGTATTGGTCTAAACTGCTCACAGGTCTGTACAACGTACGAGGTATTGGTCTAAACTGCTCACAGGTCTGTACGACATACAAGGTATTGGTCTAAACTGCTCACATGTCTGTACGACATACGAGGTATTGGTCTAAACTGCTCACAGGTTGCTACGTGAGCCGCGAGTTTGAATTACAATTACGGTAAAACCCACCTAGATA
>JADKLZ010000728.1:12536318-12554434 GCA_021533235.1 Biomphalaria straminea | reverse complement strand
CAAGTAAAAGGAGGAATAAACTTGTTGATGAAGGAGCAGTTGCCTGTGGACTCGTTGGTGAAGAAGTTGCATGGTCAGGACTGTGGCTGCACAAACAGTGGTGACGGAGACGCTGGGGATTGAAGCGCGGTCTGTGTCTGTGTTGTGGGCAAGTCTTGTGGTTGTGACTTTAAAGACGAGAAACGTGACAACGATTGCTGCGACGATCTAGAACAGAAAGAGAGAAAAGAAGAAACTGAAGTCTGTTATGTTCCCGAAGCGTTTGTTCCTGTTGCACCTGTTACCAGTACCTGTATGAGCCGGACAGATCAAGACAACGTTTGGTCTGCGTCTAAGCCTATTGCTGTAGACCTTAGTGACCTCTGCCTATCTGCCTGTGCTCATGAGGGAAATGTGAAGCTCGACAACTGCATCCAGAACTTGAGCATGAACTGTACGTGCGGCGCATCACACTCTGAATGTGGATGCCAAGAAAACCATCAACAAGGCATGTGTACTTCCGCCATCATCATTGACATTGACATGAATGAATGTCAGTCAACCCACTCTACATCTGAGCTGTCAAGAGGAAGACATCTTCTTGATGACTTGAAGACTTGAAGAGACCTATCTCCTGGACGTGAGACTGTTAGCTGAGGATGACTGCGGTGCATTAGACTTGGTTTGCAACGTGGCTGAAGTTGAACCTGCAGTCCCCACGAGAGACGTCTGTCGGCAGGGTCTGCTGAAACGGCGTTTCCGATCAACGGCTGTGCTGAAGAAAACAGTGCTCGACACTATCTCGTTGAGTGTCAAACGGTCACGCCATCATCTCAACAACAGCCTGGTCAACTGGAGAAAGAGAAAGCGACGGCCGCGGAAAACTGTGCAGATGGCTTCGTGGGCAACAGGCACCCTACCGCCTGTGGCTCCCACTGATCGACCTCCACCTGAACTGTCAAACTTCAGCTGCAGTGTTTTTCTTTTCGGGACGAAAAGTTTTAAGACGGGGGCAATGTTATGACCTCGCCATGCGCATCGCAAGTCTGGCTAGCGCACCTCTAGTGAACGGACTATAGAGGATGTTGACAGAAAAGAGTAACGATTTCCGCCCAAGGCTAGAAGTGGAAAATAAAGACACTGTAGTTAATGAAGATGTTATTTGTGTACTTGTGATGTCTTATAAATAAATATATGTCTCGTTGAGTTGGCCTTGTCTCTTATATTATTATATTATATATATATTGTCACCAATGGGTTTTATATGTGTGTATGTTACTGTAGTAATACGTTAACTGTAGACGTTGTGGTGACATGCGGGTTCATCCATAAACTTGTTCACCATAGGCTTTGTCAGGATCAATGCTCTATATAGTTTATACCTTCACACTTCACTTGTAAATGAGGAAAATGACTCCTTATATAGCAGACACAAATATTACTTTAATATGTACAAATAATACCACTTGTAGAAAATGATACACATAAATCCAGAATGATTGCTATATATCCATCATAGAACGTTTCATAAAATACTGTATAATAAATAACTTAATAGTGGCTGCTTACACTAGCAGGCTTACACTTAACTTAACTCAACTCCAGTGACTTTTACAAATAACTTAAACAACTTAATTATATCAACTGCTTGTACCAACTACTTTCTATTGACTGCTTCAAAGTTTCTCACTCAACTGACTGTTCACACATGCTTAAAAGTATTCATATTCTCACAACATGGTAGTGAATTGGGTTCACAATATAGTAACTGGGGTACCCACTCAATGGCACCAACTTTGAGGTGGTGACATATATATATATATATATAGATCAGGCAGGTCTTTAATAAAGTGCGTAATTTTATTTTGTAGATGTTTATTCTATATTTTTCTACTTCATTTTTCACCAAACTCATTTCACATTAGGCCTATAATTAGCCGTCCCTGTGTTTTTTTTATTTTATTTATAGCTTTAGAATAGTGTCCTTGTAATCACAACTAATTCCCAACAAGGGTCAATAATGCAGTCTTAATAGTGGATTGGATAAGTTACCTAGTTGCAGGGGAAATCACTGTAGACACATCAGAATACGCATTTTTCTGAGGTTTTAATTAAATACAGGAAATAGTTGGCGAATAGTTGTGAATATTCACATTTGATTAGAGTAACACCTTTAATAAAATCCCTAAATTTAGAAAGCCTTCAGGATATAAGCCTCAAAGATAAAGTAGATATTATACACAAAACACTGAACCATAATCTTCAAATACAAAAACAAAACTTAATAAAATACCAAGAAAGACACAAAGATAAAAGTATATTCATTGTCCCATATGCTAGGACAAATCAGTACAAACAGAGGCGTCACTAGGCAGGTGCGGGGGGTGCGGTCCGCACCGGGTGACACCCGATAGGGGGTGACACCCAAGTGTAAAAAGGCACTTAAAATTTTTTTTTTTAAAATACCAACTTTAAAACGTGACAGAAGCAAAATCATAAAGCTTAGAAATTGTTGAATAAAATTATTCTAAATGGGAAAACATCAATAGCAAATATTTTCTTCTATAATAAATAGTGGACATGTCCACAACGAGAAACTCGAGAGAAGACCGAAGAACATTTATCAGGCTTTCAAATTAGGAACATTTTGGGAGCAGGACTTAAGCTTCAAAAAATTGACAAGGACGTCATTAGTATGATTGACGTATAGATGGGAAAACAGGAACATCTTGTATTATAGATTGCTTACTATCGCATTGTTTCTAGCAAAGAAAAAGTTGGTATATGGTGGCGAACTGAAGAAGACTTTTCATTGAATAATGCAATTTTTTTTTCTTGGGATTGTGGAAATGTTATCCAAATATGAGCCAGTGCTGAAATAATAACTTATACGATCGCAAGTCAGCGATGAAAAAAAAAAGTTACTTTCCAAGCTTTTACCAAAAATAGATCTATATATAAATGTTTTAGCAAACTTGTCAGAGATGAGAGACAAAAGCTGCAAGGTACTCTGGTATCTTGCATTACATCACATCTAACATAGATCTATGAAGTTGTAAGATATATTAACAGTAGCAATGGTAATGTTGAAATGACAGAAATGTAGGATATTCCTCTTAATGTGGGCCAAATTTGGTGTATCAGTTCTGATATTTAAAACGACTGAAAAGAGATGGGCTTAACGTATCGATATGATGAGCTCAGGGACATGGTAATGCAGCTACAATGTCAAGGATTCATGAAGAAGTGCAGGCAGTAATAAATGAAGAACAGAAAAGAAACTTAAATGGATGTGTACACCGTTTACTTAAGCTATGTGGTCCAAATTCTTAATCGGAAAATATTTTCTAATTATACTTTCAGGGTTCTCTAGAAAAAATGGTTTTCTTTCTATACCGCTAATACTAATAGATAGGATAATATAATTAATGATAGCGTGTCATATGAACAACTCACTGGTGTGCTCATGGTGTTACTGTTAGACCCATGAAAGAACGATTTTATGAAAGTGTGACGGCGAAAATCTTTGCCGTCTCTCTGAAAATACAAACACTAGAGACGCAGCACAAATATGATTGCCAGCTGTCTGTGAATACATGCATAACTTTCATTGCTTGACTTTCTTATTGGCAGATGTACTCAAAAAAGTAAACTAAACACAAAAAAAACTTCAAATTAAAGTGTTAATTTTTTTCAAAGTGGTGGCTAAGCTCGAGCACTTAAACATTTACTCTACGAAATATGTGAAAAGTTAGTTCAAAATGTTATTAAGATAACTTTTCTCAAATCAAACTAGCATGTTAATGCAAAAGAAAAATACGTTTTAACAATATGAAAATATCAGGAAAATATTCTTAAGATTTACTATTCAAATAGAGAGCAAGAAGTTAATACTGATTGCATCAATCTCTTTTATATTGGGCCTGACGGCAAGATATGTGAACAGAAATAATAATAGGCTTGTCTTCGAGTCCGAAGATTAATGAGGAATACAGTGTTTCCCGTGGCTGTGCAGTGCCAGCTGTGACCTACATATTTTGCCACATCCAGGGCAAGCAAAACCATTGTCCGCAGGTGGTCGGTTTAGATTTTCTTTTCGTCGTCTGCGTTTGTCCTCGGCGGCAGATTTTCTTTTGGTCTCAAATGTGTATCCCGCGGCCTTTGTGAGTGACCTCCAGCTGTCTCGTTCCGACGCCGCATGCAGCCAGGTGCTCTCCTCTATGTCAGCCAAGGAAAGTTGACGCCTAAGTTGGTCTTTGAAGCGTTTCCGTGGGGCGCCTCTGTTACGTCGACCACCTTTTAGCTCACCAAAAAAGACTGCCTTTGGCATACGTTCGTCTCCCATACGGGATACGTGCCCTGCCCAGCGTAGCTGTCGGATCATAAGAAGTCCCTCTATACTGTCTATACCGGCGTTCGCAAGGACATCGCTGTTTGTGGTGCGGTCTTGCCATCGTATGTCCATGATGGAGCGCAAGCACCTTTGGTGAAAGCGCTCAAGGAGTCTTAGCTGTTTTCTATATAGTGTCCATGTCTCAGAGCCATATAGAAGGGTTGAGAGAACCACCGCCTGGTAGACATTTATTTTTGTAGGTAGGCGGAGCGATTTGTTCTTCCAAACTCTCGCCTGAAGGCGTCCAAAAGCACTGCTGGCCCTGGCCAGACGGTTATCAACTTCCCTTGAAAGTGAGGCGTCATTTGACACTATGCTACCAAGATATGTGAAGTGGTCTACCACGTTAAGGGGATGCCCGTTTACTGTGATCCTTGGGGCTGAGTATGTTTCATTGGGTGACTTCTGGAACATGACTTCTGTTTTCCCGAGGTTTATAGATAGACCGAAAGAGGCGGCAGCGTAGGCAAATTCGTTAGAACAGAAATACTAAAACTGGAATACTAGAATGCAGCAAAGTTTTTGAAAGACGACAACGAATCTCTACCAGCCTTTGAATTAAACATTTAACTGTTTCTTGTTAAATGCATGTTTACAAGGCGTCATGTGAAAAGAAGCTTTGCAAAACTAAATTTAACTAACAACGTTCTCTGATTAAAACATCAACTAACAACGTTCTCCCATTAAAACATCTACTAATAACGTTCTATCATTAAAACATCAACTAACAACCTTCTCTTATTAAAACATTAAATAACAACGTTCTCTCATTAAAACATCAACTAACAACGTTCTCTCATTAAAACATTAAATGATAACGTTCTCTCATTAAAACATCAGCTAACAACGTTCTCTCATTAAAACATTAACTAACAACGTTCTCTCATTAAAACATCAACTAACAACTTTCTCTCATTAAAACATTAATTAACAACTATTTTTTTAAATCAAATCAAGCAATTCTGTCCATTGAAAACGAAGTCGCAAGATATATTGAGTTTAAAGTTTTTTATAAGTTTTCTAATTTGACATCCTGAAAAGGAAATTTAAATATTTGTTTTCTAAAGTTATTGTAAACTTTTATATGTTAAAAAAAATCTTGAAAAATTTTTGTACCTATCAATATACTTTTCATTAAGTTGCATTTTTCATTAGTTGTCCTCATGAAACTACCACTATGTGATTATAATGTTGAAAAGTTTACATTAAGAGCTGTTTAATGTTTACTAGGAAAGCATGCTCAGTTGGTTTTTAATTTCTTTCTATTTAAAAAATCGTAGATGTTAATGTATGTAATGATTAACGATAATATGTAAGAGAAAAAAACACAATCGATACTCATTTAAACTTTGTGTAGCAGCAATAAACGAACTGTATTATTGCGCAAAAAACAAGAACTGAACAACGATAGTTTTTTATTTGAAGAATAAGTTGAACGCTGGCGGGGTGGTGACACCCTGATTTCACCGCACCGTGTGACACCCAACCTAGTGACGCCTCTGAGTACAAATGCTCTTTCTTCCCTAGTGCCATTAGAGCAAGGGTTGCCTGAGCTAGCCAAGAAAACCAGTGACTTGGCAGAATTTAAGTCATTGGTTAATATGCATGAATGAATGCATAACGCGTATGACGTAATCATCTTCTTTTTTGAAGTAACGTCTGTATTATATAAGATAAGATATAATGTTGCCAACAATTTTCTCTTCTCTTTTAGCCGTTGCAGTGTTTTTGAAAGTCTTCAGCGGGATCTCAAAGATAAACAACGAACCCCCCCCCCCGGACGGTCTGGTTACGCCCATGACTTAGCTATGCAACAAATGTCCTTTCTGTTCCAACTAGTCATTTTCACGTCAGAAGTCTTGCAGATTAAATCCTTTCCCATTCGCTGTCTTGCGTTTATGTAGGCTACTATTGTATTATTGCGATCGTTGATATTATATATCTTTTTGGATACAGGCTTTATTAATAATTAATAATAAAAATCGGTTTAAAATTAACCTCTTAGCAAAATATGTCATTCATAAAAATGGTTTGCAAGTCACGTGCTTTCATTGCTAGTTGCATCGAAGTTCAAAAGATCTTGATCCCCAATAAACTTAGTTTAAACTATGTCTCTTAAAAATTTAACAGCGATATTAATTATTGAAATTCAAAGATATCTGATGACATTTCATGTTTAGACGATAATGAAAGTGTCACTTGATTTATTTATCAAAACTATGACTAAGTTGTTTAAATTTTCTCCCAATTAGTATTTGGCCTTGAAGACAAAAAAAAAAGGGAGTACTATCCAGTCACGTGATAACGCTATACATATGATTACATCAATTATATGGATTTAGGTCACAATATCACTACGCTACGCTCTTTAGAATTGTATTACTACGCATTCAATGTTTGGCGTAGGAGGAGAATGTTGTCTGGGTTGTCCATCCGGGTATCGCACACACACACACAGACAAATAGCAGGGCAAATCTTGAAGCAACTAAGTCTATATTATAGTGGGTGGATGTGGGGAGGTAGAAGATCAGCTGATGTCTACACATCGCGCGTCGTATGACGAAAGTCCTAGCGTCGCTTGGAATTTTGAGTACATATTGCTTGCGATTCATTCACGTGTTCCTTAGACCCAGAACTACCTCATGCTACCAGTCGAAACAAGGACGATATAAATGCATGTTATTTCCTTTGCCATTTCTTTAATCAATTTGCCGTTCAAACAATATTCGAGTACAGCTGTTCCTCAACCATGGTCAGACAACCAGTTACAATTTATAGAGTGCAGTGGGACTAAGCTACATCGCTATCGTCTGAATGGAAGTACCCTGTAGATAAAAGAGGCCGTCACGCTAAGGTCTTTGGCTAATTTCATTGAAAAGAGGCAGTCACTAGCTGTACTCGGTTCACACCTAGCAAGTGTCAAGAGGGACAAAACGCAAATCTGAGATCGAGTTAGTAATATCATCCCGCTCGTGACCTCCGTTGGCTGTGCCCCGCTTCTTTAGTTTGCACATCTTAGATCTAAACGTAGCTTTATATTTCAAAAAATAAGTTTATGCTACAACAAAAAGAGTTAGCAATTTTATTTTACAATGCTAAAAATTGCTCGAAATGTATCGTATATCTTTTGAATCACATCGATGATAAACACAGTTTATTTATGTATCCGCCATAGATCAAAATTCTCTATAGATATAGTAGAATGTGTGCATTCAAAGCATCTCAGATGATACATGTATGTATTATGGGCGTAGCCAGGATTTTTTCGGGGAGGATTTGAGGGGGTTATTCACTACCCCATATATATATATATATATATATAATATATATATATATATGGGGTAATAATAAAAATGTTAATTAAAAAAAGAAATCTGCTAGTATAATGGAGCCCAGCGACTGGTAGAAATTGAGAACCATAATTGGAGATAGGAAAACAAAACAAAATTTTGGTTACTCTCATTAAATTTAGTTGGAGGCGCGGTGGCTGAACCAGGGTCCCGCGTTCAAATCCTGGTGAAGACTAGGATTTTTAATTTCGTGATCTATTAAATTGTTGCTTTTGAGTCCACCCAGCTCTAATGGGTAACAGACATTAGTTGAGGAAAAGTAAAGACTGTGCTGGCCACATATACACCCTCGTTAACCATGAGCCACAGAAACAGATGACCATCATCTGCCCTATAGACCAAGGTTTGAAAGGGAAACTTTACATGCTTTTCATTTGGCGGGAAATAGAAGTTAACCTCAAAACCCTCTTTGTAACTCTCATATAATTGACTGACTGTTTAAAGTTTGGTTTTAGATTTTTTAAAATTGAAAACAGTAGTTTTGTGGTCAAACCATCTGTTGGGAGTTTTTAAACTCGCCTGGAGGGGGGACACAAAACCACTTTTGCTACGTTCGTCGAGTTTGGGGACTTAAATTCGCTTTAGTTTAATATTGAAGATGGTTTTTAATCTCAAAACTCTCTGTAGGTTAATTTGAAAACCCACTGAGCGGGAGGGGTAAACTTAACATCCCCCTTGGCTACACTCATAGAATATGGTGACTATAGTTTGCTTTAGTTTTATATTGAAAAGGTTTTTTTTTAAGTAAAGAAATCTGGAGGGGGAGAGTGTAAGAATACCCCCTCCCCTTGGCTACGCTCATTATATTTGGTGACTGTCGGTTGCTTTATTTTTTTTGTTTTATAGAAGAGGGGGGTTTAACTTCAAAATCCTCTGGAGGGAATTTTAAACTCAGCCCCCCCCCCCCCCCTCTGGCTGCGCTAGTGTACGTGATGGTTTAACATGAAAATATTAAACTACAATAAACAAAGGAAAAACAGTCGCAAAATCATTGGCACCTCCTAAGCCAATCCCCTATATGCATGTATGACATTTGAGACGATCATCCCTCATATGTCTCAACGTATATTTTCCTCGTGGTCCTTTGAAGCTCGTGGGAGCTGAGCTCATAATACTCATATAGTGCCTTTTCAAAATGGCCTTAGAGCATTGCACACTTGAACAGCAGAGATGCCTACATGCCATGTGTATTTTAAGGGGCATATGTGTATTTTCATTAACATCGAGATGTATACTCATGAAATACTAAAATCCTTCAAGTACGCACCATACACAGCAATCCTAAAAATTAACGTAGCATAAAGTTTTGTGTTCTATTTTTTAGAAAACAGCCAAGTGTTGAATTAGGGTACAAGGAATCAAGATTTTTTTTCTTCTGCATGAAGAAAAGCTTTTCTTTTGTAAACCAACTCCACCTTCAATCTCCCGATTTCATTCTTTGAATTTAGATTTTCATAACTAATGTTAGCTTTAGATGTGTCTACCTTCTGTAATTTTAGAGTCAGGGCACAGATATTATTAGTTAATTAGATTTAGATCCTAGAGCTTAGTAGTTTAAACCTAGATCTAGATCGATAATTAGATCTAAATCTAGTACATACCTGGCTAGATCTTGAAAACGGAGTACTAGTCTAGATCTTTTGAAGTCCAATGAATAAGAACTACACTATCAATTCCCAACCAGTTTGAAAACTGGTCTATAACTAAACTGACACATTGAAACTCAGCTGTAGCAAGGTCTAGATCTAGTAGATTTCATAAATACTTTAAAACCTTTGATCTTGCGGAGGAAACAAGTCTTTACTTTTTCAAAATAGGCAAGATGACTACGTTGTATCAGTGTCATTGTCCAGCTCTAGAAGAGAAATTTGTTATTTTAAAATAAGTTTTGAAAGAACAATCCACCCTTTGTAATGTAAAAAGACATTCATTTCTTGACTTACTATGGTATGAAAACATCAACAACTCAAATGTCACTTGTTAACTTTTATTTTTAACAAAAAAAAAAAATAATTGTATACACATATATACAAAATAAATAATTCTAATTACACATGAACCATTACTAGCAACCATCTCAATATTTGTACATTCATTGCAAACTGAATGAAATAAACAATAGAGATGCAAACCTTTTTCAACTGAATTTGAGGATAGACCAAACAACTGGGGACAAAATGTTACATTTTTGTGCATTTTCAGCATTTTTTTTTAAATATGTAGCATAACCATGGTGACAAATGGGTGTTCATTAAGTAAACAAAAATCTATTGTAGCAGCACAACCAAAAAAAAAAAATTTGTTCTAAGCTGTAAACCAGTTTTACAGTCTGCTATAATTAGTACTCACTCTCCAGATTTCAAGTACTGGTATAAAACATTAAAAACTAAGTTAAATAGAAAGAGCCAATAAATGAATAAATTGTTGAGTTCATTAAATAAAGGAGATTGTAACAATGATGAGGATTTCCCATCAGAGTAATCTGCTCTTTGAATTTTGATGATTGGATCAGGTTTCCATTCAAAAGCTTTAAAGACAATTGAAATACAGCAAGGAAAAGTAAAGGTAGCATGGAGAATTGTGGGACTGATATTATGGAACTAAATGTTTAAAGACAATTTTGAAAACTAGAAAAACTCAATGAAGGAGAGGCTATAATGAAAGATCTCTTGCTAGTGATACACAATTGTTTGGGTTACAGAAGAAATTTGATTTAGCACTGATACAAAATATGACATGCTATGATATAGGTGTTTTAATATTTCCTACAGCTGATTCACTGATTCTTAAACCTACTAAGAAAAAACTAATTGGAAGCTGAAATAGACAAAAAAAGTTACAAGAACAGAAAAACTAATTCATGCTAGAGTTTCTTTATGACTAACCAGAGAAATGCATTACTTCTATCCTTTTTTAAAATCTGAACAGATGGCTTTTTTAAAAAAAATAGTACTGCTACTACTTGACCTTAAAGTGTGAGAGCAATAGAATCAATTAAAAAACAACATTGGAAGGTGACCTTTTCCAACTGAGTTACAGCCTTGCACTATTGTTCAACACTTCTAGTTTAAAACAAAACTTGTATTTAAAAAAAAAGAAAGATTAAAAACTACACAGTAACAAGTAATTTAAAAAATGTAATCTACTTTTAAAGCTAGACTTTATAACAATGGCTTACTATTAAATCTGCATGTTCAATATAATGCCCTTTCTTCAATCTAAATAGACTTTTCTTTTTTTTAAAGCGATGTCCACTATTAACATTTTAGAATTATGTAAGCAGTCAAATACAATCAAATCAACACGTCTATACAGACATTCTTCAATCATTTCACCTATTGGATGCAAGGTATTCAGTTTAGAATGTTTAAAAGCCTAGATATTTTCTACTTAACATTACTCTGGATCACACACCTAGTCTACATATATGAATTCTGAAGTACTAACTATAAGGCTTTAAAAGATAAACCTGAATTATAGACGGGGGTCTATTGTTTTTCTGTTTACATTTAATAAATGAAGGGTGCACAAATGACTTGAGCCCAGTAGATAAAATTTAGAAATTATGATTTGAGGCCTGAAATCTTAGTTGATTCATGGCTTCAGGTCTGTCAATGACACCCAAATTAGCTATTGGTAAAGAAACAGAATGGACTTAATGCCTCCATGGGATTTCAAGGTTTCAAAGGATAACTCTTATTTTTCTATCCATTTAATATACTATCACTTAAGATTGTACAGTGTACCTTTCTTTTCCAGAGGAATAAAGAAGTTATAGCAGGCTACAGGTATATTATAGACATTTGCATCATGTGATACAATGTGTAGAAATGTTTAAGGCTTCTGGACTATAACACCAGATCTATAGTAGGACTGATGAACAGGACGATGGAGAAGCTGACTTGCTATTGGGTATTTTTCTGATGCACTGCTAGTATTACTATATTTTATACTGCTTGTTGCTGTTGACAAAGTTGTTATCTTTTGTTGATAAAGTAAAGAATCAGCTTGTATGTCAGGTTCATATGATGGTGTGTCATGATTAGAATTTGTACATTTGGGCTCTTCTTGGTCAATGGTAGTTTCACAATCTTCTGAGTCAGACAGTGTCCTAGGTTTTTTGTGTTTTAGCTTGTTAGAATCAGTTAATTTTTTATCATCACATAATATACGATCTCCTTCAATTTGTCTAATAGCCTCCACAAGGTTCTCTAGATTCTGCGTATTGTGCTTTGGTCGATAATTTGGAACAGCCATACTTTCTTGCTCTTGTATGAAACTCTCAGATTTTTGTTGATCAAGCTGTGCCAGCTGACGGAGGCGACGCCGTGGGTGGTCACGATGACAGTAATTATGATGAGAGTTGTGCTGTTGTTGAGTACTACTAGATGTAAGTGTAGTAACTCTAGCTGAAGGCAAGGAGGTTGGGACAGGTATGCTGCTTTCCTCCACCTTTAGAACATAGGAAACAGGTTCATCTTTCTGAGATACAATGTACTGGGGGGACGAAACTGTGAAACAGCCAGAGGAAGTATTGTCAACTTTAAAAGGTGTGTCCACAGACATGTCTTGTTCTGGTGTAGGAGACATGGGTCTAGGAGGCTGATACATGTCAACAGGAGAAGATACAAAACTTTCTCTTGATGCTATGACAGATAGTTCACGACTGTATAAGCCAGCATTCTGGAACTGATGTGAGTCAAAATTAACCGAGTGTAGCTCCTGGAAAAAAAAAAAAAAAAACATAAAGCAAACAATTTCAAGGGAAAGTCTATGAAGAATTTTTTGTTTAAAATTTTAAACAAATATTTGAGCTGTCTTTCAAAAAGTCCAAAGAATAGTTTTCTTGTTTCCCTAACCCTACAGTGAAAGAGCATTTATATCTTCAAAACAATGTGTATGAACATTGCAGAAAATGGCTGCTCATCTGCACACACACAATGTCAGACACCACAATATGTCCAGAAGGAAGCATTTATGCAGATTTTGAATCTCCCTAGTAGTTGTTATATGCCCCTACAAGGACACTGCAAAAAGACCTCATTTAAGTATTTAATAGTTTAAATCTCAATGTTACAACTTTACAACATTCAGTCAACAAGAAAAATAGATACATTCATTTAGTAGTTTTTTTTTTTTTTTTCAGTAGACAAAATAACAGTCAATTTATAAATACGATTATTTCAAAAGGTCTGTATCTAATCTGTAGAACCACTTTAACAAATTTACACTTATCACAACTCACATTAGCTGGGGGATGATTTGGCTGAATATGCAATAGAGACAACACCTGAGCTTCCAACAAACGATTACGATCTTCAAGAGTAGCACACTGCTGCTTCTGTGTCTCAAGTTGATGTCGAAGAGAAACATTCTCATGATGAAGCTCAGAGCCTCCTTCATCTGACCCATCAGACATCATTCCAACACCTTCATCAGATGACTCTGTTGAAAAAGTGAACAAATTAAAATACATGTAACATTTAACAAAACTAATGGTAGTGGGAAAATTTGAGAAGCCTAGTCAAAATTATTCAAGAATCATTGAAAATTAAAGGATATTTTTGAGGAGGCAGTAAAGAAGCAGTAAATACCTTTAAATGAAAGGTATTAGTTTATTTTTTTTGTTACGCATTAAAGGCCAAAAAGATTCTGATTTAATACCTGTATCTCTTTTTTTACGTTTAGTTGGAGGTGGAGAACTGGTCATGTATGGTTCTGCCATTACTCGATCTTGACCTAGTTCTGTCAAGAGACGTCTAGTATGATCCAGTTGTGCCTGTAGTTTAATTTTTTCTTGTACAAGATTTGTAATATATTCTGTAGTATGTTGTAGAATGGCAGCCTAAAGAAATGTTTTGTAAAGAGAAAAAGTTATTAGTGATTCATATATATAAATCAGTGAGAAAGCGTGGTCGAGAGGCTAAGTGCGCTTGAACTTAGCCTGGCTTGGCTATCTAGAAGGGGGCTCGAGGTTTGACACCCGACTCGGGCAGAGTTGTGTTTACTGAGCGCCTAAAGGCAGCACGGAAAACCAACTCCTAGATACCCAACCCCAATGAGATTGGACTAAAGCGCTCTGAGCATGCTATAAGCATGAAAGTAGCGCTATCTAAAGCTATAATAATAATAAATTGCAAATAAGGATTTTTGAACATTCATTTATTTTATTTATTTAAAAAAAAAAAAAAAAAAAGAACAAAAAAGTTCTAGACTAGATAAAATGCAGAGATTTTGCTAAGTGGAATTGAACAATGTGATATTTGTTATTGAATAGCAGACTTTGAGTACAAACAAATCTAAGATGTCACCTTGCTCAGTTTTTCTCCATCCAGCTGGGGTATTAGATTCCTGAGACTAGAGAAACCAGCATTGATGCATTGCATTCTGCGTCTTTCATTACTGTTGGCTATTTCCCGACGCATTCTTTTCTCATTATCTTGCACGGCTTTGGGTGACGACTGTGAAGCCCTTAAAAGTGGGGAAAAAAAAAGAGAGCTATTTTAGTTAAACAAAATGAAAAATATATATTTCTTTGAAAAAGAAATACTAGCCTATTGGCCACATATGGAAAACTCTTGTTTAACTGTAATAATTTTTCAAAAATTTTTTTTTAAACTTTAATTTGGTCTGGAGGTCTAAATAATTCTTTATCTTAAACACACACTTGAGGAGATAATTAGTTGTAGAGTTAAAGAAATAAATAGACGTTTAGGAACATTTGCACACTGTATTCAAAGTCTGGATTTATAGGCATATCATTAAAATAGAATCTTCTAAACTACAGGCACTGAGGATGAGCGGTAAAGCACTTGGTTTCTGAACCGGGGGTCCCGGGTTCAAATCCTAGTATTTTTATTTCGGGACCTTTGTGTGCCTCTGAGTCCACCCAGCTCTAATGGGTACCTGACATTGGTTGGGGAAAAGTAAAGGCGGTTGGCGGTTGTGCTGGCCACATAATCAGATGACTTTTACATCATCTGCCCTATAGACCACAAGTTCTGAAAGGGGAACTTTAATTTAATATATACCTAGATTCAATATGCTAGTCTAGACTATTGTCTTCGAATATTGACTGGATACGTATTGCCAAACTAGAACTTTATATACCGTACTTTGCATAGACTTAAACATGGCTTAATCAGGAGTTTTTGTTTGTATTTTCTTTTTTTTGGAAAAAAAAAAAGGGGGGGGGATTGTTTCATTAATCTACACTTTACACTTCACAGAAGCAGCAGTGTGCTACTCTTGACGATCGTAAAATTAAAAGTAATGGATGTAATTGACTTTTGGCTCAGTTCTCTAGCCTTGTCTGAATAGACTAGACTAAAACCATTGCTTAATCTTATAGTAGCATTAACTAGTCATAAATGTCAATTTAGTTTTTTTTTTTCTTAAATCTTTTTCATTCTTAACACGGCACTATGGTCCAGTTATTTGGGAATACATGTAGTCATATGACAAAGTTATACAAAAACACTAGCAATTAGACTTTATTAGACGCAGCTGGAATTAAGACGAATATATATATAGATCTATATGTATATATATGTCTACGGACCATCAATGGGAACTCTTTTTTGCAAAGCGGATGTTGTTTACCTGTGACTGCGTGAGGCGGCTCCAAAAGAACAGGCACATTCCGAAGTGCACATAGTCATACTGACATAGTTGTAAAGGCAAACTGTATTTTTTTTAAATTAACTTTACATAGAGCTATTAGAGATATTAAACATTGACACCTCACAGGAATCCAATCGGGTTACAAATACCATTTATTTGAGTAAAACAAAAACATTGTCGACATTGATTATACATCTCATTAGCGTGGCATGTGACAGACAAACACATGGAATCTACTAAAGTAAATCTAGACAACATAAAATACATGTATAGTAAGGGCCTATAGGACTTTAAGTCAACAATGCATGATTAGCTAGGTCACACTAGGTGATAAATCTAGAGTTTCTTATCTCTTAATCTGCATCAGAAATATTTATTAGACTACCTAAATCTCACTGCTCTATTTTTTTTCTAGATCTATGATAATCTATCTATATAATACTATATATATATAGAGAGAGACTCTATATAGATCTATATTCTATATCCTAAATCTATTCTATATACTATATTGTCTATATAGACTATATAAAAGACATTATAAGATTATAGATATATTTCTAGTTGAGGGATCCAAATAGAGGATGCATAGATCTAGAAATTCTAGATTCTATTCTAATGCCATGGATAGACTATCCATGAGTATGATATTCATATTGTTTTATTGGACTTAGAACTAAAGTTAAATAGCATGTAATTCATTGTTAGTTTTATGTTCTTGTTTGATTTGTGAAAAATTTTCTTAATAAACCCTAGATCTATTATAGATCAATATAGATCTAGATCTATTTTTAATTTTAGATCGAGAATCTAGATAGATCTATTCTACTAAATTCTAGATCTAAATCCATTATCAATAAGATCTAAACTATTCTAAACTAGCTAGATGATACTAGATCTATTTTATTATTACTAGATCTAGATCTATTAGTATTAGACAAGCAAGAATCTAAATCTAACCCTAGTCCTAGTCACTCACTCTACGACGGTCTCTACCGTCAACGCTCTAGGACTAGAATCTAGATATACACTAGACTAGAGTCTATAAACAAGAAGGAAGATTTATTGACTATTGAAGTCTAGTCTATAGACACTATAGATCTAGTATAATAGTATAGTGATAGTCTAGTCTAGAAATAATTATAATAGAAACCGATATTATTAATAACAATATTATAATTATAGTCTAGTCTATACTAGTAGATGTGAGATCTATACTAATAAAGTAATACTCTACTATAGATCATCTATGATCTATATTAATCTAGATCTAGTAAGTTTATAAATCTAGTCTGAGTCTATACTTACTTAAGTAGTCCAGCAGCGATTTCCTTTTCCCTAGCTTGTAATTCATTAATGTAGCGTCGCCTGTCACTACTTCGAACTTCCAAAGACATTATTAGAGAAACGGTGAATGTTTGATTTAGATAAGATGTTTTCTAGTAATTGATCTAAATGTAGATCTAGATCTATTGTTTACTATCAGTCTTACAACAAACCAGACGTAACAATTCTAGTACAATGAGTAATAATTGGCGGGAAACAGCTGTTGGTCAATTCACGACACATCAATTATCATAGCCCTCATTCTACGTTAAGATTACTAAATTATAGTGCACCAATAAAACCCTTTAAAAAATAAATCACACTCATTTTCTATACATTTTTATGCCCTAACACTGTATGACTTTATAATAATAATAATACGAATTGTAAAATTTAGTAAAACATGTAGTGATATTTTTTTGTCGAGGATGTTTACAAATAATGAGTCAATGGTAAAATAAATAGTTCCATTAGCAAGAGGCGGGAAAAATAAACCGAACATTTCTTGATACTACTTGGCAACCTTCCAGAGTGACTTGTAAAGGAGAATATTTTTGAAAGTTGTTCACATTAAAATAGTCATCATTTGTTTTTATTTTCTAAACAACAGTAACAAAAAGCAAATTGACATTTATTTTTATCTATTACAAAAAAACTTTGAGTATTACAGATATAGTATGTTTATTAAATTTAGATCTATATTTTCTCCTCTTTAACCTCGAGACAGTTTATGACCTTATTTGCTTTACACGAGACAAGCCTACGGCGTTTTAGATCAGCTGACAAGTATCAGCTGATTGGTTGAACAGTTGTACCAAACGGAGGGGGGGGGGATCTAGATTCCGTATCGACAATACCCACACTAATTTTTTTAAAGGTTAACAGTGCCATTGGATCTTTTAAACTAGGTATATCAGTTCTATGGATACAGACTTTTTCTACCGTCTTCTATGACGTGGTGAGATATTTATCAAAACGTCTCTTGCGTTATCAAAATAAAATGTGAAATGGCGAGATGCTTTTCCAGGTTTAAAAATGGTACCGACCCTGTCTGGCTCAACCTGTAACATTTTCTCCCTTTCAGGACCCCATGTGGGTGCTTCTGCGACCAATCCTTAAAGCTCAGGTATAGGTTACAACTAGTGGAGGTTATGATAGAAGCGGGCGTATTCATACACATGTTTTTGTTTTGTGATTGAAGTTCTTTGCTCTCTCTCTCTCTCTCTCTCTCTTTCTATAAGGAGTTTTGAATACATTTAAAACTCTCTCTCTCTCTCTCTCTCTCTCTTTTACTATAAGGAGTCTAGAATACATTTAAAATTACACTGCGTCCAGAAATATTCATTCATTAATTGACACAAATAGGCCTACTAGATCAAGATCTAAATAAAAAGGAATTATCAATAGGACAAAACATGGGCATGACCAGGATTTTTTTTTTGGG
>JADKLZ010000728.1:12510803-12524184 GCA_021533235.1 Biomphalaria straminea | reverse complement strand
CCCCCCCCCCAGCGTTCCACTTATTCTTCAAATAAAAAACTATCGTTGTTCAGTTGTTGTTTTTTGTGCAATAATACAGTTCATTGATTGCTGCTACACAAAGTTTAAATGAGTATCTATTATGTTTTTTTCTCTTACATATTATCGTTAATCATTACATACATTAACATCTACGATTTTTTAAATAGAAAAATTAAAAACCAACTGAGCATGCTTTCCTAAGTAAACATTAAACAGCTCTTAATGGAAACTTTTGAACATTATAATCACATATAGTGGAAGTTTCATGAGGACAACTAATGAAAAATGCAACTTAATGAAAAGTATATTGATAGGTACAAAAAATTGTAAAGAATTTTTTTAACATATAAAAGTTTACAATAACTGTAGAAAATAAATATTTAAATTTCCTTTTCAGGATTTCAAATTAGAAAACTTATAAAAAAACCTTTAAACTCAATATATCTTGCGACTTCATTTTCAATGGACAGAATTGCTTGATTTGATTAAAAAAAATAGTTGTTAATTAATGTTTTAATGAGAGAACGTTGTTAGTTGATGTTTTAATAAGAGACCGATATTAGTTAATGTTTGAACGAGAGAACGTTGTTAGTTGATGTTTTAATGAGAGAAAGTTGTTAGTTGATGTTTTAATGAGAGAACATTGTTAGTTGATGTTTTAATGAGAGAACGTTATTAGTTGATTTTAAATGAGAGAACATTGTTAGTTGATGTTTTAATGAGAGAACGTTATTATTTAAAGTTTTAATGAGAAAACGTTGTTAGTTAATGTTTTAATAAGAGAATATTGTTAGTTGATGTTTTAATGAGAGAACGTTATTAGTTGATGTTTTAATGAGAGAACTTTATTAGTTAATGTTTTAATGAGAGAATGTAGGTAGTTGATGTTTTAATGAGAGAACATTGTTAGTTAATGTTTTAATCAGAGAACGTTGTTAGTTAATGTTTTAATCAGAGAACGTTGTTAGTTAAATTTAGTTTTGCAAAGCTTCTTTTAACATGACGCCTTGTAAACATGCATTTGGCAAAAAACAAAGGTTTAATTCAAAGGCTGGTAGAGATTCGTTGTTGTCTTTCAAAACTTTGCTGTATTCTAGTATTCTAGTTTTAGTATTTCTGTTCACATATCCTGCCGACAGGCCCAATATAAAAGAGATTGATGCAGTCAGTAATAACTTCTTGCTCTCTATTTGAATAGTAAATCTTAAGAATACTTTCCTGATATTTTCATATTGTTAAAACATATTTTTCTTTTGCATGAACATACTAGTTTGATTTGAGAAAAGTTATCTTAATAACATTTTGAGCTAACTTTTCACTTATTTCGTAAAGTAAATGTTTAAGTGCTCGAGCTTAGCCACCACTTTGAAAATAACGAACACTTTGATTTGAAGGTACTTTTGTGTTTAGTTTACTTTTTTGAGTACATCTGCCAATAAGAAAGTCAAGCAATGAAAGTTATGCATGTATTCACAGACACCTGGCAATCATATTTGTGCTGTGCCTCTAGTGTTTGTATTTTCAGAGAGACGGCAAAGATTTTAGCGTCACACTTTCATAAAATCGTTCTTTCATGGGTCTAACAGCAACACCATGAGCACACCAGCGAGATGTTCATATGACACGCTGTCATTAATTATATTATCCTATCTATTAGTATTAGTGGCAAAGAAAGAAAACCCTTTTTCTAGAGAACCACGAAAGCATAATTAGAAAATATTTTCCGATTAAGAATTTGGACCACATATCTTAAGTAAACGGTGTACACATCCATTCAAGTTTCTTTTCTGTTCTTCATTTATTACTGCCTGCACTTCTTCATGAATCCTTGACATTGTAGCTGCATTACCATGTCCCTGAGCTCATCATATCGATACGTTAAGCCCATCTCTTTTCAGTCGTTTTAATCTATCAGAACTGATACACCAGATTTGGCCCACATTAAGAAGAATATCCTACATTTCTGTCATTTCAACATAACCATTGCTACTGTTAATATATCTTACAACTTCAGAATATATGTTAGGTGTGCTGTAATACAAGATACCAGAGTACCTTGCAGCTTTTATGTCTCTCATCTCTGATAAGTATATCCCTTAAGTGGTTTGCTAAAACATTTATATATATTTTTGGTACAAGCTTGGAAAGTACCTTTTTTGTATCATCGCTGACTTGCGATCGTATAAGTTATTATTTCAGCACTGGCTCATATTTGGATAACATTTCCACAATCCCGAGAAAAAAAAATTTCATTATTCAATGAAAAGTCTTCTTCAGTTCGCCACCATATACCAACTTTTTCTTTGCTAGAAACAATGCGATAGTAAGCAATCTATAATACAAGATGTTCCTCTGTTTTCCCATCTAAATGTCAATCATAGCAATGAGGTCCTTGTCACTTTTTTGAAGCTAAAGTCCTGCTCCCAAAATGTTCCTAATTTGAAAGCCTGATAAATGTTCTTCAGTCTTTTCTCGAGTTTCTCGTTGTGGACATGTCCACTATTTATCAGTGAAGACAATCTTGCTATTGATGTTTTCCCATTTATAATAATTTTATTCAACAATTTCTAAGCTTTATGATTTTGCTTCTGTCACATTTTAAAGTTGGTATCTTTTTATTATTTTTTTAAGTGCTTTTTTACACTTGGGTGTCACCCCCTATCGTGTGTCACCCGGTGCGGACCGCACCCCCCGCACCTGCCTAGTGACGCCTCTGACTGTAAGGAATAAGTTCACTTAATTATCCAAGTAATTAAATGGCATAAGAGTTGTTGGCCTTAGCTGGCATATTTAAGAGAGATTTCTTTCAAAATGTAGATCATTCCATCCTAACTTAAACATGGCAGGGACCATTGTGACCACAGCCAGAAGTGTTCACCAAGCAGCTAGTTGTAATGGTCAATTTTGTTTATCTATAGAACTAAGATCTATTTTATGCATTAGTATTAGTCATAGCAAGGAAGTTTGTAAATAAATGTATATTTTCTGAATTGCACTATTGAATTCTCTTTCTTTCATTTGGAAAATAATAAATGTATTGTTTCTTTTCTTTTAGGCCCAGGAAAATGCAGACTCCCTTTTCAAAGAGAGTAGATCAGACAGCAAGGTGTATGAACTGAAACAAAATATGGATTACCTGAATCAAAGGTGTTTTTCTTCTTTGTTTTCAAATGTTCATTTTCTTCTAATTAGTAGGCTGAATACAAGCTTATGATTCCTAATTATGTCAACCAAAGTAAGTTGATTGTTGCCAATAAATAAGAAGAAATCATGTTGCCATTTGTTATTAAAAACTTTTATCCTCAATCTAATAAATAGCCTTCAAAAGTCAAATCAAACATCAAACAAATAATAATAATAATAATTTTATTTATAAAGTGCTGTTAACAAACCAGATGTAGGCCCAAAATGCTGTGATAACATTACAAACATAAACACAAGAGCTAAAATGACAAACTAATCTTAAACAAAATTTAAACAGGTAGGTCTTAATGTTCTTTTTGAAATTAGTGTAGCATGTTGTTTGTCTGAGATCAATAGGGAGTGAGTTCCAAACTTTTGGTCTATGCACTGAAAAAGCCAGCAGACCATATCTTTTGAAGGAGAAACGCGTTGCACTACTAGAAGCGTTGAGTCCATTAAGCGCAGGGCTCTCTGAGGGACATAAGGAGTGATCAGTTTGCTAAGTTACAAGGGCATTTCTTTACTATAGATACACTGATAACAAAGTGTGGCCACCTTGCAGTCAATTCTTGCTTTCACAGGAAGCCAATGGAGCATATGCAAGAGAGTAGTAGCAGAATCTTGTCTTGTTTTTCGTAGAACTATTCATGTGGCGTTGTTCTGAATCCGTTGCAGCTTGGCTATTTTGTCATCAGGTATAGGACGACATTGCAGTAGTCAAGGCGGGAGAGTACGAATGCCACAGCTAGCTTTTTTGTTGACTCCATTGTTAAATATGGTCGGATCTGTTGACATTGCAGTAGTCAAGGCGGGAGAGTACGATTGCCACAGCTAGCTTTTTTGTTGACTCCATTGTTAAATATGGTCGGATCTGGCCTAATCTGCGCAGCTGCAGATAAAGACCCTAGCATAGCTGACTTATGTGTGGGTTGAGTAAAAAAAAAACTCCATGATTCTGCACTACATGGACATAAGAAGCCTGGCAGTTTGTGATAAAAAGAGAATCTGTGCTCTGGACTTTGAGTTTTAATGCAGTTTTAAAGAATGTTACATCTTGTGATTTAAGAAACCAAGAAATACCCAAAACTAGAGTGTCAAATTAAATAAAACAAAATCAAAGAATTAAGTCAAGAAAATGTTCAAAATCTTGCAAAATTCAATGTAATGAAGATCAATGTAAGATTTAATTAGTCTACACAGGTCACACTAACATTGTTTGAATAAGTCTTTATGCACATCCTGAACATTTTTTTGACTCCTTATTCATAGATTGATTGAGCTGTAGCTTTTTAGAAACTAAAGTACCTGCTTTGCAGAAAATTGACTTCTGAAATTGAGACCTCTAGAATATTTTAGAAAGACTATAAAACACAATTAAGACATAAAAAAGCTACAGGGTCAGACTGCAAATTACTTTGTATGCATTAGATACGACACAAAAATTAAATGAAAAAAAAAGGAAAGTTTAGTAGCAAGAATGAAACAAAAAAAAAGCATACGAAAGATGTTATTATCATAAGATACAACTGTATACTAGTTATATGTTTGGATCTTCAGAGACATTTGGTTAGTTTTATCTTTTTGTATCTTCTGAGGCAACTTTATCTTTAAAAAAAAAATGTAATCAGAGTGTATACCACACACCAGGCAGTCATCCCAAACTATAAAGACTATTGTTCCTGTCACAAAACTGAACCTATACAGAGATCTCTATAGAGAGAGATAGAAAGGAAAAAGTGGCTAAATATGCTTGAGGAGAATTGAGTCTTTTTCTTTGAGTGTATCAGGGACAAATTCATATACTGTAACCAACCTGACCTTTTTAAATGGGATTTGATTAGGTGGACATGTCATCTTTCAAAAGCAAATGTATAGAAATCCCAAGGCTGCAACGAAGCAGAAATAAAAACATGAGAAAGCAAACCATCAACTGGAGGGGGATGTAATCTATTAGTGTTGACAATGTTCATAGAGCTGTGTATGATAACTTTTGAGTAAGCTTGTAATGGATTAACAAAATATATTGTTTACTTTTATCTTCTATCAAATCTCATATAATATAAAAATCAATATTTTTTGTATGTTCTAGGTTATTAGATATGATTCATGAATCTGAGGAAATCAAAAAAGAAAATGCTAGTTTGTCAGCACGTGTTCTGGATTTACAAGGTCAACTGTGAGTGTGCTTAAAAATTAATCAATATTTAATATTTTTTTTTTTTTGTAATCTTTCTTATTGCTATCATAAGTTTTTTGTTGTCTTGACCAGAAAAGAAAGCAAAATGCAAGAAAATGAAGCAGTTTCACAGCTGAAAACTTCTGTTCACATGGCGGAGACAGCAATCATTGAAAAAGATCAGGTAACTAAGTTGCTTTTGCTTAATATTTTGCAATTCTTTATTTATGTTTAGAAATTGATTGCATATTTTTACAAAAATCCAACTTTATATTGGTCTATACTAATCAAATATACTTACTTATTTACTTACTTATTTCAAAGATTTTTTTAAAGAATAAATCAAATTAAGAAACATGATTCATCAAAAAATTTTTTTATTTTATACATGTTCAACATTACACAGCATTGCTTTAAATTAAATGTTTTTTTTTGGTTTTGAAAAATAAAAAAAAAATTGGGTAATTATTGATTGAACAGTTTAGGTTTTTGAAGTTTTCAACATTTTGGATATGATATTTTAGCTTTCATTGCAATAGCTTTTAGATGACTTTTTAGCCCTGTTCACAACCATCTGGGGTTGGGGGACTGCCCTCTGAATAGCTGCCTTTATTTTCGGGTAAGATGCTCTAGCCTTTGTAGATCCCTCCACTTCCTACAAGGCACCATGTTTGATTTTTGTTCACTTGGTAAAAATGTTTCAAATCGCAGATTTATTGTTGTTTTTTTGTCTATTACAAATTTAATTACAAGACTGATCCAAATTAATTGATAAATTTTTTTTTGTTTAAGTATTTATTGATTTTCAGTAGACATGCTTACAACCTGTCAAAAATATCCTGGCTCAATCAGCCATCTGTAAAGAGACACTTGCTGCAATTTTTTTTCTTAATCTTAATCTATCATCTTATCTTATATAATACAGATATTACTTCAAAAAAAGAAGATGATTACGTCCTACTTATGAGCAGCATCCCTGAAAAAACTTTGAATCTATGTGTTAGTGTGTTAGCTTTTTAAAATCTTTTGCTTTTTTTTTCCAGTGGGGAATTCTACTGAAAAAAAAAGATGAAGATCTGGAGCAAGTTAAAGCAGTATTAGCCAGTGTGATCAACAAGGCTGGTGAAAGAACTAGGCAAGAGGTTTGCCAATTTATATTATTTGTTCACTTCATTCTAATAACCATTTGGATTTTGTGTTTATTTATCAACAAGATTCCATTGCTTAAAAGACTTAAGATATAAAAATGCCTTTAAGACCTAATTCACTACACACTAATAAAATGTTTGGATTTTGTGTTTATCAACTAGATTCTATTGCTTGAAAGACTTAAGATATAAAAATACCTTGAAGACCTAGTAGTCTGTTCATATAATTTAATTTTGAAGTTGAGAAATGAAATATAGATTGTAATAGAAAATAGTTCAATTCAAAAGTTGGCTTCATTTTGCTTTTTGATACTATTTTATGACCTAATAAATAATCAAATTAACTAATATTACAGGAAATAATATTAATAGCCTTATAAAAAGCCTTATGATGTCGAGTTTTCTTGATTATGTTGCTTTATTTATCAAATGGCTTTTGCAATGCTATTAAACTAATGAACATATTTATGTTGGTTTTCTATAAAATGGTTAAAGTTATAATTAATTTATAATTATTAATAATTTAAAGCCTATGCCAATTGCATTTGTAGACATATTAAAGTTAACAAAAGTTATATAAGCCATAGCTACAGAAAAAATATTGTCTCTAAAAAATATATATATCTTATCAACAATTATTCATTACCCAGACTCACTACTATACATATATCTTATCAACAATTCTTCAATACCCAGACTCATTATTATAAATTTCTTATCAACAACTCTTGTTTACATTTAATTCGTTGGCATCTATAAATCTACTTTTATATTTTAGAAAGTATAATTCACAATTTATAATTATATATAAAATAATGAGGGCAGTGGTACACTATGCCACAAACAGCCTCTCTATTGGTTGCTTGGGTGGTTATGCAGTCTACTTATCTGCTATTCTGCACCCTAGTCCATTTCATTGCAGACAGCAAGTTGAGAACATCTATCTGTGGAGATACTTAATTTACGAAGCACTAGCACACTCTTGGAAAAGACTCAACTGGATCAGATAGTTAATAATGAATTTATTGAACTAATGAACATACATATATCAAACAGGCTACAAGGTATCTCCTTTCTATCATCATACACCACATTAAAACTCCCTCAGAAAAACTCTCCTTTTCTTACACCAAAAATCTGAGCTTCTGTCTAAATAAAACCACACTCTCCAACTCTCCTCTACTCCATTCAAATTCATTCACACAGTTTATATTCCCTATTGCTGTTAATGTGAACCCGTTTACCAGGATCTAACAATTTTGTGATACCTATGGTCAGATTTACAATAGCTAGACAAATGAAATTTAGCCCTATCTTAATACTGAACAAAGTTTCTTGTTTGGATAATGTTTGTGCAATATAGAGCTTCATTTCTCTTGTTCTGAGTTTATTGTTTATTGAGGACTGTTGATGTTTTTTGTGTGTGTGTGTTTGTGTGGGGGTTTGTATATAGCCTTAGCCTCAGAAACATTCTTATCAGCCTCTTTATAGCTGGACATCTTCAAATGTTCTTTTCTTACTGACCCCTAAAACTCACAAAAACTTATCTCTAAAATAAAACAGTTGACAATACTATAGATGTATCAATATTCTGCTTATAATTCTTGCTTTGGTAAATGACATTTACTATGCACCTAGAGTTTGCACATTGAGCTCTGGTCTAATCTATTTTGTTCACAAGTTGGAGGAAGAAGCATCAAGGAAGTTTCTGTGCTGTCCATAGCAAAACAAAACTCAAGTACTAAACTCAGCTCAAGTCAAATCCTCTTAGGTAGTCCTGTTTGAATCTCTTTAGTTAGGTAGCCAAGCAGCTCACTCAGTCCCACATCCCTTACATATCCATATGTAATAAGATAAAGGCTTTGCCTGAATAAGATGTGGTAAACTACCCAATTGTCAACTGAGTTTGTCTGGTCATGGGAAATACTGCATTCATCCTTAATATTATGATTGAAGACAATGTCTATTGTATAAGACAGGCACAGAAGAGGCACAGAAGAAAACTTAAATAGACCCTTTGTATCAAATGTGGAAAAATATACATGTCACAACTGGGTTTGCATAATAATTTTTTTTCCTTTACTTAAGTATTTAATTGTTTTCAGGTTGATAACGTGAAAAAGGCATGTAATCATCGAATTACTCAATTAACAGAAGAACTGCATACACTAGAAATGGAAAGTGCAGAAAAGCAAATTCGCCTTGACAGACTTTTAAGAGACAAAAGAGCCATTGAAGCAGAGCTACAACAGGTTTGGTTCCATTTGGTCTTTTGTGATCTTTGAGTTATTACAATGTTTACTATTTCATCTTATATAAATTTACAGAGTATTATAACCAAAGTGCATTTTACGTCTCGAGAGATGATCTTTTCTCTTTGCATTTTCTTGTGTGACTAAAGAGGCTAATCCTTAATGCACAGCTGTGGTCACAGGTTGATCATATGTAATCACCAGGCGCCATTGCATTTTCACCCTTCTTTCTTCTACTGTTGTGTATGGCATCTGCAATCTGGGACCCTTCCTTTAATGCTTGCTCTCCATGTGGATCTATCCAGTGTCCCTTTTCCTAGCTGCTAGTGTCGATTTTGAAGAGCTTCATGTCATCTGTATAGCGTGAAAGTGGGCAACCAGCGGCTCTCCTGCCTTCTGTTAGAAAGCCATACAGAATGTCTTGTGGAAGTCGACCTACTGGAATTCTATGAACATGGCCATGTCAGCCAAGGCGTCTGCTGCTGAAAACACAGGGGATGTCCTGACAATGATGTTTTGATGCTACAATGAGAATGTGTTGATTAGACAAAATGTTTCTGATGTTTTAATTTTTTATGATTCTTTCTATTAAACAGTTTTACAATTCTTAAACTATATCATGATGCCGAAGATACTACTTCACAGTATGAACTTAAAACTGAAATCTTCTTTCAATAAAAAGCTTTAATTCTGAACTTGGAATCACTGTAATAATATACACACTACATCAATGTACAATACAATTCAATTAAAATTATTTTACTTAAGTCGTCGCTCACTTTCGAAACTGAATCTCCAAGTCTTTAAATACTTTCTCTTGCCCCCTTCTAGCGATGTCCAAACTATTTTTAGAGCTTATGGGAAAAACCATCATCATTTAAAAGAAACTTGCCATTACTTGACAACATGCAAACATGACCTTGTGCTAGAAAGTATTTGATCTAAAAATAAATTTTATGGAATAACTGCTTTATGTTATGTGACTCTTACTGATCAAATTGAATGTAATCGTGGAAAGGGAGAATGGGGCTAGTGTAAATGTTTAAGTAGAATTAGTTTTGAAAGGAGAGATATAAGGGAAAATAATATTAAAATAATAAATGCTGCTACTGTCTTTGAGTGGCTCAAAATGCTTGAAATCTGTATTAACATCTCATAATCAGTATCATTGAGGAAACTGGATTAATGGCTTCTTCTACAGGTTTGACTGCAACTTTTCATGACTCAAGAATAATAGAAGAAAAACTAAAAGTTTAATTAGTGCATGAGAAGAACTAATGTATTCAATACATTGGAATGCTTGTGTCTTGTTGAGTTTGACTGTTTTAAAGCTTCTATTTCTTTTTTACTTAAATTTATATATAAATTCATGTTTAATAACTGTTCAATATTTTGTAACATTTTTAAAATCTATTTAAGATTTGTAATCTTTCATTATAAAAACTCTGTTAAGTAATAAAACCTCTGCCAATACTAAATAGTAACACTATTGAAGAAAGAAACAAATGCTCTTCAATGCTTCTAAATAGAATAATGTAAGAACAATTCAAGAGCAAAGGTGTTCATTTGATTTCAACTTTATTTGCTTAGCTTTCTAAAGCTGGTGCTGCTGAGGGCTTGAAATATAAAGAAGAAAATCAGCATCTCACTAAGCGAATCCTAGAGGCAGAAAGAGCTAGAGATGAAGTGACTTTGCAGCTAGAAAAGTTACAAAGTCATTGTGACAAACTGGATCAAGAGTAAGATTCACTTTCATCATTACTTTGAGTGATTTGTTAGAATCAAATGTTTTAAATAGTCTCTCTCTGAGTCACCAATATTCTTTCTATCTATATGTTTGTCTCTTTATCTCTCTATTCAAGTGTATTATTTAATCTAGATTTAGAACATTTATTGGGACCATATGGCTGTGCTGAACATCAGTGATAATGATGAATGCTTTCTTTCTGTGCATTCAACTGCCTGTCAGTTGAAAACACATATTTTAATCATAAAAACCCCCACAAAAATCATAGTGATCACCAAATGAAACTTTTAACAAGATAGATTATATTTGCATCTGTGGATACTAGCTCAGACCACTACCTTGCATTGCAAACTCCTGTTGAAATGACAACCAAAATGCGTCACTCAAGTAACGTAGACAAGTTCAAAGATTGCATTATTGCAGAACAGTTCCAATTGAAACTGAAGATTTGCTTTGAGGCTCTTGCAAATATATTGACGCTTGAAAAAGAGTGGGTCAACTTTCATACACATAATGGTATATACAAGACGGAACATGGACATTGATAGACGAAAGGAAAGATGCCAAACATAGATGAGACCAGAAATATTGTATTGCAGCATAGTGTAAGAGGTTAGGGTGACAAACTAAAATAAACACTTCAAGTGATAGGGAAGCAGTGTTGAAAGTAAAGAGAAGCTGGGGATTAATTGGGAGGCAATTGAACAGAAGGGTCAAGAGGCACTAGCTGCTCATGCTGAAATGACACAAAGACTCTCCACCATATCATCTGAGATGTCACTGTAGCAAAGAGTGGAGACGGAGCACCAATACAAGACAAGACAAAACTTTGCTAATGAAAAGAGAACAAGATATAGGACCTCAGAGTAGTGGACATGGCCTGGAAAAGGCTGCAGATGTTGCCAGTGACAGATTTTGCCACCCAATGGTGTGGAAGGATCTTAGTTTCCTTTTTTAATGCTTAATATAGAACTGACAAACTAAAGTAATGTATTGTATGGAACTATCAAACTAAACTAATGTATTGCATAGAAATGACAAACTAAAGTAGTTTATTGTATAGAAATGACAAACTAAAGTAATGTATTGCATAGAAATGACAAACTAAAGTAATGTATTCTATAGAAGTGGCAAACTAAAGTAAATAACACTTCAAGAAATAAGGGACAAATAAAGGAGGTTTAAGAAGTGGCCTAGAAGATACCAAAATGACACAAATGAGTGTTACTAATCATGTCTGACAAGGAGACTTATTTTGATTGAACTCTCCAATTAGACAGATTGTTTAAAGAATACACCTCTTATGTTTTTTTTTTCTATCAACAGTAACAAACAAATGAAACAAAATATGAAGATAGGAGCTAAGAAGTTTCAAGACAGACTTTCTCACATACAATCTGAGTTTGAAGTGATTAGTGAGGATAAAATGAACCTTATAGATAAGCAAAATGAATTGAACAAGAAACTTTCTCTAGTTGAACAAGAAAGAGATCTAGCTATGAACAAGTTGAACAAAGAGGTAAGCTTATAAAGTAGGGGAAGTTCCTCTGTGATCTTTGCCAAGGGTTAAATCTCTGTTAAAGGAATGTCTTTTTTGTTGTTATTGTTGATTAGATTAAGTTAGCAGTAATGTTGGTTAGTAACTAAGTGTATCTTGTTGTGAGAATGTTAACATTAAAAAAACAACAGCTGAATACTCCCTGTCAGTTCTAGAAGTAGCACTCATGAAAATCTGTCCCAATGACAAGAATATCTCTGTGGCATTTTACGTTTCGAGAGACGATCCTTTCCCCTTGCAAGCTCTTGTATGACTAAAGAGGCCGATCCTTGATACACAGCTGCGATCGCAGGTTGGGCATATGTAGTCACCAGGTGCCTTTGCATTTTCACCCTTCTTTCTGCTTCTGTTGTGTATGGCATCTGCAATCAAAGACCCCTCCTTTATGCTCTTTCTCCACGTGGATCTATCCAGTGCCACCTCTTCCCAGTTGCTGGTGTCGATCTTAAAGAGCTTCATGTCCCGTTTGCATACATCTGTATAACGTAAGAGTGGGCGACCAGCGGCTCTTCTGCCTTCTATTAGATCGCCATACAGAATATCCTGTGGGAGTCGACCTACTGGCATTCTACGAACGTGGCCAAGCCAGCCAAGGCATCTACTGCTGATAACAGAGCGAATGTCCTGGCAACCTGCTCTTTGTAGCACTTCCTCATTGGTTATCTTATCTTGCCACCTTATTTTAAAGATCCGCCTTAGGCAACGGAGGTGGAAGACATTCAGCTTTTTTTCCTGCCATGAGTAGGTTGACCATGTTTCGCTTCCGTATAGCATAGTGCTCATCACGCAGGTCCGGTAGACTAAGGCTTTAGTGTTGTTAGTCAGCAATATGTTGTCCCACACTCTTTTCAAGAATATCAAAGTGTAACATAAAACTCTAATTTGCTTATGTAGTGTTTTTTTTTTGTTTTTGTGTTGTTTTTTTTAAATTTACTTTATCTTATGAAGTACAGGCATTACTTAAAAAAAAAAGATAATTTTGTCCTTTGCATTACATGTGTCAATCTAGTCATGCATGTTAATCAATGACTTTAAAACTCTGCAAAGCCATTGGTTGTCCAGGCTGATTCAAAAACCCATTCCATTATCTAATGGAACTAGGGAAGAAGGAGCAATTGTACACATTTTATTTATTGGGTTAGTAATGCTACCTATTCAGTCAGCTACAAAATATTTAGCTATGTGTACATCTAAAGGGAATGGCTGTTCTCCAATATTTAAGGCCCATGTGTGTACATGTGAAGGTAAAGGCTGTTCTCCAATATTTAATGCCCATGTGTGTACTTGTGAAGGTAA
>JADKLZ010000728.1:12487135-12502857 GCA_021533235.1 Biomphalaria straminea | reverse complement strand
CTACATCCCACTTTAGTGAACCACTGCCTTATAGTATCACTACATCCCACTTTAGTGAATCACTGCCTTATAGCATTCCTTTTCACACACTTTTCTTGCTATACGTAAAAGTCATTCATATCAATTTGTTTTTATAAAGTGTCACTGACTACAAGTTACTCGCTTACATCAGAATATAATTCGCTGTTTTCTACTATTAAACATTTTGTATTTGGTATTTAGGAAAAGTTGTTTTGGCCTATATTAGATCTAATTGGACAGTTATTTTGTCCTATATTATATCTCTGTGGCTAGTTATTTCGGCCTATATTAGATCTCTTATGCCCAGTCGTGTTTTATATTCAGCACTTTCCTTCTTGACAGCATACAGAAAAAAAGTGTATCCTTTAGATAAGAAACATATTATCGTAACGGCACATTTTGTCAGAAATACTTTTTGATCAAATTTACACATTTATACTTTCTGACACTTTTGTCTGCTCTTCAAAAGTTATTTCAAAACTATTGAAAGTTATAGCAATAAAACAATGTATTAGATATTTGTGAACGTGGCCCACCAGACATACTTCACAGCATTCTAGGGTTATGAGTTTTTTAAAATACTTTTTGGTCTCAGGCTTTTATTGACATTTTTTGTTATTAGTCCGTTTTCCAAAATATAAATGTTTGCTGTAGAATTATTTAAATACGATGCATATCTGCTAAAGCCACTCTTGGAGATGACCAGAACATCACAGAGACTCAACAATAACTGGTCAATTAAAGCGACTTCTAATCCACTACAAGCGCTTTGTCCGTTTCTCTGACGATCTATGTGCATGATTTGACCGCCATAGTCAATAAGCCGATCCCCAAAAAAGAGCAATGATTCTTTTCTAACATAATCGTAGTCGGTGGCAACAAAAAAGTAAGAATTAATACTAACGCGACTTTTGGCTAACATAAATCTGTGCAAAGTTGGCAAATCTGTCATTTTAAAATTATACAGATCCTCATCCATCGGTATCGTAGGATTTTTTCCTATTCTGACATGACCACATATTAATGTGGAATTATCAATGTCATAGAGAGACCTGATTTGTTTTCTGGTTTCGATTGGTTTGTTTATAAGACCTTTTTTAATCAGAAAACTAGAACCCACAATGTGTTCAATATCTTTAAGTAAAATGAGCGAGGGTTTCATAAGATCATTCCAAGCCCACCTGAATCTATCTCTAGCATCCAGCAGCACTTTCCAATGTTTGATTTTGGGTGCGTAGGAAGAAAATCTCATCATCCTGTCGAAAAAATCAGAATTGGTCCGAACAAAAACAACTTTATAAGGAAATTTTTGATTGAAATCACCAGACTTAAGGTTTTGAAAAAATCTATCATTGTTCATGGAATTGATTTCCGTACTGTTCAACTGTTTAAAAGTGGAGTCTATTTGCCAGTCTACTCTGTTGGGCACATAAAAGTAGGACAGGTCACATGGCGTGCTCATTACAATTTTAAATTGGCGGCCCAGAATTTTTGAGACAAAATAGAGCGACGTTATTCCTCTTTGTCTATCGCCCCATCCGCCACAAAATAGCGTCGAGTCACAAAGATAGACAAGATATCCAGGCTCTGTAGTGTTTTGTTGATAATCAGCTTTAGCTAGGGAGTTAACTGCTGTTAGACTATCAACGTCAGAGCTTTGAAACTGCTTTAATGGGACCGTCAACAGTGCTGAAGAGGATATGACCGTTGGTATTACAAATGTACGCTCCTCATCATGGTGTTGGTTTGAAACAAATGGATATATATCTACAGTCTTCTGATCAGTTCGGTTGCTTGGAAAGTTGTCTCTTAGGCTTAGATCTGATTCGAACATTATCTCCCTTACATAATCATTGAACTTAGAACGACTTTCAAGGAGAGTATCATCTGCTCTTCTCGTCATGTACATAAAATACATGATCCAAGCACACAATGATGTGATCAGCAAACAAATCACTTTGACTAATGTTCTGTTCGAAATCTGAAATAAAGGAAGACAATGTTATTAGTGGCTTCAGATAAACCATCCAACTGCTCAAATATTTAAAAACATACGTTAAAAATACAAACTTCCGAAACAATTATCTTTTTTTCTTGGCATATGGTGCATTCAAATGTTAAAAAAAAAAAAAATTAAAAAAAGTTTTTTTTCTTCAAAGAAGGCTTAGGCCTATATTAAAACGACTTTTAAAAAAGTGCTGGATGTGAATCTCACTTCAACTCATACTAAGCCAGTCTTTCCTAAACTGTTTTATAGTGGTGATGATCAGTGGCGTCACTAGGGGGGTGCGGGGGGTGCGGTCCGCACCGGGTGACACCCGATAGGGGGTAACACCCGAATGGAAAAAATGCACTTTTCCAAAAAAAAAAAATAATAATAATAAAATTGGCCTACCAGGTTTAAAATGTGACAGAATCAAGGTCATAAAGCATACGAATGTTTGAATAAACGTTTTCTTAATGGGAAAAATCAATAACACGATTTTCTTGTTTGATAAATAGTGGACATGTCCACAATGAGAATCTCGCGAGAAGACTGAAGAACATTTATCAAGCTATCAAATTTGGAACATTTTTCAGCCGAAACTTAGCTTCAAAAAAATTTGCATTGAAATCATTGCTATGATTGACATGTAGATGGGAAAACAGAGGAACATCTTGTACTTAGAGATTGCTTACTGTTGCATGGTTTCTAGCTTAGCAAAAGTAGGTGTATGGTGGAGAATTGAATAATGGAAATTTGTTTTGGAGTTGTGGAAATGTCATCCAAATATGACCCAGTGCTGAAATAATTACTTATATGATTGCAAGGCAGCGATGCACAAAAAATTTACTTTCCAAGCTTGTACCAAAAATGTATATCAATGTTTTAGCAAACCACTTAAGGGATATACTTATCAGAGATCAGAATCATAAATGCTGCAAGGTTTCTCTGGTATCTTGTATTACAGCACACCTAACATAGATCTCTGAAGTTTAAGATTTATTAACAGTAGTAATGGTAATTTTGAAATGATTCTTGACTTTCTTGTTGGCAAATACTAAACAAAAGTAAACTAAACTCAATAGCACGTTCAAATCAAAGTGTTAATTATTGGCAAAGTGGTGGCTAAGCTAGAGCCCTTAAACATTTTTATCTACGAAATATGTGAAAAGTTAGCTCAAAATGTTATTGTTATATCATACTAGCATGTTATTGCAACAGAAAAATAAGTTTTAACAATATGAAAATATCAGGAAAGTGATCTTAAGATGTATGATTCATTATTCAAATAGAGAACAAAAATTTAATACTGAGTACATCAATCTCTTTTATACTGTGCCATACGACAAGATATGTGAACAGAAATACCAAAACCAGAATACTAGAATGCAGCAAAGTTTTGAAGGACGTCAACGAATCTTTACCAGGCTTAGATTTAAACCTTTAGCTGTTTCTTGCCAAATCATGGAAAAGAAGCTTTGCAAAACTAAAAATAACGAACAACTATTAATAACTTTTGAAAAACGAATTTCAAATCAAGCAATTCTGTCCATTGAAAACAAAGTCGCAGAATATATTGAGTTTAAAGTTATGTAAAATTTTTCAAATTTGAAATCCTGAAAAGGAAATTTGAATTTCTATTTTCGAAAATTATTGTAAAGTTTTAAATGTTAAAAAAATATTTTCAAGTTTTTGTACTTATCAATATATTTTTCATAAAGTCGCATGTTTTCATTAGTTGTCCTCATGAAACTACCACTGTATCTGACTATAATGTTCAAATGTTTCCATTAAGAGATGTTTAATGTTTACTTAGGAAAGCATGCTCAGTTGATGTTTAATTTGTTTCTAATTTAAAAATTGCAGATGTTAATGTTTGTAATAATTAAAGATATTATGGCTGAGAAAGAAAATACAATCGATACTCATTTGAACGTTGTGTAACAGCAATGCACGAACTGTATTATGCGAAAAAAAAATAGTTTTTTTTATTGGGAAGAATAAGTGGAACGCTGGGGGGGTGGGGGTGACGATGGTTTTCTAGGTCTCTGCTCCATACCGGCGTTCGTAAGGACATCCGCTGTTTTGTAGTGCGATCTTGCCAACGTATGTCTATATGATAGCTCTAACATTTTGGTGAAAGCGTTCAAGAAATCTTAGTTGCATTCTGTATGGTACCAATGTCTCATATCCAAATAGAAAGGTAATCACTGATTTTTGTAGCCAGGCGGAGTGATTTATTCCGCCAAACTCTAGCCTGGAGGCGTCCAAAGCACTACTTGCCCTGGTCGCTTAAAAGCGATGCGTCATTTGATAGGTCTACTATGCTTCCTAGATTTGTGAAATGGTCTACCACGTTAAGTAAAGTAAAAGTTCCCCTTTCAGACCTTTTGTTCTATAGGGCAGTTCATGTAAAGGTCATATGATTCTGTGGCCTACGGTTAACGAGGGTGTCATGTGGCCAGCACAACGACCAACCAGTAACCACCTTTACTTTTCCCCAACTAATGTCAGGCACCCATTAGAGCTGGGTGGCCACAGAGGCGCCCAAAGATCCCGACATTAAAAATTCCAGTCTTCACCAGGATTCGAACCCGGGACGTCCGGTTCGGACGCCAATCGCTTAACCGATCAGCCATCACGTTTAGTGAGTGTCCATTTACGGTGATCTTTGGGGCTGAGTAAGTTTTTTTTTTATTGGTTGACTTCTGGAACATGCCTTCTGTTTTTCCGAGGTTTATAGTTCAATCAAAAGAACATATCAAGATGTGTATCAATGAGAACATTTTTTGTGATGAATGTCATTGTTCCAAGCAGCTTTCCATCAGCTGAAGAACATCTGGGAATCTAGGGAAATAAGCACCACCATTTTTAAGATCCAATGCTTTAAAAACCACATTAGGCGCTTTAAAAACCACATTAGGCGCTAACTTGCTTTAGCTGACATAGAAGAGAGCACCTGGCTGCAGACTGCTTCTGAACGAGATCAATTACAAAGGCCGCGGTATACACATTACCAAAAGAGAATCCACTGCTAAGGACAAACGTAGACTGCGCTGGACCTGGCAAAATATTTAGGTCACAGCTGGGGCTGCGTAACCAGGTGAAATACTGCACTACTTATTAATCTTCCAACTCGAAGACAAGCTTCATTACAGAATATAGATCAATCAGTGTAATGTGTTGTCAATTGTACAGTATTGTTGTCTTTATATCTCTTGTGTTGAGAGCAATACAATAGAAGTAAATAAGCAAGTAAGAGAAGGACTACAAACTTTCAGTTTTGTTAGATGTGCTGCCGAGTTCTTTCCGTGACCATAATAGTTCTTGAAGTCTGCCAAAGGTGGCGATGGCGCGTGCTAAAAGAAAGTCTCGGTTACAATTACTGATGTGGTATTTCCCAAAAAGATCAACTTTTTTTTTACATTTAGTAGTTTCTAGCCATCTATAACAATCGTTTGACTAACTACATTCTTTAATCTCATATAGATCTAAGTTTATTACAATTGTAGAATCTATTAACATATTTAGTGTCCAAACATAAGTTAATAAAATTTACATTATCTTTAGATTTGTCTCCAGTTCGTTGTACCTCTACATACATTTACTTATATACAATTATAAAAGCTGTCCTGAAAGATAACAGTTAATAAAACTTAAAGATGAAAAAACTCGACAAATATCATAATTTTCATAGAAAATATTTTTAAAAAAAATTAATTCATGGGCCGAATTTGAGTTTATGTACGAAAAAAAACACGAATGGTGACCTTTAAAAATTATTTAATCTTTCCTAAAAAGGTTTTTCCATGTAATTTTAATTGATTCATAATTCTTCATTCAGTTCATTGAGCTAGGGAAAAAAAGGAAATAGTTGTACAATTGAGGGAGAGATTGTGTGATTCTGATTGGATAAGACGCAGACTTTTTTGTTTCTCCCTACAATTACATTGGACTTACCAGGTAGGCCATCTTAAATTTGTTCCTTTGCGATTTACCATTGAAGTGGATTTTATTTCGATACATTTTTCACTGAAAAAAAAAAGATTTAAAAAAAAAAATCAAAAGAAAAGTTCAGACACAATTTCCATTACAATAATTTGGACTTTATCAGTTAGCTAAGTATTTGTATTTCCAAAGTATACAATAGTCCTTCGCTCATCCAATTAGCCTAATAGCACCTTTTTTTGTTTTTGTTTGTTTACACCCTTTAATCATTAGCAAACATATAGCATATTTACAGTCAGCACTTAGGACCAACATTTTTACTAAGAGAAGATGATTAAAATGTAACGAAACTAAGGGACTGCATCGACCAGCACACGAATGTTTACCTTACAAGGTTTCATTAAACAATGTACGCCCCAATGTACGGTATTGGGTACCGCAAATATTTCTTTAGATATGCAGACAAATAATGTATTTTCCAAACACCCCAATTAAATGACCCATTCCTATTCCCCAAGCTACATTTATCTTGGTACTGTGCCAATTAAATAAAAGAAAATATATATCGCTTTTATTAATTGTAATCGTTTCACTTCTTTTGAATGTAGACAAATGAAAATGCTACAAAGTATCATTCCTCTCTCTGTCTCTCTCTCTCTCTCTTTTCGCCCTCGAAAAAAAAAAAGAAATACACTCATAGATCTATCTTATTGATTCTATTTTTAGAATATTTTATATTATTATTATTATTATTATTAGAAAAGAACGAGTATTCTTTCTCTGGCGCAGCCAGGGTCGAGTTTCGCTAAAGGGAAACAAAATTCATCGTAGTCCCTTTATCAGTTTCCACTGAGGAATTTTCTGGTGATGTGGCAGGTCTGCAGCAGTACCGCCCTCTGACAGGCAACGAGAATGTTCCTAGGAATTCCAAGGGCCTTGAAGGTATCTGTGAGGTCATTTGTTATTATCCCCTCGGTTGATATGACAATGGAGTATATTGTTATTTTAGATAACTTCCATAAACGCTTAATCCCATATTTTCGTTGTTTTTCCAACTCAGTTTTTCTTAAATTATGAGATAGTGGTACGGCAATATCAATAATGGTAGCGGCTTTTTTTTTCTTTTTATCGATGAGCAGCAGGTCAGGGCGATTAAAATATTCCGTTTTGTCAGTCAAAATAGGCCTATCCCAGTACAGCAGATGATCAGTAGACTCGAGAACCTCTTGTGACGAGTACTTGTAATAAGGAGGAGTATCCTTCCCGATCAAATTGTGTGTCATAGCTAAGTGTTGGTGTATTATTAGCTTTGCAACTTGGTTATGGCGTCCTAGGTAGGCAGATTCCGATAGGGCAGGGCATCCTGCCATAACGTGTTCAATCGACTCACCCACATTTCCACATTTTCGGCATTTGTCGACAACATTGAGTTTAAGGATATGCTTTTCGTAATCTTTTGTCCTAATTACTCTGTCCTGTATAGCTGTAACAAAGCCTTCTGTTTCTGGGTAGAGATGACCTGTTTTGAGCCATGTTAAGGAAGCAGCATTGTCGATGTTGTCCCCGTGTTATAAAGCCGGGAATTTTCCGTGGAGTGTTTTTTCTTCCGATAGGCGAATCTCATGCCCTATGTCGTCCAGGCCGACATTAACATCAATATTGTGTAGGTTCAGAGGGGTCCCATAGGAGTCGTATTTCCGTAGGAAGGATACTAATTCGTTGCTGGAGTCATGCAGTTTTGATCGTAGTTTTGAAACTTGCGTCTTACACAGTTTGAAGTTTGCCTCCATCTTTCCTGGGCAGGTATAACCTTATGGTGGAGGACTTGGGGTGTAAACATCGAAAGTTGGTTAATAATTTCCTAGTGAGCATGTCAATGCAATGTAACTCGGTGTCAGTCCATTTGATGATACCAAACGCGTAAAGGAGCACTGGTACAGCCCAGCTATTTATTGCAGTAATAAGGTTACTGCCAGACAGTTTGGTGTTGAGGATTTTAGGTGACTCTCTGTTTATCAATAAAGTCCTCTTTTATTTTTTTATGGTTTATCTTGGCATTCTGGTTTATTCCAAGATACAGATAGACAGAGTTCAATTCCTCGATGCCTTCAAATGCATTGTTGGTGTTCGTTGCCTTGCCCGTTTTAATGCTTATGATGTCATACTTATCCAGGCCTGCTTATGATGTCATACTTATCCAGGCCTGCTTATGATGTCATACTTATCCAGGCCAAAAGACATACAGATATCGTCACTAAAGCATTTCACCGTTTTGATTAAGGTGTGTAGCTTTTGCTCGGTTTCTGCATATAGCTTTAGATCATCCATGTAGAATAAGTGGGACACATATTTTGTACATTTAGTGTCCACCCTAAAACCATTTGTAGTTCTTGAAGTAATGCAGATAGAGGATTAATCGCTAGGCAGAACCAGAGCGGGGGTAATGAGAGTCACCCTGATATATACCTCTTCTTATGTGCACCGAGCCTAGTTTAGCACGATTAAGGTGCAGATTTATCTTCCAGTTATTAATACAGACTTTTAATAGTTGTTTTATTCTTGGATTGATTCTATGGATATCCAGGGTTTTTAAATAGCCAATCATGCGGAACTAAATCGAAAGCTTTTTTGTAGTCGATGTAACACATGTGCAAGTTTCTTTATCTTTCATTAGCTTGGTGCAATATAATACCATCAATAGTTAGCTGAAATTTACAGCCCATGGACTCTTCAGGCTATGACACCTTTTTTTTTATTTATTAATCAAATTGCTCCAAACGTTATATGTATAATCCCTATGAATAACCATTTTAAAAAAATGTGGTTAAAATGTTTTCTTATGAATGGTTGTCATGGCAACGGCCGCCATGTTGGATTTTGTATATTGTTTTTAAATCGCTTTTAAGCTATTGCCAAACAAAAATATGCAATGTATAGAACATACATTCGAAAACATTTTCTATAGAATAGTTTCTGAATATAGTAAAAACTTTTTTTTATAATTTTTTTTCTAACCTTGCTAATTTTTTTAAAAAAATTTTGAAGTATTTTATTGCAATTAAGACAAAATATTAATTCAAACTTAAAAAAATGTTCTATAGAAGTTGTTGTACATGGTATAAACAATAAGCTGGACAAGTTTGATTGAATTCTATGCAGAATTAGTGAAGAAGTAGTAAAAAAAGTGAATAAAAAAAGTATTTTGAGAAAATCGAAAGAAAAGAAGAAAAATTTATATAAACCTAATGTAAATACCTTATAAAAAAAATTATAAAAAAATAAGTAATTCTTTGCCAATCTTGAAAATTATATTTTTATGTCCAGAAATGTTTGGGCTATTTAAATTAGGTTAAAACTGAAAATAGAAATTTTAGACCTTTTTACCCAAATGTAGTGTCCCACATAGCCTTCAATACAACATTGTTGCTCCTCTGCTAGTAGCTTTTGGGTAGAGCAAAATTCATAGATTTTACTTTTTAAAAGTGAGCTTAATAACACAACTGACAGACAAGTGATAGGGCGATAGTTTGATGGTTGATTCGGATCACCTTTTTGGAGAGAAGAGATGTTCTTCCTTCACTGAGTTCTATCAGCATTGAAGACGGTTCTGATATCAACTCTTTAAAACTTGATGTTAGTGGTAGGCCTACATGTAAGGCTGTAATTTTTTTTCGGCCAAAAGTTGTGTACGATGTCCGGCCCAGGAGCAGTCCAGTTGTGGGTTTTCAAAATAGCTGATGAGACTTCCTCAACTGTGAAATCATCATCAGGCATTTCTGTTATTTGGTAGTTTTTACTTTGGATTTCCTCGATCCAGTCAGCCTGCACATTGTAATGTAGAGGGTCGGACCAGAGCGCTGCCCAATAGTTGATAAACGAGTCGTGTTTAATGCTATCGATGTTTTGAATTTTGTCAGCATCGTTATCAGCTAGTTTACGGAAGAACTGTTTTCTCTTAAGCTGAAATAGTGCATTATGCTCCTTCCTTTTGGTGGTTTTATTGTAGCGCTTTAATCTAGCTCCCTTTAGTTTAACTTTCTGTCTCAGCGTATGTCAGTGAGTATCATGACCTCTTGTTTTTGGTCGTGAGGTTGTGAATTATTATTATTTAGACCGCGTCTAAAAGGAAGTGGAAATGACGTAAGGCAATTGAGTTGACTTAGGAAAAAAGAAATAATTTGCTTTAGAAATATGGTATTTGTGTGCTTTTGACGGTGTCTTGTATCCTTTGTGTTGAGAGAACTATAGTTGAAGCATTGAAGCATAAAGTTGTGTTTATTATTATATATTAACTGCGGTCTTTATGGGGAATTACCGAAAATAAAATACCACGTTATTTATAGAAAGCTTGCGGCTTAGCGCGAATTGTAATGTTTAGGATGCGAATCTGTCATAGCCGCCTCTTAGAAAGTTATATATTCTAAGTCATAGAAGCATTTGTACAAAGTTCCATGCGAATCCCTTTGAATAAGAGATCTCAGTCAGTAGTGCTGCTTTACAAATCTAGAGATTGGAGTTCTTGAGCAGCTCTATGATTAATTTCTTAAGCGTTTTTTTTTTTACTTCGGTAATCATTACCTAAACATTACTAATCTACTATTAGCTTGCATTCTCTCCTTGAGTGTAAAAATATATTGTAGTTGGAAAACGGCTTTAACGATTTACCTAGAAATGTGAGAGTTTAAAGTTTATGTCTATACTTGAGACTTACTAGCTGACCACACGGTGAAAACTGGTTAGACGGTTTCATTTTCAAATTACTTAATCTTCATAAAATTTAACTTCCATTACATTGTTTCATCAATGAAAATATTTCAACATATAAATGTATACTACTGTTACAAATGAACAGTGATAGGGAGAGGTCAACGTGTGACTCCGGCGAGGTGACACAGCGGCGAGTCTATTTCTGCAAACTACGCGTATAAACAAAGACTGGATGTGACGTGTCCTCACGTGTTGTTCCAGAAAAAGACTGGCAGTGTGTTTGCAATATTGGAGGAGTGATTAGGGACTCGATACAAACTAGAGAGTTAATGTGAAAAGTGTTCATTAAAGTAGTCGTTACTGTGGTCTACTGTGCGAGACAGTAGAAGAGAGCTGTGCACTATTCGGAGTCTATTCGATGCAAGTTAACTAGGGTAGAGTTAACGGGAACGGATTAAAGTCGTTAAAGTCTATACAACGAACTACAGTGGACTTGAGCCGTTACAGTCGTTGTAAGAAGTGTAAGGCTCTGATTTTTGTAGTTGAGTTCGATTCGGAACAGCTGATTAGAGTGGAATACGGCTCTATACAAGTTGAACAGCAACGAAGTGTAGTGAACTATAAACTATCAGATAGTGTGCTGTCTTCTACTTTACATGTTACAGTGACGAATTATTAGAATTAATAGTAAGTAAAGTCATATGAAGCTGAAAGTTGAGTTATCAAGTTCTTTGCAGTGTTTTCATTTGTGTGTCTACTAGTACATTTAGCCAGAAGATTCAGAATTACGTAACACTACTAAAATAGAGCGAGAGTAATTACCATGCAAAGATGACTAAAAGACTCCTTCAGGCCATGAAACATTACAAGAAATGACTAGACATCATACATCACCACCAGAATCATAAAGTAGGAGTGGATTTTTCAAAAGCTGTGTGACCAATAAGTTTTTTTTTCCTAAAATATAATACACTAGTTGACCGGCGGCATAGCATACGCCGCTATTTACCAGGGCCGGCGACCGCAGTGGGGCCCGCATTTCATAGGACCCGCAATTTTATAGGACCCGCTCTAATTTAAAGTGTAAAAATTATTAAATTAAGCCATTTTATTACTTACAACAGATTCCCCGCGCCATCCTGTCGATTTAACATCCCTACAATTATTTGTCTGTTAAGCTATTGCTTTAAAAGAAATCAAACACATTTTTAACAAAATATAGTCATTTATAACGACCGCAGTGGGGCCCGCATTTCATAGGACCCGCAATTGTATAGGACCCGCTCTAATTTAAAGTGTAAAAAATTATTAAATTAAGCCATTTTATTACTTACAACAGATTCCCTGCGCCATCCTGTCGATTTAACATCCCTATAATTATTTGTCTGTTAAGCTATTGCTTTAAAAGAAATCAAACACATTTTTAACATTTTAAAATATAGTCATTTTGTCTCTCTAACCTTGCTAATGCTTTTTTTTTTCCACCACAATTGTTCACATATACTCGTATTAAAGGTCTTTTGCAAGTCAATGGATTTTTTTCTAAAGAATTATAGAGTATTTGCGCTCCAGAAAGCTTTTCTCTTCGACTATTAAATACATAAATAATTCGAGTTTTAAATATGGTTCTAATTTTTCGCATTATATAAAATAAGTAAAGCGATTGTGTTAAAAAATGATTAATGGAGCTAAAAATAGACTTGTGTGTTGTTGCTCGTTTGACCTAGATACTTTTTTCTATTACTTTGAGGAATATTATATAGATGAGTTGTTAAATCGTTTGAGCAGTTTTCCAGACACCCGTCCAGAGTCCAAGTTCCGCCTTTGGAGCCCACGAAGAATGTGCAAGCTTATAAGAGGAATTGTAAACAAACATGGAATGTATATAGCATTCACTGGCTTACTGATTCGCTAATTAATTACGTATTGCTCATTTAGACTTTGTTTACAATATAAGTTTGTACTTCTAAGAACTTTTCCCATCCTGTGACCTACTGACACACTGTTTGGAAATAAAGACAATGAACATTTGTTTTACATTTTTTTTACCATTACCAAAACACAGTTTGATTGTTCCTTTTGCATATATTGCACTGATATAATAATACATCCCTATACACACATGTGTAGAAAAAACCGGAACAATAAATTCTTTGAATATCTGTGGCATTTTACATTTCGAGATAAGAGTATTTTCCCTTAGCAACCTCGTGTGCTCAGAGACAGGGCCGCCACTACCTAGTGTGTAATGTATGCAGTGCACGCAGGCGGCCAATTTTTTTTTTTTTTTTTTTTTTTGGCGGCCTAAACGTTATTCAAAGGTTGACTTTTTACAAATTCAAAACTAAATTTATGGTCTCTGTACTAAACTAAAGATTTGTAAATTTATTTTATTTATTTTTTGTTACAGAACATAAGCCTAAAATATTAAATAAAATTATCATTGTAAATAAATTCCTTCAGAAGGCTAAAATAATTTCTAATCAGCGATGAAAAAGCTGAAATTATTTTATAAGACTTAGAAGCCTATAAATATTTCGATATTATTTATGGGAACAAGAGAACTAGCTTGTGTTATAGACGCTGATGCTGAAGGAAATAAAAGAAAAGTAAACATGTTTGATTTCTAATATCTTGATCCCCTGTAAAGAAACCAGTCACATTTGTAGTCATCAGACGATAATTCAATAGAGCTAATAAGTGGGAATTAAAAATGAAGGAAAGTATATACACATAATTACTCAAAAAATGTAGGCCTATAGATCTATATTAATACATTTAAAATCATACGAATTAAAAAAAATGAGATAGAAAGGGTCCTGCCAAGCAGTGGCGTCACTAGGATGGGTGTCACCCGATGCGGTCAACTCAGGGTGCCCCCCCCCTCGAAAAATGTCGAGTTTTTTTGTTTGCATGTTGAGCCATAATTCAAGGTTATAATTAACTACATTAATTGGTTATGAAGTATAAAATGAGTGTCAATTAAATGCAACCTTAAGTAAACTACGTTTTTTTTTCTTTTCTGGATTGCAAACTTGAAAAATTATCAAAATTTAAAATTTATGTCTTTAACGATTTCATTTTTAATCAATTTGCCCGTTGTGAAAATGTCGTCTGTTCCATTGTCGAACGTGTTATGCTTTTGGTAAAAAGGGGAATAGCTGCCACTTTATTAATTGCTTAAAGAACCAACAGTTCTTGTTTTATGTAACTTTGGCCTTCTAGTACATCTTCCCTCAAAAAAAAAGCAATGATATCTGGCAATAGATCTTAAGCTGCGCCTCTAAAGGCTATAATTTTAGAACGAAAAAATGATATCCATTGTACCAAAAATTTTAGGCAAGAATTTTTTCTGAAAAATAATTTTGACCACATAGATTAAGTGAATGTTATACACATCTATTACATAGCTTTGCTTTTGGTCCTTAAAATTTTCTATTCTCCTTTTTGGCTCCTTACACCGAAGCTTAAAAAAGTAAAGAACCCCTTCAGAACTTGCCATCTATGGAGCAGATGATGTAAAGGTCGTCTGTTTCTGTGGCCCATGGTTAACGAGGGTATCATGTGGCAAGCACAACGACAAAGCGCCTTTACTTTTCCCGAACTAATGTCAGGTACACATTAGAGCTGGATGGACTTTATGACTTCCAGTCTTCACCAGGATTCTAACCCGAATCCTTGTTTCAAAAGCCAAGCGCTTCACCACCCAGTCAGCGCGCCTCCATACACCGAAGCTGCATTGGTTTATATATCCTAAATTCAAGCTCACTTATTTCTAGACATTAATTAAATAGTAAGAACATTTCACAAGCTTTTTGTTCCTTAAAATCTTAAAACTTATGAATCTGATCAGTGGGTACTATATATAACAGGTGTGCTTTCAAACAAAATACAGTAATTATGACTCTTCTATCTTTTAAATGCTTTTCAAGATTATAAATACACTTTCAATACACATTAAACATTTCCATCATCTTACAGAAATTCTATATTCAATAAAGACTTTTCGTTAATATGGTCATGAAATGTCAAATGTTCTGATTTTATAAAAACAACCCGTGCAATATATCCTTCTATTGTTTTTCTTCTTTACAACAATCATAGCAACGACTTCTTTGTCAAATGTATTTGTAGAAAGATGCTCTTGTTTTCCAATTCTCCAATCCTGATGTCTACTTTTCATACGACTTTTGGTATTCCGATTTCGGACTTTATTTCCACAATTCAGTTACTAATTTTTATTTCATTTCTATAGAATTCTATAGAATTAGTTGAAAATAGTTGACAACAAAAACATACAATCGCTTGCTATAAGTGACAAATCATCCCCAATAGGAAGCATCAGAACCATTCTTTTAACAACTGGCTACTTTTCCTTTTGCTCTGGATAATTTTCTTCGCAATGCACGTGAAATTGTCTCACGACGAGAAGAAACTTCATCTTGGCTAGAGTTTCTATTACACTCAACTTCTGAAATTACATCATCTTCAGAAATCTCAATTCTCACTTATTTACTTTCCGATTCTACAAAATTAACATTAATAACATGTTAATGATAATCATATTTAGCCTGAAGAATGTTGTCATTTGTTAAACAGTGCTTATTTGTTGGCATCATGATATTACGATGCTAGCTACTATTTCAATAGAAATAGTCGAGCGGTTTGCACGTTGGACTGTCGTATCGATTTACCGATGGTCCCGGGTTCAAACCCTGCCCGCTCCCGTCCCCCGTCGTCCTGCGGGAGGTTTGGACTAGGAAATAACTATCTTCAACTCTGAAGGAATTTCCGAAACATGTAAAACATTTTACAAACATTTTACAAAACATTGTTAAAAGTCAAATTATACAACTGAAAGCAAGGTTTCACAACTGCTTTTGATATAAAGTATGATGTAACGTTTTGGACTATTTGTAGAATTTTATAATAAAATTAAAATATGTTTAGCCGAAAAAAAAATTAATGTATACAGATCTATTTATCAATTGTGAATAATATGTCGCTTGCATAATAATCGCTTGCATAATTAATTTTATAAATTAAACGGTTTGCTTTTAGA
>JADKLZ010000728.1:12447315-12487125 GCA_021533235.1 Biomphalaria straminea | reverse complement strand
ATTTAATGGTGAAATAATATTTTTCGTATCTCTTCTAGTTTTGGCGCCCTGAGTTGGACAGACGGACAGACGGACATTTTGCACAAACCTAATAGCGCTTTTCCCCTTACAGGGACCGCTAAAAATTACAGATATCATATTTTGAAATAGAAATTTAGCATATATGTTGAAAAGTATCTGTAGGTGTTGCTGTTGTATTGTATGTTTTTGTAGATATGAAATATAAATCTAGTTAAAAAAAATTGTTATGGGAATTGAATAATGTTCATAGCAAATACCAAGTTAAGCACATTAATTAGGACTACTATCCTTTAAGCAGTGGGCGGTACCCAATTGGGCCGGCTGGGTCGCCGAAAGGGCCGCATGAATACCAGTAAATTTTTCAAAGATTGTATAGGCTAATATTCTCTTTAAAAGCAAAGCAGCACTCTGAGCGTCGTGATTAAAAAAAAACACACCATCTTTCACACTTTATAAAGTATATTATACTTATCTAAAGCATTGTTCTAAATACCCTACATCCGTATGTAGTGCTTCTAGTAGATGTCAATTCTTTATACAAACGATAAACAAAAAACTAAAGGTCATGATTTCTTATAGAGATACAGACTTCACGTTCAAATAAACCTATAAAGAGATCAACAACAACGTTCCAACTCCTATAAATGATATGTCAAGTTACATAGTTATTAGTTTGGTGGACTTGTCGCATGATAATCGAGTTGCCCCACTATCAAGTCTCTCAAAAATCCATAGTGCATTGAACATGCTAAAAGCATGAAATTGAGATAAACAAAAACAATTTGTTAAAATATTTCCAGTCGCAAAGATTTATTATGGTTGTCTGGTCGTGGCGTGCGGTTTGCGCGCTGGACTATCCGGACTAATCGATGGTCCCCGGGCTCAAACCATGCCCGCTCCCATCCCCCGTCGTCCTGCGAGAGGTTTGTAGGCCTACTAGGAAGTAAATTATCTTCAACTCTGAAGGAACATCCGAAACATGTAAAACAAAAGAAACATTCATTATCTTAAACACAGTAGCAATTTGTTGATTGGAATCAAAAGAATCCAAAAAAGAAGAAGCAGAAAATAAATACGATAAAATGCAATTATTGCTGGAATCCTGTACAAAAAAATGTAGTAGAATTATTAATGCTTTCTCTCAAGCACTAGAGATTCACCCACCTTATAATGACAGCATTTATGAATGAACAGGCTCAACGCCTTAAGAAACATTAATGCCAAGACGACAAAGATATTGCTAAAATATGTAACAATCTTGACAGCATTTTTTACTAAATGTAAGGATATTAAATTCTCTTCAAACAAGTAGAATAATGTTCTGTTGTGTGAGTAGACAGCTCTAACATGCAGACAGCCAAACCAGGTTTCCGTGCATATGACCTTGTGTGAGTAGACAGCTCTAACTTGCAGACAGCCAAACCAGGTTTCCGTGCATATGACCTTGTGAGAGTAGACAGCTCTTACATGCAGACAGCCAAACCAGGTTTCCGTGCATATGACCTTGTGTGAGTAGACAGCTCTAACATGCAGACAGCCAAACCAGGTTTCCGTGCATATGACCTTGTGTGAGTAGACAGCTCTAACATGCAGACAGCCAAACCAGTTTCCGTGCATATGACCTTGTGAGTAAAGTGAAGTTCCTTGCGAGCTTAAGGCCAGATGATGTTAAGGTCAAGGGCAGATGATGTTAAGGTCATCTGTTTCTTTGGACAACGCTGATGTCAGATACCCATTAAGGCTGGCTGGACTAGAGGCGCCTTAAAGAACCCGAAATAAAAAATTCCATTTTTCACCAGGATTCGGGGCCCACCGGTTTGAAAGCCATAGGCTTTATAACTCAGCTACCACGCCTGTTAATTTATATATGGTAGGAATTCTTTATTAGTAAGAGATTCCCAATTCAAATTGTTCTACTTTATTTATTTAGTAATAGTGATTATTACATAGTTTCAAAGACATCTAATATATAATTCATAAAGCTAACTACTTTCGATACATTATTAAACTTTACACAATGCTTTTGAGAACAAATATGATTGGATGCCAATCCATATGGAATACATTTTGTGGGCCGGATTGTATAGAAATGCCCGGGTCAATTTTGACACCCAGACCGCCCCTGATTGTACCCAAAACCAGTACAATTCATTTCAAAAAAGAAAGAGACACTTTCTTCTATCAATTAATATAGACTTTGACATTCAGATTTCAGCAGGACGACAGGAAGGTCCAAAGTTCATACCACGTGGCAAGTACAATGATTTTAAGCATTTTTTAAAATTACAAAGCGACTCACTGTCAGGTCCACATTTTGTACACCTTATTTCTCCCACTTCCCAGTCTCAGATCAAGTTAAAACTAGTTAAGGGGCGATGAACCTTGTGTAGAGAATTACGTCATCGACTAAACATTTAAAACTAACAATAGATATCAATAAACTTTCGAATTCAATTCGCGCAACATTTTTGTAAAAGTGCTTTTAAATGGCTAGCACGAAAACCTTTTACCGGACACCCCCCTCCCCAATTGATCAACACAAGTGAGTGATCCATAGTGCAATGAGCATGCTAAAAGCATTAAATTGCGATAAACAAAAACAATTTGTTAAAATATTTCCAATCGCAAAGATTTATTATTGTTATTCTTTATACATTACAAATTAATGACATGATTGATTCAAAACTAATTGATACAATTAGGTACACTTAAAGTTTTTTTATAAGAGTATTTTTTTGTTATTTGATTTGTTTTAAAGTTCAATTAATCGCATTCTGTATGTTTCAGAATCCAGATATTAAAAGAATAAAGAAACAATATGCTCAAAATTGAAAACTAACAAGATTACAAAGAGAGTTTGTGTGATACACAAACTCAGAGGCGGCCCCCGTCGGAGTCGGATCCCTGTCAGATCCGCTTTGATCTCTCAACGGACGGACAGACAGACAGACAGACGGACAGACAGGCCACACAAAACTAATATACATCTTCCGTGCTTTGATCTCTCAACGTTAGCCTTGTAAAGCCGATGTTCAAGGCAATTGCCACACTTGTTTTATGAGTTGATTACTTTACGAGTAAATACTGGTATGTTACTCGTATGTTGGAACAAAAAAAATGTGAAAACATGTGCAGTATATTAGATTATTAATTGTCTTAAAGTAGGTTTCATTTATATTGCATACTAATTAGGTTTTTTCTCTTTAAATACTGTTTGCATAAAATATTTTTAAAAATTAGATTTTGAGCTTTTAGAAAAAAAAAAAGTAGCCGTTGCATCAGAACTTTGAATGCTCTATATTATCGTGATGTCAGATTTTCATTTTCTCTTCTACTTTCTGAGCACTAAACGGGACGGACGGACGGACAGACGGACAGACAGACAGACAGACAGACAGACGGACAGACAGGCCACACAAAACTAATAGCGTCTTTTCCCCTTTCGGGGGCCGCTAAAAATGACGGTTTGTCTGTATTTTTATAATTTAATTTTGTTTATAGCCTACGAATAGCATTGCTTCAATCAGAGAAATATAGATCTATAAATAAAACAAAAATATGATCTAACCCCAATACCACATAGTGGAAAATAGACTGAATACTTCTTGGCGTGTTTTACAGAAAAGTTGACCAAAGTTAACTAATTATATTTAGATCTAGCAACACTAAAGTATACTCACTACAAGGTGAACAACTCCAGCTCAAGTCTACACTATGCATGTTAATTAAGTTGCTTGAGAATCGTACACACATTTGTTTTAGTAGAGGCGGCAAGGCCGACGTTTAGGTCGCGTATTTAAACATTCTGAATCCAAAGTTCTATTGATAATATTGTTTCTTCTAATTTGAGACGAAAATAAAAATTACTGTTCATTTAATCATCTCAACTGGAACACATTGAAACACATTCCCAGCCAGCAGCAGACACAAGGCTAGGAGTGGCACAGCCTGTGTGAGCTACGTGTGTGTTGTAAACACAGTTCACTCACGAGGTGTTCCCACTGCAGGGGTTGCTTAGTCTCGGTCGTACCAATGCATTATGAATAGCACCTCTTACAACTGAAGTAAATAAAGAGCAAAAGTTTCTTCATCAATCCATTCGTTGAAAATGTGATACTATAGAGGTTGAAAATGGGATTGAAATGTTTTTAACAAACGAACATAGAATGTGCACATATTTAACATGCACACACATTTTAAATGAAAGTTGCAGATCTGGATGTTCTTTATCAGCAGATATGGGTATTCTACTTTATTCAACAGATCTGGGTGTTCTACTTTATTAAGTCTAATTAAGTGCACATGTGTAGCCCACTTGCTCCTCTCTTGGTGAGATTGTTCATGTGTTTTTTTAAGTGAAAAGAGAAAACAGTGTTAGCATCATTCCTGCAACACACACACACACCTCTCGCAGTGGTCTGGCTAGGGAGAGGGGGGTAAGGAAGTAGTAAAACCAAACTTCAAACAATCGCTTTTCAAGCACAATGTCTGGGTTTTTTTATATAATAATTTAAATCTTGTCGAGTTTGATAGGTTATTGTGATGTCAGTAGAAACAATTCATGACATAAACATTTTTTCTGCTCGTTAAAATAACGCAGACTTTGATCAAAACAGTTACACTAACGTAAGAAAGTCGATCTAAAGCATTTCTAAAAATAGTGTTGACATTGGTCTAAGGGCCAAGCCAGAGCTTTTGATAAAACATTTTTTTTAAACACTAACTCGCCAAATATGATCTTTCCTTTCCTCCTCCTCCTCTCTCTCTCTCTCAATAAATCTTTAAAAGTACAATTTACAAAAATGTTTATTATAGTTATGAAATGATGTTTAAATATTTTTAAAAAAATGTATTCTTTGCAATAGTTCAAATATGAACATATGCTCATGAGGTGACGTTTCATCTTAGAAGTAGCCAATTCAAGTAGGACAACTCCATTTCGTTTTCGTTAAAAGTGTCTACAATACTATCGACTGATTTATTATTTTTTTTTAGAAGAAGACCTTTCGAAGCGTCTCCGCTAATGCGATTCTTCTCCACTATCTAAATGTCAACGTCTGTATTTCGCAAGATAAGATAAGGAGTACGAATTTCTGAAACTCAGATGCAGTAAAACTTTTGGCAATGGATTTCCTCTCTAAGACTATACCCAGACAAGCTTCAATCAACTTTTCAAACTTATTGCAAATATATTCTTTATAATATTTATATAACAACATTTTATGAAAGCATAAGACGTATGCTTTTGGGCAAAGACAATGGCGATTTTGTAAGAGACTTAACTTTCACAACTCTCATAACAAAGAGATTTTTTGTTTCGTCTTTATCATATTTTTTTTCTTGACCACACATTTTTCTTATCTTACTCTTAGCCTAAATATTACAGACGCATTTCCTGTGTCAATCTAATCGTGCATGTTAATTAATGACTTAAACTCCGCTAAGTTTTTGGTTTTCCAGGATAATTTAGGCAACCAATTCCATTTTAAAATATCACTAGGGAAGAAGGAGCACTTGTAGGCCTACGAATTTGTTCTAGCAATCTATTCTTTCCGTAAATCAGAGCAAGGCACCAACTTCTTGTTTTCTTCTATTTCAGCTTGATGTTTTCTATAGAATCTGCTAAGATCTCCATGTCTTCTATTATCCGAGAAAGTGCTTTTACAAACAATGGATATTGGTTTTCTTAAAGGATTTGCAATGAATAAGAAAATTATTTTTCACAAACTGACGCTTGCAATCGCTCTCTGCTGTTCTTTCGGTCATATTATTTCGAACAGAATTAGTATTAAAATCACGTGGCTCTTGTTGGGTGTATTGTGGCTAATAAGTTAAATTCCTTTATCCTTTTTTCATAGAAATCGGTTTCATTGTTTTAATGAACATTTTTTGTTACTACCTCTTCACCCGAGCAAGATAATGCTCAAATAATTCTCAACAGACTCAAGAGAAAAACTGAGTCGTTCCCGAAGAACAGGCAGTCTTCAGAGCAGGTAGAAGCACTGTTGAACAAATAGTTAACATCAGATTGTTACATGAAAAAGACATTCAACACCAAAAGAAACTGATATAGAATCTACAACTTCAAAGACTTCAAAAAAGTTTTTGACCGGGTTTAAAATGTGGCAAGAGATGAAGAAGACTTACTTAGACTTAGGTCCTCCCGGGCCATTCGGTGCATTGGGCGGCAAGCTGTCTCCATAAAGATCTGTCATTGGCAATGTTTGAAGCCTCCTCCCACCTGGTGTCCACTGTTCTGAGGTCCTCCATGAAGGTATGACGCCAAGTTATACGAGGACGTCCCTGTTAGCGTTTTCCTCGTATTGGCCTCCATGTCCTCGCAATTCTTGGTATGCGTAGTTCATTTTGTTGCAGAACATGTCCGGCAAACCTCATGCGACGCTCTGTCACAACCTCACTAAGTGTTCGATTCCCAGTTCGGCATAGGATTTCCTTGTTTGAGACCCTATCTGTGTAACTGACTCTCAAAATCCGTCTCAGCCGTTTTTGTTGAGCCACATTTAGTCTAATCTCTATTTTGACAGATGACTTTTGTTATGACATGATTATAGTGTAGATTTATTTCGGGGATAATTAAGGGATAAGTTTTTCATTAGTGACGGAAGTGACGATAGGTTAGATTAAAAACAAAGAAGAGAAGAGATTGACGCTATCAAAAAACAAGACGCTTTTGAGATACAAGGCAAGACACTATAATCGAACGACAACGACGGGTCCCTTCTTGAACATTAAAGTTCATTTTATTGTTGAAGCAGCGTCGACTTACTATATCATTGTTCGGCCTTCATTGGTGGTTTGAGTTGGGACAGTTTATCTTTCAACACCGTGAATCGGCACGCAACAACTGGCGACCCCGTAGTAGCTCACTGGCATCATCAGCATCCAGAAGTATAGAAGCCCTCTGTTTGGAGGAGGCAGAAGTCAGAAGTCATCGCCCTAGACTGCAGCTAGACCCTGATCATACAGCCACGTCGGCGAAGTAAAGCCAGTGAGTTTGGACTCGTAGATCTAGGAGGTTACGAGAGATACCATTATACTGTGTAAGCGCCCAAACGTTGGGGCATCATAGTGAAACTTGTAGTTCGAGTCGAGAAGACTACAGTTTGAGAAGTGTGATAGAACTAGAAGGGAAGAAAACCGTCCTGTCAAAGCCGTCGTAAGAAGATATAGTCTACCCGGCATTATTCGTGAGAAAACGATGGACGTGAAGGTCACCTCTTCAAGGCCAAGATCGACCGTTGAGGTCACATCAAAGAACGTTTTGTGTAGGAGCCAGTTACTGCCTACAACACTGAAGCACAGTAGTGCTTTATTGCTCTACGGCTCGGCGGAATCTGTGCTACACGCTAGATAGCCAGATAGCCATTATTTTATCGCTGGACTCTGACTTAGTCGCTTTATCTGCTGTTGGTCCGTTCCAGTTTACGGTATACAGAAGACCACCTGGAACCATCGTACCTGCGACCAGAACCAGACGTTACGCCACCGAGGAACCGGAACCAGATCGCCTAACCAGAACCAGACGCCGTACCACCGAAGAACCGGAGCCATTGCAGAACCAGTACCAAAGGACCTTGGGGAGCAGAAAAGTTCGTGACCGTACCAGAGCTTTAGTGAAGACATCACATCACCGTGAGCCTTGCCGCCGGGACAGACGTTGGAGTGGGAAGAGTAGACCCGACACTGTGAAGTTATCGTCGCTTCGTAGACAGATAAGTGCTATTTAACTACTTTCTCCGTAGAGTAATTAGAGTCTATAGGGAAGTGACCACTCGCTAGATTATCACTACCAGGTTAAATCGTGGTGGAGTGGGGTCCTTATAATTAGGTGTTTTCTAGCGAGAGGTACATATATACGTTTAGCTGTTAACTCGTCGTGTTTGTGACTGTGAATCATTTAGTAATTATTTTTTTTTTGGTAATGTCGTGTATTAATTGTTTGCGATTCTCCTGTTTAAATCTTACTATCAGACGAAAGTCTCATTCATTAGAACTAGATCTATAGTTTGTTGTGTATTTTATTTAAGTTATTTAGTTCGTAATTTAGCTAGATGCACTTCTGGCTGTGAAAGGTAAGAGGTAACTAGGATCTAGCGTAATCTAGACTAGATCTGAGGGACAATCGAGGTGAAGCCTGATTGCCTATTTGTTTGTTGGTTGTAAATAGAGGTTGATCTATTTACCAGCGACTCGTGTTGAGTAACACATAGTCGGTTAAGCGTGCGTGTGTCGCACAGTGTACTACAGTCGCGTCAGAGGGTACATACGTGTACTAACTACTATTAAGAATACTGTGTGTATTCTAGAAAGCTAGACGCCAAGGGTTTTGAGTTACGAATTTAATTCAGTTGAATTGAGTGTAATTGGAAAGCCTCGGAGCGAGGTAGAATACAAAAGTTATATTTATAGTACATAGTGAAACTAGTGTCTGTTGGTACAAAAGGTGTTCGACGGTTGTGAATAAGTGAGATAAAAGTACCATAAAAGGTTACGATGGCAACTTCTTCAGGTTCCGATCTAGAAGAGTTTAGGAAAAAACTCATTCATGAAGCCAAGACAGAGTTAGAACTGCGCGGCAAAGAACTAACCGCCTATGTACAGCAGATGGTGGCAGCAGAAGCAGATCGCTTGGAGAAAGAGCGAGTTAGGGAGGCTGAGCGCCTTGAGAGAGAAAAAGTTAGAGAAGCGGAAATGGCAAAAGAAGAAGCAGATCGCATAGAGCGGGAAAAAGTAAGAGAGGCAGAAAAGCTGGAGAGAGAAAAGGGTAGAGAGGCAGAAAAGGCGAAGGAAGAGGCAGACCGAGTAGAAAGAGAGAAAAAGGAAGAGGCAGACCGGAAAGTAAGGATCCAAGTAGAACAGATGAGGATAGATGCTGGCGTAAGTATACCTGCCGAAGGTAACAGCAACAACAGTGCCAACGCGGAAAATCATAGTAGCGCCGCATGGATACAAAAGAAAATTCAACCGTTTTCGGAAGACAAAGATGACATCGGCGACTATTTGAAACGATTTGAAATCAAGTTAGCTAAATTTAGCGTTCAAGAAAAGGAGTGGTCCGAAATTTTGCTGGACTTCGTGCACGGACGAGCCCTTACGATTTGTCAGAACCATGACCACTCGATGCAAAACAGTTACCAGGTGCTCAAGAAAGAACTACTGAACGCGTACGAGCACAATGCGACAACGTTCCGACAGAAATATTATGACAACACACTATCCAGCCAGGTGGATCCACAAACAACCATAAATTTGGAAAAGGATTTCTTCAGCAAGTGGCTTGGGTTTGAGAATGTGGAGAACACATTCGACAGTCTGAAGAACTTCATCTTGATCGACAACTTTGTCAATAAGTGCGATCTCCAGTTGCAGTCCTTTATAAAGGAAAGAAACCCAAAGTTGATTGAAGACGTGGTAGAAATTGTTAGGATCTATAAAAACGCATATCCTAATAACCCACTGTCAGGTACAGACCACAAACCAGTTATTGACCTGGTAAATTATGTTAAGAGAAATGATGTTAATGATAGAGTCTATGACAGAAGAAGTGATAATTATGATAGGGATTATGGTAGGAGAAATGACAGGTCCAGGGAACGTAGGAACAATAGTCGGGATAGTTATGAGGATAGATATGATAGGACAAATAGGGAAAGTGACAATAGTAGGGAAAGTTATGATAGAAGGATAGATAGACCTAAAATGGGTAATAGAGATATTAATGAGGTGATTTGTTTTAACTGCCAGAAAAAGGGACACATGGCATATCAGTGTAGGAAACAAAAAGGTTACGAAGCTGGTAATAGGGATGCACAGGGTAATAGTGGCACAAGTGATAGGAAAAGTAATCATAGAAACCGTAGACAAGATAGGGATAGTAGGCCACCAGATAGGGTTAATTTTGTCAGAAGCATCCAAGACAGGGATCGTGATAGTGGAGATAGTGAACCAGATGAAGAAATTAACTACGTTGACTGTGAGGAGGATAGATTTAAAGTATATCCGGGCATGTTAAATAATAAACATATTAAGGTCATCCGAGACACAGGTACTAGTACCCTCGCTGTCCGCACAGGACTAGTGAAGGATAAGGATTATTTGGGTTACTCCAAATCAGTAAGGTTGGCAGACGGTGCAGTCAAGAGGTTTGAAGCGTGCAAAGTGTTCCTTAGATCGCCATTGTATACAGGGTACTGTTAAGGGGTAGCCATACCAAGGCTACCGAGACATGTATTACTCGGGAACGTAACAGGTGTCAGAACCGCTACTGACAAACAGGTTAGGAATTGGAAAGGAAGGTATAGCAACAGACGGCGGAACAAACCGAGAAAGGACGTATTTTGTTTTCACTGCCATAAACATGGACACATCGCTAGAGACTGCTGGAGTAGGGCAGAACAGTCTGCACAGAAGATTGCGAGTTCGGATAGCAGGCGCAGGTCTACATCCGATAGCCATGAAAGAAGAGATGACTGTGGTAGGGGTAATCACAAGTCATACCGAGATGGAAGGCCACACGCGGTCTACACAAGAAGAGATTTAAACTCCAGTTGGAGAGAACAAATGCATGGGTCGTGCAGATAGCCAGGAAACATAACACGATACGACTAGTGATGGGCAAAAGTTAACTAAAAAGTTGTTAACTATTAGTTTAACTAAAAAAAATTAGTTAAGGCCAAAGTTTAATTAAATGAAAAAAGTTTAGTTAAAATCCTAGTTTAATTAATTTTTTTTTAGTTACAAACTAAAAGTTTAATTACAAATTTTACAAACTTTTTTAACATTTACCAATAAATATTTAGATCTATGTAATTTGGAGACTATACATTTAATTAATAATAATGAGGAGAATAAACTAGAGTATGCAGTGTACAGAAAGCTTGGCTAGCCTTTTGACCTTTACCCTATATTCTATAATGGCCGCTGTTCCCGAGAAAAATAAACATGTTCATTATAGATCTATTTCTAGCAAGTTTCGTTGCTTGATAAATCCTGATTAATGCCTTGCTACTAGTCTATAGATCTACATTTTTCTGCTTTTTATTAAACATCTGTGTGTTCCTGTATAGCTGAAGGTAAAGAATTTTGCTTTAATATCTTTTAGATCTATTATTAATATTAAGAAATCTCGACTCTTTTTACTAGATCTAAATAATTTAATAATTAAAGTCAAGTCACTGACTCACTCTAACTCTAGCTAGTCTACCCTGTCTCTAATCTAGATACTATATCTATTTTCTATAATTTATATAGTTATAGATCTAGATCTAAATAATATAATTAAGTATAATATAGATCTAGTTAAAAATCTATCTATATATATATTACTAATAATAATAGCCAAGTAAGAGAATTTTATGCATATTTAATGTATTAATATTCATATATTATTTTGTAAAAAATTTCTAAGATCTACATCTATTATAAAAGAACAATTTTATCAATGCATAAAAAAAGCAGTTCCCCTTTCAGACCTTGTAGTCTACAGGGCAGATGATGTAAAGGTCATCTGATTCTGTGGCCTACGGTTAATGAGGGTGTCGTGGCTAGCACAACGACCAACCGCCTTAACTTTTCCCAAACTAATGTCAGGTACCCATTAGAGCTGGGTAGACTCAGAGGCGCCCAAGGATCCCGAAATAAAAATCCCAATCTTCACCAGGATTTGAACCCAGGTCCCCCTGTACAGAAGCCAAGCGCTTTACCGCTCAGCAACCGCGCCCGCCTTATCAATGCATGGGTTTGCAATACAATGACTTCTTCTTCTTCTTCTTCTAACCAGCTTTTTACTGCTGAGCTGTCAGCTCTTTTGCAGACTGTGCCAAGGAAAAATACTGTGCTGTTTTTTTCAGTTGCTCAGCACTGCCATAAAGGGTGTTGGTTATGTTGGGCTGTAGTGGTAGTAGGGTCTGCCTAAGGTGGATTAGGAGGGGGCATTCAAAAAGGATATGGTTTACAGTTTCATAAGGGTGGGAGCAGTGTCTACAAAGTGGGAGTTGTGTGGGATTTATTTTATTGAGATGATAATTTAAATGTGGTGTATGTCCTGTTCTTAGTTGGAAGATTGTACATTGCTCTTTGCGGGGGAGGAAGTTAATACTGTCCAGTTTGTTAGGCATGTTCATTTCTTTGTACATGGCTCTGCCTGTGTTTCCTGTAGCTCATTGGTTAAGCCACTCCTCTTTGTAGTTGTTGATTAGCATTGACCTTAGGGTGAGGTAGTTGACAGGTCTATCTGGTTGTTCCATAGATGATCCTGCCTTTGAGAGCTTATCTGCCCCTTCATTTCCCATGACACCAATGTGTCCAGGGATCCACTGTAATATGATGTTGATGTTTAAATTGGTCATCATCTGGTGTATTATCATTTTTAGTGTTGTCAACTCTCTTGGGCTTTTTGTGGTGCTGCTGTTAAGTGCTTGAAGAGTGGATTGTGAGTCTGTAAAGACAACAATATCTGATGGTGCTTGTATTCCTTCATGTAATTTATTTTCGACTGTCTGCAAGGCTATGGTAATTGCCTCAATTTCAGCTTGGAAGTTTGAGCAGTAGTCGCCACAGGGTGCACTTATTTCAAAGTGTATGTTTTTGGGGAAGACCAGGAAGGCACCAAGACCGGCATTGATGGTGGCTTTGAAGGCTGATCCGTCTGTGTATATATGGATGGTTGTTTTTGGATAGCTTTCAATTGTTTCAAGCGTGCCTACTTTGAGCTCCAGTGGATTTGATTCTTTTGTCAGAGTATTATTTATTAGATGTGTTTTAATTGTTGGTTGTTTATAGTTAAGTCCAGGAGTTATGTTTGGGAATCTGGTGATTTTTTCTCTGTTATTGGGTAGATGGTGTTTTAAGGCTAGTTCGTCAGTAATTTGAATCAGTGTTCTTTGCTTTTTTTTATTGTTTTTCCTATTTCTCTGTGTTAATAATTTATTTGGATGGTCATCCTCCAACCTTCTGTATCTCTCAATGGCTTCTAAAGCTGCTCTGTTGCGCCTTAAGAGGTTCAATATTTGAGTCTATTTCACAGGCAGCTGTGGGAGTGGTTCTCATACCTCCACTGACCAGACGCAAGGCTTGGTTTTGGACTGCGTCCAAAGCTGACTGATAGGTTTTGTTGGCAGCTACTTGTATGGAGAGACAGTTATCCATGACAGATCTGACATATCCAGTGTATAACTGTCTTAAGGTTTTCTTTTCAGCTCCCCAGGATGTTCCTGCTAGGTGTTTCATTATGTTTAATCTCTGAGATGCCTTTTCTTTTAAATCAGCCATAAAGTGTTTTAGAGACAGTCTTTGGTCTAATTTTACACCAAGATAAGTTGGATTTTCTTCTTTATTTATTGGCTGTGAGTCTATTTTTAGGATGTAGTTTCTTTTTGCTATTTTGTTACTGTGGCTAAAGATTGAATAAACTGACTTTTCTTTGTTTATTTCCATTTTCCATAATTTTGAAAACGTGGAGATAGTTGTGAGGGCTCTGTTTAATTTGGATCTAGTCAGCACTGGATATTTCTCTGTTGTCCAAATTAGGAGATCATCTGCGTAAAGTGCCTTATTGACTGAAATGAGGTCTGGGAGGTCATTCATGAAGATTAGAAAGAGTGTACAGCTAAGGGCTGAACCTTGCGGTAGGCCTTCTTCCAAACTTTTTTACTAGAGATGGCGCCTTCAAATCGGGTTTGGATGGTTCTGTTTTTTAGGAAAGCCCTGATCCAGCTGTACATTTTTCCATGGATGCCCATTTTTTTCATCTTCAAAAATAGACCTTTTCTCCACACTCTATCATAGGCTTGTTGCAAATCTATAAATACTGCTGTAGTGTGTTTGTTTTCGTGGAACCCTTCTATTGTGTCCTGGATAAAGCGAAAGAGGTGGTCTTCTGTTCTACTTGCTTTCCTGAAGCCAGCTTGTGCGTTGTGGAGTGAGCAAGTACTTTCTAGCCACCAATAAAGTCTGTTATTAATCATTTTTTCTGCCATTTTGCCAATGTTTGATGTTAAAGATATTGGTCTATAGCTTTTAGGGTCTCCTGGTGGCTTATTTTTCTTGAGGATGGGTATTATGTTTGCGTTTCTCCATTCCTGTGGTATGTCTCCTGTTCTCCATGTATAGTTGATAAGATTGAGTATGCAGTTTTGGGCCTGCCATCCTAGTCCCCGGATCATTTCATTTGTTATTTTATCTGGTCCAGGGGATTTTCTTAACCTAAGGTTTTTTTGGGCAGTTTTGAGCTCATATAGAGTGAAGGGAGCGTCAAAGATATGACAGCTGACAGTTGGAGCTTTTTCTTCTCTTTTTAGGATATTGCTAAAAGCCTGGTCCAGTTGTTTTCTTGGTTTTGTCTTATTTATGCTAGCAAAGTATTTGTTGAAGGTTTCTGCCTTTTTTAGATTTTCTGTAATTAAGTCATCAGTGTCTTTTAATGGTTGGGGGTTAGTAATTTGCTTTTTTCCTGCTAGCCGATGCAGAAGGGTCCAGGCCTTTCGACCATCCTTGTTTAGGTCTAATTTTTCACATGTTGTGGTCCAGTTTTTCTTTTTTTCTATTTTAATTTTGTATCTAATTTGACCTGTTAATTTATTGTACATTGTCTTGTTCTCTCTAGTGGGGTTTATTTCTACAGTCTTCCTGGCATTGTTTCTCTCTTTTACTAAATTGTTCAGTTCTGGTGTCCAAAAAGGTTTGTATTTTCTGACTTGACCTCGAGGAATGTGTTTTTTTTGCTGCTGCTAAGATGTTAGAGACTATAGTTGCATAGGTTGTGTTCACATCTGCCTCGATTATGCTTGATAGTCTTGAGTCTGTCTCTTGTGAAAAAGCTGCCCAGTTTGCTTTTTTATAGTTCCATCTAGTTGTTTTTCTGTGTTGGTATCTACCTGGTGTTCCAATATTGAGGAGTATAGGCCTGTGGTCACTACCAATGTCTTCAAGAACTGTAAGTTTAGAAGAGTTGATAATATCTGTAGAGATAAAGGTTAGGTCAGGTCTGCTAGTTGTGTTGTGTGCTCTATGAAGGAATGTTGGAGGTGATGTTTTATTTTGCAGAAGTTGGAGGTTAGAGGCATTTGTTATATCCTCTATTTCTTTGCCACGTTTGTTGTAGTGTGGGTAGCCTAGGGATGGTGTGTGTGCGTTAAAGTCACCAGCTATTATTGTCCTTGTGTAGTGTGGTAGTTTTATGTCTATTTCTGCTGTTGAAGATGGTGGGCAGTAGAAGTTTTTGATAGTATATTTGGTTCCTCCTCTCCAAAGAAGTATTTCTTGCATGTCTATGTCGGTATTGTTCTGTACATGTTTTACTGTTGCTTGGGTGTCGTTTCTAATGAGGGTCATAATTCCCTGACATTTGGTGCAGAGGCATCTGTACTGTGTGTAGCCTGTAATATTTATTTTTTTCTTGGGCAGTAGTGTTTCTTGTAGTATCGCTATGTGAATATCTTGTTTCTTGAGTATGTGTTGGAGTTCTGTTATCTTGTTTTGTAGGCCTAAGATGTTGAGTTGCAAGAGGTTTAAATGTTTGTTGTTTGTCTGTTTTTTATTTCCGGTAGCTGACTTATCGCAGGCTGTCCCGGAAGAAACTACCATGCGCAGACCTTTTACGAGGCGACGTCTGAGCTCGTATGAATTTTTCTTAATTTTTCTTGGCATTTGATGTAGGCTGGGTGTTCCCTCAGGCTTTTTATATATTTTCCCCGCTTTTTAAGGGAGTTTTCAGTCCTGGCAAAAACTGCTCCACTACCGAACTAAAAAGGACATCTGGGTTTGAAACTGTATAAAAACTGGAATATCCATGGGACAAGGTGGGGTTGGCCAATGGTCCATTCTCCGCCATCCACGGGGCTCTCCAATTGAGACTATTTTGTAAAAGAGAAGCTTAAGGTGGACTGTGCCCTGGGTATGCCCTGTGGAATCGTCACATCCTGGATCCAGGCCCCTTCACGCTATCACATTCACCAGTTCCAGAAAAAAACTTAAATGATGGGTTTATATCCAGTAGTAGAGTGTGATGGGACATAGACCTCTGTCTGGAATAGTGCAGTCCAGACCTCCGTCAAAAAGCACCTAGAGGGGGGGAAGCTCCACTATTATTCGTCCTAGTGAAATGAAATGCAAGTGGAAAGGCAGTGGGGTTATTATTTACTCTTGGTCATTTCCAAGCCCCCGATACCCACACGGGGGAGTCGCCACAAAAGTGGAGGTTTGGAGTCAGAGTTTTCCTTCTCCTAGATGGGTTGCGTTATTCAGCTGACGTGCCCCATCATCACGAAGCTAAAACTGGTTTTGAGGCGCCAGTGTTCCGCCTTTCACCCCTTCTCCTGTCAGTTTGTAAGAACAGGTTCCGCCGGATTTTTGGAAAATCACACGTGAAGGCCAGGAGCTGGATTTGACCGTCAGAGGCATTTAGAGACGCAAGCCATGGGAGCATTTCTTGGAAAGTGGGAGCTTATCCCCACTTTCACCCCCGGCATTGACAGCCCATTGGAACCCATACAATGACTTAAAATCATAACATAAAGTATTTTTAGTTATTTATTAATTAATCAAATTTAATTTATTTAAGCATTCTAGTAATGATGTTTTATAAATTTATATTTTTTTTTTAGGGAACAATGAATAGTTTGCTGGTTAGTACTTGTGATGTGAAATTAAAAGAAAACAAAAGTGATTGCAAAAATTTTACTGCCAAATGCAAATTTTGTGTTAACGAAACAGTTAGTGGAAATGTATTGTCCTCAATAAACTTTCCTCACCACATAAAGGTTAGTATAATTAATAAACTACTTATATTGTTTTTAATACATTTATTTTATACAAACTAATTTATGTATATTTTTTATTATTTTATTTTCTAGTCTTTTTCTGTGCCAGAAGCAATAAATCATCAATCAATTATATATTTTTTTCTAGGAACATCACCTGCAACAGTTTAAGCTGTATGAGACTAGCAAAGCCACATCTGCACATCCTAGAGTGAAAATTTATAACACTGTACATAATACTTGCCATGATAAGTGTTTAAATTATATTTATTGGTTTAGGTGTATTGCAGGTGGAAGGTTACTTAGCAGCCAAGTCAGATTCAGTCAGCAGCCTATTAGCTTTTCCAACAGTTACTGAGGCTTTCATAAAAAGCAACTCAACACTGCCCATTTTTGCTGCTGTAGAGAGAATGTTTAGAGCGGCCTCCCAAGTACTCACTAAAGCAGATGCAGAATGGCTGATGAAATGCTTGACCAATTGCTTTTTTTACGCTGTTGATTCAAATCCCATACAGACATTGCATACAATGACATTTAAATCTTTTTCATGTGCATAGAGTTATATGTTTCATTGTCTTCATGAATTTTCGCACAAATAAATGTTTATTATATTTTGTTTAAGACATTGGTTGTGCCTGATATTTTTCATGTTTGACTGCTTTGTCCTTAAAAAAGGTCAAAATAGTTTGTAATAGTTTAACTAAAGTTTTTTAGTTTAGTTTAACTATTTTTTTAAATTTGTGATCAACTAAAAGTTTAATTACTTTTTTTTAGTTATAAATTAGTTTTAGTTTAACTAAAAAATTTTAGTTTAGTTCCCATCACTAGATACGACCCTAGTGTGTACATAAGTATGTAAATATATATTATTTCAAGTATTATATTCTTAATTGGTAACAAATGGTTTTGTCTAGTAGTCAGTACTAGATAGGTTATATCTAATTGTAGTTATTTTCAAATAGTGTATATAGTTATATAATTAACTTTGTAATTTATTTGGTTGGAAATATGAACCCATTGTGTATGAAAGCGTAGCATGTGTGTACGATTAGAAAGGGCATTGATAAGGCGACGGTGTATTTTTTCTATCAAGGAACGAGTAAGTTTTAATTAGTATTATGATGATATTTTATGTATTTTATGTGATCATGATCATCAGTAAAGATTTAGGTCGATTTGGGACAAGTAAGTGGAGAGAGGAAATTAAATACACTTATGAATGCCCGTCAAACGTTAGGTAAATAGTGGTGAACAAGTGGTGATGCATGTCCATTTGTCATACCAGGGAAATGTCTGTCCTGACGTGCGAGAACCTCTGGAACATATGGTGACATCGATAGCGTGACGCACCTATGGTGTCAGCATGAACTATACCCACCGCTTATGATCACCTAGGACACCACATTGGACAGTATCACGTTGCAACTCCTGAGTGAAGTATGGGTGAAAAAGAACTTGATTTTGGACAGTGTTGCTAAACCGAAGTCAAGACTCAAGCTGATGTTGTTTTTATGTTTCCCCATACTTTTTGGCCCTTGCTCATTGTAAGACTAAGAAAAGGAAAAAATTGACTGACAATTTTTTTTTAGCGGGAGGGGGGGAGTTGTTATGACATGATTAGAGTGTAGATTTATTTCGGGGATAATTAAGGGATAAGTTTTTCATTAGTGACGGAAGTGACGATAGGTTAGATTAAAAACAAAGAAGAGAAGAGATTGACGCTATCAAAAAACAAGACGCTTTTGAGATACAAGGCAAGACACTATAATCGAACGACAACGACGGGTCCCTTCTTGAACATTAAAGTTCATTTTATTGTTGAAGCAGCGTCGACTTGCTATATCATTGTTCGGCCTTCATTGGTGGTTTGAGTTGGGACAGTTTATCTTTCAACACCGTGAATCGGCACGCAACACTTTCATGTCTCACATGCATATATTTCAGTTGGAATGGCGATTGTGTTGAGAAGGTGTATTTTTGTCCAATGGCTTGGCTTGTCCAAATGCGCTGCAGCCTTTGGAAATGAGGGAGTTCAGATCAAAACATTATTGATGTTATCAAAGCCCTGTATCAAAAATGGGAAAAGCTCTGCACTTCTGAACAACCAAATCAGAGGAAGTTTTAGGACATCCATAGGAGTAGGCCAGTAGGCCTACTGCCAGGATGCCTTATTTTTCCAGCTATTTTAAACTTTTTTTTCGAAGCACATTATGATGGAAACTCTTGAAGGATTTACTTTTAGCTTGACCATAAATTGGCGGCCTATTTTTTCTGTTGTCACAGATTAATAAACTACTGTAGACATTACAAAATAACAATAAATAATATAACGAGACTGTCTTCAGCAAGGTAGACATAGAGAACTATTTTATTTCCGCTCATTCTTTTGTGTTCACTCAAAAACATATACAACAAACAATGACGTAATATATTTTATATTAGCACACTATTTCCAATCTCAGGTTTGCAGTTGATATAGACCTCATTGGAGAAAATGCAGACCAAGTACAAGATCTTACTTTAAAACGTGATACTGCAGCTAGAGCAGTTCTTGCAGTTGGCATATAAATCATTGCGTTAAAGGGAAACTGATAACTCCCATAGTTTTTCAAATTTTAGTGAATGATATATTTAAATTCTGCGTAAAAAGTTGTAATAGTAAACATTATGTCATTTTTTATTTAAATGCTCAGAAAATTTTATCCTATACTCTTAAGCGAGCAATTCTTGTATATATATATATTTATTTATAAATTTTATTTCGAAAACGGCTCTAACGATTTTCTTTAAAATTTCAAGGTATGTGCGTATTAGTGAGAAAAAAATTCTGAACTCATTGGCCACATCGGGAAAACTCGAGTTCGACCGTTATTTCGATATGAAAATGTCTTAATTTAATTTTGGTCAGAATAATTTATGAATGAAATGGAAAATTTATGAATGAAAGTTTTCCATGACGTAAACGGGAAAAACGCTGCTTACGTCACTAAGCTTACCTTACTACAAAGCAAACAAGAACGAGTTTTAAAGTATCAATGGACCTAATTAAACATTTGCACACCATCTTATTGAAGATTGATTTATTATAGAACTATGGAAGGAAAGTAATGAAATTAAATGTACCAATGTATGATTAGTTATTACCAAACGTAAACAAACAACATTTTCTCTATATGTTCTATACAAATTACGCAATCCGTATGTGTGTCACGTGATCCGTATTTTTCACTATTTTATCAATATTATGACGTGGCTAAATTTGTTTATTTACATTTGGTGAATGGACCCCATTGTTTACACTTTAATTGCGTAGAGCGGTGTAGATTCCTCATTAATCTTCGGATTTGATGTCAAGCCTTATTATAATTATAATTTTGCTGGTAAAATTATGACCATGTGTTCATGCTTCAGTGTCTAATGTCCCGTACCAAAACAAAGGAAATGGTGATTACACAGCTGCTCTACTGCTCCTTACTTTCTCACACTGAACAAGATATCTAAACTTGGGGTTACCGTTAAAGCGTGGTGACGAAAGGCCCAGGAGATATATGAATGGAGGGATGTGTAAGAGCAGGCCATATCTTTCCATGGGCTGTAGCACCAGTAGCAGTAGTATATTACCTTTCTTAGTATAAATTATTTAACCGAGCAAGGCTCGGCCACCTGATATTATTTAATAAATTAGACAGTAAATTCTTCACATCTCAAAAAAAAAAAAAAAAAAAAAAAAAACGGGGTTCTGCGACATGGTTATAGTTTTTAAAGACGTGACGTCACAACTACGTACGTTGGCTAAGTTAGATCTAGACCTAGGCCTATATCACCGATAAACTCTGTATAGATCTAGATCTATAGGATCGCATTTATTCTTACGCTTCACGGTTAGATCTAGTCTCCAGCACGTTGATTTAAAATCGGTCTTTGTTTATAAACAAGGGCGTCCTTATCAGAGCGCTGCTGGGCCCTGGGCGAGCGTCATGCGCGGGGCCCTTAGCCGTAAGGGTATACTATATGTACTGTAAACTCATATCACGCTAACGGGCTCATCCGTCTCTTACGCTGTAACAATAACAATACAGTATGTCCGCCTTATAATTATATACTTCCATACACATCCCAAGACCCGACTTATACGGAAGGGCTATACCACAGGTTTTAAAAAAAATAACAAAAAAAAAAAAAGGCCTACTCCTAAGTTTTGTTGTTGTTGTTGTTTTTTTTTTATATGGTAAAACGGGGTTTTCCCACAGCCGCAAGATGTCTATTCACAATAGCCTATTGGGAAAAAAAAAACAATACGTCATCGTCAAAGTTTCTCGGAGCCTATTGGCCGAAATAGCTGTACAAGTACATCAACTGGTTCAATACATAGGCTAGGTTACAGTACCAAATAAGATAAGATAAGATAATTTGATCCAATCAAATGGAAATTAAGTTTGTTAACAATTGACAACCTCAACGTAACTACTGTACAAAAACAATATTGATGAAAAATTCGAACATTCACATATAAGAACACACATAATCATTCACAACCAGCGCTTCATGGATTTGACTTCTATGTACTTCTCGATGACGGCAGCTGACCTCGTAACACTCTGACCGAAAGTGGTACAAATCGGACAAAGGAGTTTTTAAATCTTTTAGTTTTAGTCTTGATGGAAAGGAGACGACCACTTCTCATACAACCTCAACCCTTTTTTTTCCTTTGCAGACTAAATTAACAGTACATTTAATATGTATACGTAAAAATAGGCCTAATACTATTACTAATACTTTTAAAGATTATACTGTTTTTATCATTAATGATTTGGTATTCGGAGTTGGGGTTAATTCTAGATCTAGTAAAAGAAAAAAAAATGCCTATAGTCTATAATACACATTTTAGATCTAGACTAGATCTATCTCGGAAGCTTGTTTTAAAATAAATTTACGGAAGACAAGTACCGGTAGGCCTACTCGGATTAGTAGATCTATAGCCTAAGATTTGAGTGCACAGTTGTGACGTCACACAGAAATTCCGTGAAAATCTGACCGTTTTGGATGCGCAGAAAAATTATTTCAGAAAAACATTAATTACTAAGTTATTCTTGCAAATAAAAAAAAATAATAATATATTCATTATCTGTAAATCAAAACACGTATTATATCAAAAATTGTCAAAACCATGGGAGTTTCCGCAAAATACTAGTTTGTGGTAGAGATAGTACGAAAGTTGCATACAGCTGACAGCTGACTGGCCAAACATTATAAAAAGTTGACATTTAAATTTAAATAGGCTACATAGGGTCAAACATAACCAGAGATGGGGCATCAATAAAAGAGATAAAAGCCCCTTTAAGCTTTAAGAAAAAGTAGCCGTTGCATCAGATCTTTGATGACCTAAAATATCATGATGTCGGATTTTCATTATCTTTTCTACTTTACGAGATCTAAACGGGACGGACAGACAGGCCACACAGAACTAATAGCTTATATTCCTATTTCGGGGGCCGCTAAAACAGTAACAGTCCACACTTATCTTATCTTATCTTATATAATACAGACGTTACTTCAAAAAAGAAGATGATTACGTCCTACGCGTCATGCATTCACTCATTCATATTTACCAGTGACTTAAATTCTGCCAAGTCACTAGTTTTCCTGGCTAGCTCAGGCAAACCATTCCATGCTCTAATGGCACTAGGGAAGAAAGAGCATTTGTACAGATTTGTCCTAGCATATGGGACGAGGAATGTGCCTTTATCTTTGTGTCTTTCTGAGTATTTTATTAAGTTTTGTTTTTTGTATTTGGAGATTATGGTTCAGCGTTTTGTGTATAATTGCTACTTTACTCTTAAGTCTTCTATCATGAAGGCTTTCTAAATTTAGTGATTTTACTAAAGGTGTTACTCCAGTGAAATGTGAATATTCGTTTGTTATGAATCTCACTGCTCTATTTTGTGTCTGTTCTAGTTTCTTAATGTTTTCTTGAGTTGAGGGGTCCCAAACAGAGGATGCATATTCTATTATTGGCCTAACCAAGGTTAAATAGCATTTTAGTTTTATGTTCTTATTTGATTTATAGAAATTTCTTTTAATAAACCCTAATGCTTTGTTTGATTTTTTTATAGTTTCATCAATATGGGGATTCCATGACAGTTTTTCATTTATTATAACACCTAGGTATTTTGCGTTTTTAGTCTGTGTTACTGGTTTACCATGAATAAGATAAGTGGAATTAATTTGTTTTAGTTTTTTTGTTACTCTTAATAACTGACATTTTTCTGGGTGGAAAGACATGCTCCAATTTGATTCCCATTTCTGTAATTCATCTAATTCTCTTTGTAAAATTTCTGTATATTGTGTTGTTTTTATTGTCGTATATATTATGCAATCATCTGCAAATAATCTAACTTTTGTTCCTGAACTAATGCAATTTGGTAAATCGTTTATGTAAATTAGAAATAGTAGTGGACCTAAGACTGTTCCTTGGGGTACACCTGAGTTTACTGTTATTGGTGTTGATTTAGAACCATCTATTATTACAGTTTGTTCTCTTCCTATCAGAAAATCTTTAATCGACTGATGCAATGGACCATCAATACCAAAATATTTTAATTTTTTAAGCAAACTATGGTGGTGAACTTTGTCAAAAGCTTTGGAAAAGTCTAGTAAGATAGCATCTATTTGTTCACTATTATCTAAACCTTTTGAAAAGTCATCAATTAGTCCTATTAGCTGTGTTTCACATGATCTATGTTTCCTAAAGCCATGTTGGTATGGAGTAAGGACATTATGTTTATCTAAGTGGTTTATGATGTTGCTACATATTATGTGTTCTAGGATTTTACATGTGATGCTGGTAAGTGATACTGGTCTGTAGTTTCCTGGGTCAGATTTTTCTCCTTTTTTAAATAGAGGTGTGACATTAGCTTCTTTCCAGTCCCTTGGTACTCTGCCCTGGTTAAGAGATGCCTGAAAAAGTAGTTTGAACACAGGTGCTAGTTCTTTGCTTAGTTCCTTGAGTAATCTAGCTGGAATACCATCAGGTCCCGACGCTTTATTCGGCTTGATGCTGGCTAATAGTTTTTGGACTCCATTTTCCTGTACTTCTATCTCTCCTATATTGTCTACTTGGTTTAAATTAATTGATATGTCTTTGTCTCCTGGGGCTGAGAATGCTGATGCAAATTAGTATTTGTTTAGGATGTTAGCTTTAGTTTCATTATCGTTATGCGTTAAGTTGTCTTCTCCTTTTAATGGCGCTATGCCTGTTGTTTACATTTTCTTAGACTTAACGTATGACCATAGGTTTTTGTTGTTATCTTTGGATATTACATTGTTTATGTCCTCATTCTGCAGCTGTCTGCTTACTTTTTGGGTTAGGTGCTTAATTTTTATGTACTTTTTATAAACTCTTTCTGCCTTAGTTTCTTTAAATTTTCTATATAGATTTTCCTTCTGTTTACAAAGCTTCTTTAATCTATTATTAAACCAGCATTTATTTATTTTATTTGATGTGTATTTAGTGGGTATGTGATTTTTCTATAATGTTTTTAAGATTGTTTTTTATGAAATTCCAGAGGTCATCAACTGGTTGGTTAATGTCGTTTTCTGATAAGAATGTTTGTTGAAAGTTAAATGTAGCTTGGTGTAATTGTGTTAGGTTACATTTGTTCCTGAGTAAGATTTTTCTTTTGGGTTTTATATTGGCTACTGCTTTTATCTGACTGCGTATTTTAATGATCTCATGGTCTGATAGACCAGGGATAATATCATAGTCTACTACTAATCCAGGTCTGTTGGTTATGAATAGATCTAATGTATTGTTTAGTCTAGTTGGTTTTTTAATGATTTGATCTAAACTTAGGTTGTGTAAATTTTCTATGAAAAGCTCGTTTATGTCCTTGAGGTTTTGGTGTTTGTCTATATGGTTAGTGTTTTCCAATTTATGTCAGGTAGGTTGAAATCACCCATAATCCAAAGGACTGCATTTTTATTTGTCTCTTTAAATGTAGTAAGCTGATTACATAGGTCTTGCATGTAGTCTAAACTAGAGTTTTGTGCTAATATAAAATATATTACGTCATTGTTTATTGTTTATGTTTTTGAGTGAACGTAAAAGATAGAGCGGAAATAAAAGAGTTCTCTATATGTCTACCTTCATGAAGACAGTCTCGTTATATTATTTATTGTTAATTTGTAAAGTCTACAGTAGTTTATTAATCTGTGACAACAGAACATGGTGTCAGAAGTGGGAACAAGATACAATATAAACTTTCTGGTGTTAATTATCTCGGAAGACAAATTGGAGCAGATGGTATTCGTCCAGATCCAGCTAAAATCAAAGCAATAATGGAGATGCCAGCACCAATAGATCGCACAGGAATTCAAAGACTGCTAGGATGCTGAACTTTCTGTCAAGTTTCATTCCAAACATGTCAACAATCACAAGTCCGTTGCGTGAATTGCTAAAGAAAGATGTATTGTGGCAGTGGAATGCAGAGCAAGAAAATGCTTTCCAGCTAATAAAGAAAACTCTTAGTGAAGCTCCGGTTCTGAAGCTGTTTAACCCTGAAAAACCAGTTACTATTCAGTGTGACGCTTCTTCTAAAGGGTTGGGAGCATGTTTAATGCAAGAAGACAAACCAGTTGCGTATACGTCAAGATCATTGACAGAAACAGAGTGCAGGTATGCACAGATAGAAAAGGAAATGTTAGCTATAGTGTTTGCGGCTGAACATTTTCACCACTATATTTTTGGACGAACTGTGACTGTACAATCAGATCACAAACCTTTGCAAACTATTGTGATGAAGCCTTTACACAAGATTTCACCAAGACTTCAGTTGATGATGTTAAGACTATTGAGATATCAACTAACAGTAACTTACACTCCAGGTTCAAAGATGCAAATAGCTGATACGTTATCGCGTGCGTACATCAGTGGTCAAGAACAATCAAATTCAGATGATGACATGGTTATGAGAATTCATAGCGCAACAGCACAGTTTCCGGGAAGTGATCAGAAGATTATTGAAATTAGAAGGAAAACTGAAACTGATGCTAAATTGAAAATATTAATTAATTATGTCAGAGAAGGTTGGCCAAAGTTGAAAGCTTAAGTGCATGAAACAGTAAAGGTGTACTGGTCATTTAAAGACAGTATTCACGAAGAAAACGGAATATTGTTTTACGAGAACAGAATCATAATTCCTTCAAGAATGAGAAATGAAATTCTCGACAAGTTGCACACAGGTCATTTTGGTCTTGAGAAAACCAGGTCGAAAGCAAGACAGAGTGTGTTTTGGCCAGGACTGTCCAAAGATATTTTTTCGACCATAATGAAATGTTCAATCTGTGCAACATTTAAAAGAAACAATGTGAAGGAAAAATTGCTACCTCATGCTGCACCAGACAGACCATGGAAAAAGGTTGCGACAGATTTGTTTGAATGGCGAAACAATGATTATTTGCTAGTTGTGGACTATTTCTCAAAATACCCTGAAATAAAACGACTGGAGAACAAAACAGCAGAATGTGTTATCAGGGCACTAAAAGGAATTTTTGCTAGACATGGCATACCAGAGGAAATAGTGAGCGACAATATGCCATTCAACAGTTACCAATATAGAGAGTTTGCTTCTGAATGGAATTTCAAGATAACTACATCAAGTCCCAGGTACCCTCAATCAAATGGTCAAAGTGAGGTGTATGTTGGTATCGTAAAGCAGATATTCAACAAAGCATACAAAAGTGGGAAAGATCCATATCTCGCTATGCTCGAGTATAGAAATACTCCAATAAGTGGACTGCCGTATTCACCATCACAACTGCTGATGAGTAGAAGACTCAGGGACATAATTCCAACTGATCCCAAACTATTTGAACCATCGATAGCTGAAAATGCAGAGAGATTACTCAACGAACGACAGATGAAAAGCAAAGTAAAATACGATGCAAAAGCAAGACTGCCTAAAGATTATTCTGTTGGAGAGAAGGTGAGAGTGCGTCTAGGACAAACATGGCAGAAAGCTGTCGTCATTAAGAAACATCCATCACCCAGATCTTATATCATAAAGACCAATGATGGAAAAACCTACAGAAGAAACCAACGGTTTTTGAACAAGAGTTTTGATGAAGACATCTCTGGGTACTATGATACTGACGAAGACAATGAACAACAAACTGTTAGAACAACCGAAACAGACAGTTATAGACCAACGTCTAGAGAACTTGTTGTGCCAGTCAAAACAACCAGAAGTGGCCGAGTTGTTAAGATTCCTTCTAGATATCAGTAGGCCCTATTAAGAACTTTAAAAGGAAGGATGTGCTAATATAAAATATATTACGTCATTGTTTATTGTTTATGTTTTTGAGTGAACGTAAAAGATAGAGCGGAAATAAAAGAGTTCTCTATATGTCTACCTTCATGAAGACAGTCTCGTTATATTATTTATTGTTAATTTGTAAAGTCTACAGTAGTTTATTAATCTGTGACAACAGAACAAGTTTGGTGGTCTATAAATATTGCCTATTATTAGGGATGTTGATGTGGTATTAATTTTACAAAAAATTGATTCTATATTTTTTGAGCACCTGTCTATACTAGTCTATAGGGGCGACACCACTCTATAACAAATGGTCTTGATGGAGTTGCTCCATAGACATAAATAAATATAGACTGGAAAAAGGAAATAACTTCATGTAACTTGAAAACATATAATCTAGGGCCATAGACATAAATAAGTATAGACTGGCCAATAAGATATTTTTATGAAGGGAACATTTGTGATTTGCAAATTAGTGTACTATACTATACAGCATGAGCAGTATAAAAGTTAAGTATTCATATCTATTTCAGCCATAACCTATATAAGTATTGCAATATTTTCACTATTGTGTTTTTTTTTTATCTCTTAGCGTGACTGTAATGTCAATTAATCATAATGTTCATTTTTTGTTCTGAAACTGTTTTTTTTTTTTTATTTTAGCTTATTTGGACATTCTGCTGAAAAAATCCCTAGTTTCACTAATTCAAAGTTAAGGACTGAATCCTTTACTTCTTTTTTTCCAGTGTATATTTATTTATGCTATCTATGCCATTTTGTGAATGAAAATAGTGCGGATTTGGATACACCATTTTTCTTTCACACCATGCTGCGTAAATAAGGAGGAAGTGTAGTTTTGTTTAATCTTTAAGACTAAAGATCGTGCAAATTGTCAGATTTCGGAAATCCGAATACAATGGATATACATTTTTTCAAGTTACATAAAGTTACTTCCTTTTTCCAGTCTATATATGTCTATGTCTAAGGCCCTATATCTATTGTATTCGGATTTCCGAATTCTGAAAAATTGGATGATCTTCAATCATAGAGATTAAACAAAACACATAGACATAAATAAAATACACAAAATTGCAAGTTACAAATTTTAATTTCATAGAACTCTAAAAATCGGCCAGTCTATATTTATTTAGATCTATTTCACTGAACTATGTATTTGTAGAATGGCGCAGGTGAAGAGTGTTACTACTTCCGTCTTGAACCTAAACTAGATCTTTAGTTTTAGACTGAGTATATAGGTCTAGTATATTATATACATCTACTATGATCTAGTACTAGAGCTAGACTATAGAATAGATCTAGAATCTAGATCTAAAGTAGATCTATTGACTAGAGTCTAATTTCTAGATCTAGAGTCTAGATCTGTTGACTTTTTGTTGATCTAAAAAATAAAATTTAATTTATCTGGTTACACTTACAGATAGATTCAATAGAATTAGAAATAGAGTTTACAATTCTTCAAATACTTCAAAACACTAATTTGACTAATCACTAAATTTAAATTGACTAAACTAAATTCATTAAAGTTAATCTAAAGTCTTAAGTCACTATACAGTATAATAGATCTGTCTGAAGTAAAGTTGCAAGTTGTTCTAATTAAATTATAAAATATAATTATTTAAATTATGCAGGGGCAGGACTCAGTATCCACTATCTGAGTCAGACTGAGTGAGTATGTTACAGTATCATATGTATGGATTGGATACTGATAGTGATAGTACTATAGTAGGATAGTAGTATTAATTTATAGTAATACTACTAAACTAATAGTATGACTATGGTCTAGTCAGTGAGTCAGTCAGACCAGAGTCTGAGAGTGCCAGAGTGAAGTCTGAGTGTCTAGAGACAGAGTACTCTAGAGTGTAGAGCCTAGTCCTAGAAATAGCCTAGACCTAGATTTATGGTAGATTCAGTGATGATAATTCGCACACAATCGTGAAAGGTCCACAAATTTAGTGACCTAGATCTACTCATCTAGAGTAATCTAGACTCTAGATTTATGCTAAATCACTAGAATTTTCAATATAAATATAGAGGAGATAATTCTCTCACACTCACATAAAAAGTCAGCGAATTTTAGATTTAGTGACTTAAACTTAAAGAGTTAAGATCTACTCACTGTAAATTCATTGAAGGTAATTCTCTCACAGCCGTGAAGCGTCAACGAATTTTAGTGACTTAGATCAAGAGATTAAATCTAAATCTACTGTAGATTTAACCAAAAGATTTCACACACAGCTGTGAAAAGTTCATAATGTTATTTCGGTCGTAAAAGTAGAAAGAAACCCACTTATACCGATAGTTTAAAAAAAAAATTGTGCTTGAAAAATAAAAAAAAACAACTTACCCCTTTAATGAGATATAAAGCATGTATGTATGTATGTCCAGAATACAAATCAAAACCGTTTGACCAATCTTTATAAGACTTGGCATAAATAAATGTTCTTTGGAACAGCAATGTATGTAAAGTAGCCCTAAAACAAGCTTTTAACTTTTTTATACTGCGAATTAAAATGTCCTGACGCACTTTATATCCCATTCAAGACAAAAAAAAGTTACACATGCACAGAACTTAAAATCTCTCGAACCCTAGATCTACTACATCTAATTTAAGTCTAAGATTAACATTTTTTACTTTATCACATGTCACATGAACATACAAAATATAGTCTTAGATTCATATCATTATTTAATAAAATTAGACTTCAAATTTCTGTTTCAAAAACTTTTTTTTCATACATTCGTTCACTATAGCTACGAAATGTAACTTTAGCCACGTTGATATACATTTTAATAGTTCCATTTATGTGTAGCGCACAGTTAACATGCGCTGTGTAAACACACTATGATTGGACAGGCAAGATGAAGCCCTATATGATGGATATTAAATAAATTAATATACAGTAATTAATAAGCTTATTGAGCTCTTGAATTCACCTATAATATATAGATCTACATCTATAATAATAGCATCTAGACTCTAGTAGATCTAAATTAGAAGCAAATGTTTGTATAAAAAAATGGAATTAGGTTGATTAGCTATTTTAATATTTTTACATTCACATTTGCTTTACTTATAACATTATTATTTTGTTTAATTATTTCTAATACTCTATTAGATCGCAGTGATATGTAAATTAAGACCCACTGGCTGCAAGTAATATATGGCTAGTATATATATACATACCACTAGACAAGCATCTTATTTTATTATGTTTCCATATTTCTTGATCACTTTTATTTATGTTCTATATATTGATTTTGTTTTCAATTTTTTCAGTCGTGGAAGTTAGAGAAACAATCTCTATGACAAACTGACAGATAATCTCATTAGGCTTTGATCCACATAGGATTCAAGCTCAGCAGAGCTAGTGTCATCAAAAGTAGCATTAGATTCACAATCATATATATGATTTGCAAATAGATGTTCTAAATAATGACAGAACTTTAAATAGACCTACAAATATGGATTCTCTTGAATCTGTCAAAGTTAGTGAAATTATTCCATCACAAGAAGTTTGTGAAAAACAAATGTTACAAAATGATGATTATTATGAAACAATTTCTGCTGATGGTAGCATTTGTGAAGATGATAGTCATGTAAATGACAATGTACTCATTGACATTCATGACAATGACTGTGATCAAATCCAAGAAACTATGCACGCACATGAATATGATAGGAAGACATCTTCTTTTCTAAATTCATCATTTGTTCCTAACTTTGACTTTCCTGCCTCAACCAATTTTGGTAATAGCCCTAGTGTAAATAGCACACTAAATAATACTTCTAGGCCTAACCCTAAACCAAATTTTGATTTTTCCATACCACCTCCAAACTATGATATTGCAAATAAAAATGTGAATACAACATGTTCCCCTTTCCTTCATCTAACAAGTTCCAAAACATCTTTGGTTGATGGTAGTATGTTAAATATGGGAAGTGACAATTTAAATGTGGATGCATGTTTGACTAAACCTGTATCTTTGTTGAAAGAACCAATAGCTGACTGGCTAGATGAAAATGGTGATCCAGTAAAAGGAGCTTTTGATAATATTAAAACTATTAATAGTTCGGAGAAAGCAGTAGCCAAAAGTTCAAAAGTAGAGTATGTTTTTTCTGTGCGGGAAATGAAAAATATACCCAAGTCTTCAGTGATTTCAAATGATGCTAGCACAATAAGCAATACAAATGCTCTTAGTACAGCTGGAAGTTTGGATTTTGAATCTGAAAAATCGAATTCAGATTTAAATGAGGAAGAAAAGAAACTGTATTTAGCATCTAAAAGTGGTAGTGAATACAAATTAGCCATGCAAGCAACAATGTCAACATCACAAGATCCAAGTGTCAGTAAGACTGTTGCAGAAAAAGCTAAAAAGGAACTTTTAGACAGATTGAGAAAAAACACATTGAATGAAAAAAGCAGCACACCTTCATCTGTAGCTCAGCCAAAAGAAGAGCCTAAAAAGACTCAAGAAGAAGCTGCTCTAGAAAGGTATATAATTATTAAGTTATTGTTGTCTTATCATTAAACATTTTTTGTTTCATTTACTCCCTGTATTGTATGAGTATAGCACCAGTGTAACTTGTAACTGGATGTCTGAGTGGCTTCTCCAGTTGTTGACTTTGGTGAGGCACCAAATTGCTATCAAATTCTTTTCCCCCTTCCAAAAAAAAAAAAAAAAGGATTGTGTAGATCTTGATATACTTGTTGAGTCAAAAAGTGTAGATCTAGAGAATAATGAGGTTCTTCCAGAGCTGGGTACGCTATTCTGTCTCAACTTGGCACTTGGGTGGAAATGATTACTTGAGGAAGTGATTAGGTTAAATGAATGGCAAAACAAAACTCCTGTGGGAGTTTCCAAGGGAATGAAAGAGCTTTCCCATTGCACAGTGCGGAGTTGAAAGAGAGCTTCCACGTCCCTTTCGATAATCCATGTGCCATTCCTCAACTAACTGTTACACAAACGGCAAGTCCTGCATGGTTAGTTTGGTGCAACATAGGAAAATGGCGGGGGTTCCCAGTGTGCTCGGCCTTCGGCCATGCATTGTAGTGCCGGGTATATCAGAAATAGGAATGATTTAGATAGACATTGACCTCTTCCAGACAGAACAGTCTGTTTAAGCAGGCTTACACGCCTAAGAGTTAGCCTTAGGCTCAACTCTTTAGATTATCGCACAGTTCTTCCAGCCAAGAATGTGTAGATCTAGGTTACTCATTGAATCACAAAATGTAGGCTTAAACTCTGATGCTTCCAATCAGGAAGTGTAGAAAAGCTAAGCACTAAGTCACTTAAAATGTAAATAAAATAGATTAGATGACAGTCAAGCACTGGAAATGTCTCAACTCTTGTGGGGGAGTTATATATAGCACATAAACGATGGGTTGGTGTGTAAACATGATAAATTTGTTATCAGGGAAGGAAGAAATAAGTAGAGATTCTCTGGGTCAAATCTTTTTGAATCAGCAATGACTGATTGTCTTGGTCGAATCTTTTTACATCAGTGATGACTGATTGTCACACCGATCGACATAAGACTTATCATTCGAAAGACTTTAGATAAAGAAAGGGCTTAACTTAACTATAGAAAGAAGTTTGAAACTTCATAAAATTTGAACATCAACTGAGGTTTTACATTATAAATAAAATATTGTTATTATTTTAAAAGTTACCACATAATCTGCACATCTTGGAGATTTATTGGTCTAAACATGAATGGTATCATTTTTGAAATAATATCTCCTGTTTTTCCTCTTTACAATGTAATATAATTTTTATAAACAAAAAAAAAAGGATTAAATTTTAAATGGTAACATGTAAAGATTTATTGTTTAGGTGTTAATATTTTTTTTCCTATTTTAGCCAAGCAGTTAGTGAAATTCTGAAAGAAATACAACGAGGTGCTGCTAGAGCTAAAGAGCATGGTGCTTTAGGATGGTAGGTTTATTATTCTTTCATTAGTTTTGTTTTGGATTGTCAAAGCACTAGTCCTGGTGTCTACTTTTAGGGTTATCTTTGGAATAGACTTTCATATTTTTTTTATATTCAATTCAAAGGTGCCTCATGTGTTTTTTACGCTAAATTTAGACACATTTTGAGTTTCCTGACAAAAAAAAAATCTTACATTTTCTTTTTTAGGCAAAAATGTCCAGTACCTGTCACGAACAAGACATTTCTGCGCAATACTTTAGTGAGCACTCTTAGAGAACCATATAAACCTCCCAGGAAAAAAGGAAGATTTCATGTTGGGCTCCACAATGACAAGTTTCAATCAACCACTTATGATGATAGTGATAGTCAATCCTCTAGGTAAGGACACATTAGGATGATAGTGATAGTCAATCCTCTAGGTAAAGACAAAGTATGATAATAGTGATAGTCAATCCTCTAGGTAAAGACAAATTATGATAATAGTGATATCACTGATTTAATCTTGTTTACAAGAACACGTTTTTATAATGTTTTTTTATGTCAATTCCCATTTTCCAACTTCTCCTTGTTCTCTTAAATTTTTTACCACTCATATGCACCATTCCACTTTCCAGCTACATTGCACACCATCCATAACTATTAGCTCTGTCAATTGGTTTGAATAAAAAAAATATTTTTTCACTAGGTCCAGCCGAAGTCGGAGCACTAGCCATTCTTATAGTTCTCACAGAAGTGATGATGAATACCATGAGAGATCTCCTTATCCTAGAGGTAGAGGTCGCTGGCCCCATGCTTCGGATCAGTTCTATAATGAATGGGCTGCTTATTATGGATATGAATGGTATGGGGCAGAAGCATACAGTATGTATTATGACCCTGAGAGCTGGCCAGCTGATCCGTACATGTATTTTGAAAATCCTGAAGCATGGCAAGGTTATGGTTCTTTTTATGGACCACAGAACATAAACTTGAATGCACCGGGACGAGGTGTTAGAGGCAGAGGTCGGGGACGAGGTTGGCATGGCAACTCTAATTATTCTCGCAATTACAATTGTTCTCCAAGAAGTAGATCTAGATCTTCAAGCTCTTTCCGATCATTGTCTCATGATAGGAGTGAAAAGTCATTGAATGGAATAAAAAGGTCTCATAGTAAAAAACATAAAGATGTTTCTCATTCTAGGAGTAGATCTATCTCTTCAAGTGAACATTCATTTCATAGAAAAACTAAGAAATTCAAAAAAAGTAATAATACTGGAAGAATGTCTAAGAGCCCACCACCTAATAGTTCCAGAGAAAGCAAAAAGAAAAAAAAGAAGCACAAAAAAAAGTCCAAAAAATCTAAACATAAAGAAGTGGAAAATGAATCTTTAGCCAGTGAAATAGCTCAGAAAAGTGTGGCTCTTGGTGAGGATGAAAGAAAACATAAAAGAACTAAACTTAGTGTTCAAAGCAAGAAAAATGAAGGGAACTCTGAAGATCTGGAGCCAAGTTTTATAGAGGACAATGACTTGAGACTAAAACTAAATAAAAACTTTCAGGAAAAGAAAATGAGAAAGACTAGTAGTAAGTATGAACCAAGTGGGAGTGATAACAGCAGACCTAAGTGCTCACTAAGTGCTTCAAGGCAGTCACAGTCATTTCCAAATGACAGTTTGAGAGAAAAGAGACATATCAGTGAGGAGAGCTTCTCTGACAAAACTAATTTGTCTGTGAGAGACCATCAACAGAAGTTTGGTAGAGTCAGACCAGACAAGTCTCGTGACAATATACACAAACATTGTTTTGATAATACTAAAACTACATCTAATGACTGTTCCAAAGCAAAGACGTATGTTGATGACATAAGAAATTCTGACACAACTGATGACTTCATTGCTAGACAGAAAGTTCATTCATCAAAAAAGGTAACAGAAATGTATTCATTAGAAGAAGAATTTACGGAGTCATGTTCTGCTGACAGGAGGATAAGACAAAAAGAAATTGAAGATAAAATTCAAGTCAATAGTAAACACAAGAGATTGAGTGTTAGCAAAAAAAAAAGCAAGAAGTCAGCTCAAAAAGAGTTTTGTACAAGTGATCTGAGAAATGTAATTTCTAATTCAAATGACTTTTCAAATGACTCTTTCAAACATTTAGAAAATCATGTGTCACATAAAGATGTTTATATTCATGAAAAAAGTTCTAGTCATAAACTGGCCAGTGTCTCCTTCAAATCTGACATCCAATTATGTTCTGGTGGTAAACTTGAAAGTGACAAAAATACAAAACACACATCATGTGCAAAACAATCAGAACAATTACATGGTGACCAAAAGCAGTTAGATGTAGAGAAATCTTTGAAAAGGAAAAAAAGGAAAGCTGCAGAAGAAGATTGATAAAGAAAAAAGAAAGTTAAATCAATATTAAAAACATATTGATATTTATCTTATTATTGATAGACAAAAAAATATTTATAGCACGATAAATATTTACATATTGTTGTCTTTGGATAAAAGATACATTACCGGTACAAGTGTTGTCAAATAATAGACTCACTTCCCTGTATAATAAAGAGTTTATTGAACAATGCATTACATTGTTCAATGGTCTATGAAGAAAATGGTCATATTGACTTCCTGCAGTGCACTGGAGTTTATCTCTTCTGTAGCCTACATTCAAAATAAATTTTAAAAAGTAACTTCAGTTGGGATTACTTGCTACTTCATTGAAATTGTCAGGTTTGGCATTGCTGTTATCTTTTTTACAGCTGTAATTTTTTATGTAAATGAAATAACAGTACTGGTAATAAATATACTGGTAATAAATATTGTTTATGTGTATATTTATGTTGCAATGTGTGAAATCCAATATTTTTTAGGGAGCCTGAAAATTCCAGGCAACATAAGAAATTATTTATTTCCTACTTAGCCTAGGCATTATATAGAATGACTAAAACTGCTTTAGGCAAAGTGTAAAATGTTGATTTAAAGTATTTTATTATTATTATCAGTTTCTTGGAATACTATTTCTATTTGCCAGTAATCTAAATAATTTTGTCTTGCTTTTTATAAAGTGAAGTTTGTTTAATTACGACTTTTTAAGTGTGTGTGCAATGTAAATTGTTTCTACAAAAGTTGTTTCATATTCTGTAGTATGAATGGCGGGGGGAAGAATGTGATCTAGGAAAATATGACTACCCTCCTGACCAATGTTTTTTGTTTGATTGTGATGATCATGGAAAACACAAACAAGTTGATTACCGGTATGTTGACTTCCATGTGTATGCCTGAAAAATTGGACAAAGATTTGACCATGAAAGAAAACAAAGCTTGAACCCATAAACAAAGACTTCATTTGTCTTGACATTGAACTTTATAATCAACTCTGTGGGTTAGGTTACAAAAAGGAAGTTTGGTGTACCGGTACCAGTAATTATAATATAGAATCCTCTCTTGCTATTGCCAGTACTGCACATAAGTAAATATTTTTACATTTCTTCCTACAAGTCTACAATGAGAAATGACATTTAGTGAGTAAAGACATTCCTAATACTCATCATTATTTTAAAATAGTTCTGTTCATTTCTTCTAAATTTAAAAATCAATCTAATAATTGTTCTGATCAGACAGTTTTAGCTACTCACTATTCAAAGTGTTCCTGCAGCTTTTAATTTCTCTGTGTAGACTTGTTAGAAGAAACTAAACAAAGTTATATTTACTAATTATTATATTCATTTATTTCAAGAATTATTTAATTATTTGCAAATTGAAATTGCTCTTAGTAAAGTCTAAAGGTATATTAACCTACAAATGTATTTTTAGTCTTTAGAAATCCTTTGTTCATTTTCTATTGTTCTTACCACATTTATTTATAAATTTATATATATTTTGTATAAATATCTTTTTAAATAAGACATTTTATACATTACATACATGAATAAGTATTATTAGCAAAATACCAGTTTTTGATGGAGATAGTACAAGATGCTGCATACAACTGAATTGCCAAATGAAAAAGTTGACCATTTAAATACCTCAAGTCAAACATAACAAAAGGAGGATCAATAAGAGAGAAAAACATGTTTTAGCTTACGTGCAAACTGTGGAAAATTTGGAAGAGAACATCAGCAAGTAAAATTATAGCTATATCCTTTGCTTATGGTCTATGCAATATATGGTTGTGAAATTTGTACACTGATCACTGAGGCTGAAAGAATAATATTGTTACAAGTTAAAGGTCTAGCTGGCAAAAAGAACTCAATACTGTGGAAAGTTGATCTCCTTTGGTCATATTGTAAGACATGACTTACTGTCAATAGTCATTCTACAAGGTACCGGTATAGTGGAAGGAGCATAGTGAAGGGATCATCCAAAGAAAAGCTGGCTGGACAATCCTCTCTCTTTAAATTATTAACTGAACTTAGTTATCTAAACCTGCAATATAGCGAGTGGAATACATCTAGTAATTAGAACTAAATACAGGTACTGGTATATGAAAACATTACAGTACTAGGGTAATCTAATTATTAATGATTTGGTAAAAAAAAATAATCAAAGATTGATGCTAATGAAACTAGGAAAATAAAAACACTAACATTAGACTAGAAAATATTACACAGCCATTTTTATTTGTTATTTAGAAAACTTTAAACATCATAGAATGTTACAATCAAAACTCTTGATATGAAGTACGGTATAGTGTTAAAAAAAACCCAAAAAACATCACAAATATCTTTTGGAATGTAAAAGTTTAAAGTACATAGTGAAGGCATTTGTTTGACCTAGCTAACAACAAGGTTAAGACAATCATTCAAGTAGCCTGAGCAATAAATAATCATAAAAGTTGAACCCAACATTTTGAAATATCATATTACGCCAGAAAAACTGTCTTGAAATGGTTATTTTATCAAAATATTTTAAATTGAAATTCATAAAAACTATTCTGAAATAGTTATTTAAAAAAAAGACTTTATAGACCAATTTCAGAGATGAGCCAAGTACAACCTGCATGACATAAGGCTATAAATATTTATATGAAAATGTGCACTTCCTCTTTGAAAATTGTTTTGTAATGATGCACAAATAAAGACTCATCTCCCCTTTCCTTTGTGTGTCCAAAAGATGAAGCAAGGCTCATAGCATTTCAACTTGGTTGGGATATTCAGCTTAAAAGTATGCTAACATCTAATAATTTCTGAAGTCTTTGGAGATCTGTTAATGACAACTTTAATAATCTACAGCTGTAAGCCTGATGGTTAGTAGGTGCATACATATTAGATCCGTTTTTTTTTACTCTCAAGAAATGATGGTATATACATTGTCTGGATACAGTAATGAAATGACATTTTACATACTTTTAAGTATAAACAAGTTGTAAGTAAATTGTAATCTAATTATGCGCCCTCCCTCCCCAGCAAAAAAGAAAATTATGTTACAGCTCTTCTAGCTTCTTCAATTTCAGAAAGAGTGATGTAATAGAGAATGTTCTTCAACAAATCACAACAATAATTTAAAAAAAAACATGTAAACCAACTTGTTTCCCTAACCCTACAATGTGTTACTTCACATCTGTTTTTAAACATGCAAATAAACCTTTGGCTAAAATAACCAATGTTAAGGTACAGCCTAAATGTTTTTCATGAGCCTATCAGCTGGCCCCCAACTTTCCCTGTCTCAAGTACTGATGTAGAGAAATAGTGACAGGTACACAAAAACAATACTTTTTAAATTACATTAATTGTAGTCAACAAAAGAAAAAAGTTAAAAAGATGAATAATTACGGAAAAAGAAAAAAAAAAATCAAATGCATAGTAGGTACCCATTCCAAACAGTTGGAATTTTAAAAAAAAAGATTCTAGTCCAAATAGAATAATTAAATATTTGTATGTATTAAATTTATAATATTTAAAAAAAATTGTACAATATTTTTTTTTATAGCTACCTTGATACTTTCATCTAAATTTCTATACTATATATAATTTATTACATTTCATATTAATGACATATTTCTTATTAGTAATCTGCCTGAGGAGTCATAATAATGTCCACAAAGCTTGAAATGTTAACATGACCATTTGATTGCACACCAGCTTCAGAAAATAATGAGTCAACTGAAAACAGAGAAAATTAAAACATTAGCGTTAGTGTTCTACTACAATATTATATAAATACCCCAGTAATTAAAATGAATTAAAATTAAATGTCATAAGTTTATGGGTATATAAATAACTTTGAAACAAGAAGCAAGCTATATGCTCACTTATCCATATCTATATAAATAGAAGAAAATAAGGCATTTGCATGTATGTATGTCCCTAATAAATATCAAAACCCCCTAGACCAAGCTTGATAAAACTTGGCATAAATATTCACGCCCTCCCACATCCGGAGAACCCTAAAATTAGACAAAAAGGACCTAATTGTATCTCTAATAAAGTACTAAACTTTAACAAATTGAGTAAACCCATTTTCACAGTATTTTATATTTGATATAAACCCAATTTCGACACTATTTTAATTTTTGTGGCAAAATAAAAACATGTGAAGGGAACATTCTCTGTGTTTGACATAGATCTAAATTCAATCCAGTACCGTAGATCAGTAATATCCAAATAAGGCTGCAGGTCATATCCCGCTAGTAGCTAATAAACAGGCAGTGGGTCATATCCTGCTAGTAGCTAATAAACTATCATGTGCCTACATTAGTAATCAAAGCCAATAGAGTATAGATGATGATAAAAATAAATCATATTGAAGAGGCAACAAAAA